>QEPC01001418.1:1006574-1061724 GCA_003113815.1 Sphenodon punctatus
AGTGTTTGTAGGAGTAGGTCTGTGTACTTATTAGATAATCCATTTAGTTCATAGCATTTAGAATAGTTAATAGCAGTTAGATTTAGTGTAGATAGATAGATATAATATTAGATAAAAAAATAAATTAAAAAATTCCATATAAAAACAAAAAAACCAAATAAAAAACAAAAGAAAACCATATAAAACTCAATAACCCCCCCAAAAAATATAAAAAACAAAAAAAACAACCAAAACATTTCCCGAACAGCCGAACCGAACAGTCGAACAGCCGAACAGAACGGCAGAATGGCCAAACAGAACGGCCGAACCCGAACCCGGAGAACTAACCGAACTGCCAAACCGAACGGACAAATCGAACGCAGTCAAACCGAACGGCCGAACAGAATGGACGAACCGAACGCAGCTGAACCGACCGGCCAAACCCGAACTGCGATCTGTTCGCCTATCCCTAAGAGCCTAACACAATCAAGTTTGCAGATGATTGATGACTAAGACCTGGAGATAATTTAGATTATCTGGACTTGAGAAGATGATAGGTAAGGCTGTGTCAAAACTTCAGTCTTGGCAGGGGAAAGGTTTTACCTTTTCAACAGACATGGTATTGAGGGAACAAAATACCTTTCTTAGCCTTTGAAAGCAGCATGAATTTCCTCGTTTGTTCTGAAGGTTTTTAATTGCTTTTATATTTTATTGTATTTTTTATTTTATATTATGGTCTTATTATTTATTGTTTGCCACCCCAAGCTGCCATTGGGCAGGAGGGGGCAGGTTATAAGTTGTCAATAAATAAATAAATAAATACATTTTAACAAAAATTGCACATGTGCAGTGATGAGAACTTGATGAGATCTCAGTACCAGTACCCATAATCTTGAGTTTTTTCCTCACAAGAAACAAATTTGAGCTGCTCATTCAGTCCTATTGAATTTATCTATGAGTTTCTGGATTACCTGCTCCCCAGAGGATTGCTCCAAGCAAGGAATTCCACCAGCCATCCTTGGACCTGGCCCTGCAAGTGTCATCCATTACAATTAGTTTTTACAAGGTAAGGAACAGTAGGTGTCATCACTGTATTTTTTTGTCTGTGATGACCTTTTAGGAAATGTCAGACCTCCTTCTAGTCTACCACCACATGAAATTTGAAATCCATTCCACTAAAAGCTGTGTCTGATCCTTTTGTGGACTACTTGACAAGATTTTCTGGAGTTTTTTTTTCCCCTGGGTGAAACTGTAAGTTATTAGCTAGTGGTATGGATGCTCACCAGAAGGCAAGGCTTTTAGTTGAATAGAAAGCTCCTGGGAGGCAGAAATATTAGTGAGAGATTGGCACACAGCAGGTGGACAGGTCAGAGCCCACCAGACACTGGCAGGAAGTGGGCACTGGCTTCTGAAAAAGCAAGGACTAGCAATGGAGAGGAGAAGAGTTACTCTCTCAACTAGCTAGCATGTTATGGCTTCAAGAGTTGCTTCTATAAGCTCCCTGTGCCCTCCTCCCAAGCTCCTTTGATTGGTACAAGCAAATTGCAAACATGTGCAAGCAAAGATCAATTTTGAAGTTTATTGCAAGGGTCTGTGATCCATCTGAACTGTCAGTTGGTCAGCAAAGATGTCCATCTTAGGCGGCCATTTTGGGCTCTCACTCCCTCCTCCCCATTGCACCTGTTTTCAGTCTAAGCCATGCGCCAGGCTGCCCAGAAAAACATTTTAAAAAATTGTTTTATGTTGTTATTTTGTTATGATTTTAATAACAAATGAAAATGGCCATTTTCATTTATATTATTAAAAACATACACAAATTGCACACCCCTTGTTAGTGGTATAACAATGCAATGAACACACAGGGCCTGGGGAAGTAGGAACACCTCTCCCCCTCTGTCCTTCACCCTGGACTGGAATTTGCAATGCAAGTGTGAGGAGAGTGCCCAGGGCATCAAAACATCAGTCCTGCCTACACAGGAAATGTATGCTGCTTTCAAAGGCTAAGATAGGTATTTTGTTCTCTCAATACCTTGTCTGATGAAAAGGTAAAACCTTTCCCCTGCCAAGACAGAAGTTTTGGCACAGCCTTATCTACCATCTTCTCAAGTCCAGATAATCTAAATGATCTCCAGGTCTTAATCATCATCTGCAAACTTGATTGTGTTAGGCTCTGCCTTAACAAAGTCTATGGATTCTTTTCCTTTACACTGCTTGATTTACTTGCCCTCCTGCTTCTTTCTCACCTTCTCAACTCATGGTTCTTTCATACTTTTTGCCATGCCTCTCCCTTTTTAATAGTAATTTTATTTTCATAGCACTTGAAGCACTTTACTTACAACACATGTTAAGATACAATAAAAGCTTACTATCCATTTAACACCCAATTAAAACAATTTTAAAAGGGAAGGAGGAGGAGGACAAAAAAATACCTTTAGGGAAAACTAGCAGTGGATTCCAGCAGGTGCTGGACTCAATGGAGCATTGGTCTGACCCAGCATGGCACTTGTTCTTATGATCTAAAAGCTCCTAAAGAATAAAAAAGTCTTCAGACACTTTTTAAAGGTGAGGAGGGAGGAACTGATACACACATCTGGTGAAGTGAGTTCTATACTGAGGAACCTGCCTTATACCTCTTAGTTTGCTAACTCATTTAAGAGAGTCTGATGGATCAAGTTGATGCCTGCAAAATCTTATGCCTTTCTTCACCAGTTAGGCCCTTTTCAAATGGTCCGGGATGAACTGCGGTGCAGGGGGGAGGATGGGTGTGTGGTGCGTGGGCAGCCTGTCACAGACGCACATCCATCTCCACTCACCTCCACCAATCTTCACGCATGGAGGTACCTGCATTTTGTCCAATGCCTCCATGCATGTGGGATTGGTGGAGATGGGTGGAACATGGGAGCACGTGCCCCCCTCCAGCAGCATCGGCTGTCACATGCATGCACCCCCACCCTGTTGCACACGTGGGGTGGGGGGTTGTCTCGTGTGAAAAAGGTCTTAGTCTCTAAGGTGCCACACCGTAGAGTTGCCACTTTTCACAGCTTGTCCCCAAGACTCCCATTTTGAACTATGGGAGTCTCGGGGTCAAACCACAAGAAGTAGCATGGCTGCCCATGAACTATGGATCCCACTGTCCATCTGAAGGCAGAGCAGCTGGATTCCTGCTCCTGCGAACCATAGAGCACCCACTCTCATCTACTCATGGAGCAATATCTGGAAATCCAGAGTGAGCCGTGCAGGGCAAGCCAAATATGCGGCAGTTGCCTCTGTGGCGCAGTAGCCATGCTGGGAGCTGCCTGTTTGGTTTGCTCCTCATGACCTCCACATGTGTGGGTGTTCCTTGGTATAGTTATGTGACAGCCACGCCCCCCCGCCACCCTCATTCAACTTACTTGTCTGAAAACACCCATGGCTGTGGTCTTTTTTTTCTGATTCAGACCTGGCCACTGTCATCCACGCTTTCATCACCTCTGCTATAACATTTTCTGTTGCCAATTTTTTTGCATATGCATGCAGGATAAACGCAATATCTTACGGAATGGGGCGCGGAATAGGTCAGTTTATTTTGTTGTCCTTTTAGTTGTATGGATTCCACAGGAGGATTGTTTATTTTTGTATTTTTACTTCTGTATTATTTACTTACTCTGTTATATTTCTAGTTATTTATTTGTCTGTGTATATGCCAAGACCTATGATCAAGCACTTCGAATAAATATTCATTTGTTAATTTGTTCATTCATTCATCAGCTCAAGGCTAGATTACTGCAATGCGCTCTACTTGGGGCTGCCCTTGATGACTGTTCAGAAGCTGCAGCTGGTGCAAAATGAGGCGGCCCAGATCCTTTCAGGGTCAGATCACTGGGAGCACATTACACCAGTGTTCTGGAGTCTGAACTGGCTACTTATAGCTTTCTGGGAACAATTCAAGTTGCTGTTTTTGACCAGTAAAGCCCTAAATGGCCCAGACCCCATGTATCTAAAAGATCACCTTTTCTACTGTGCCCCATTGTGGTCCATGTGGTCATCCAGGAGCACTCTCCTGTGGGTTCCATGTGCCACTCTTGTCCATATGATGGGGGTACGCAGGGGGGCATTCTCAGTTGCTGCCCCAATGTTGTGGAAATCCCTCCTCCTGGAGGTTCATCTGAGTCCAAGCCTGAGCATCTTTCAGAGGTAAGACCTTTCTTTTTAGCAGACCAGGAGGCTGTAGGGATTAGGTGGGGGGTTATTGCTTGGTAGGGGTTGGACTGGGACCTGGGTAGGGTTTTTTGTTGGGTTCTGTTTTAATGACTTTTAATTGTATTTTATGTTTTTTATTACTTATCCTGAGCCTTCGGGATAGGGTGGAGTAAAAATGTAAATAAATAAATGAATTAATCAGTATTGCAATCCTCTACCAGCAGTCAACCTGTTTACATAGTCCATATCTTTGAGCGTAGGGCTTCCCAATCCAACAGTCCCTCTTCAGATCAGGTATGAGATTCTCTGTATCTGGTCCTCCTATTCAGGCCGAACTGGCCAGACACAACCCTCCTCCATCCAGTTACTCTTGCCAGAACCTGTCATAACGCCAGCATTCCTAGTTAGCTCCCTCCTTTCAACTGAGCTCCTGCTCTCTTTGAGGCCTTAGGCTGCCCTGGCTACACCCAGGCCTAGGTAGTCTCAGTCAATCACTCAGCGGGTGTTTTTAAATGAGCCTGGCTCAAGCAGGTGGCTCCCAGAATGACTACCCTGGCCTTGGAAGCGTGACCCCACATGGAGCACTCTGGATTTATGTTTGGCCATGAGCGGACCCTCACGGAAGCGCGCATCCAGACACTCTATTTTCAGATGGGCAGTCGGCTCCATGGCTTTTGTGTGGTCATGCGGGGAAGCATCTCATCTGAAAGCACCCCATATTAGTCACAAGAGACAGGTTGGTAAAGTTGCTACTTCCCACAGTTTGACCCAGAGACTCCCATATAGGCCAAAACAGGAGTCTCTGGGAGTCTAGAGGGTGACACCTTGGAGACTAACTGGTGAAGAAAGGAGGGGTAGCATCTCATCTGAAAACACCCAGTGGTTTACAAAGCTTCCTGCTGCTTAGGCACTGTGCCCCCTGCATTCCTGATACCTGCGGCCTATTTACCACTTGTTGAGGCACCATCTATCCATTGTCCCTGCCATTAGCAAGCTTGTGCTCCTTAATGGGCCAAGCCACTACCAGAAGCCCACCCTGTTACATACAGCAGGAGGCATTATAAGGACTGGCACTGTCCTTGACCAAGTCCACATTGCTTTCTATGTGTGAGGTGCAAAATGGCCTACTTCCTAGTTAAACAGCATCAGACTGTTTACAGAGCCTAAAACAACATGTCCATATCTACCAATAATATATGAGAGACTGATGTTTAGCAGGTTTGAGGTCTAGTCTGGCTAAGAAGTCTTTTTTGGAGATAGGTTTGGAATTTAGACAAGGGGAGCACCAACAACTAACAAGTGTAGAGTATAAGTTCATAATTGATCAACAAATCCAGAAAAACTAGAGGCCTGTAGCCTGACCCCAACAGGACCCAACTGTCCCCCTTGGGTTCTGGCCAGGTTGGTAACACTTCCTGTCCAAGTCCCTCAAACTAGGTACTATAGCTGTGGGAATACCTGGCTCTACAAAGTGCCACACCATAATGGCACTCAACAAGGGATACGTCTACTTTAAAAGGAAGTGGTGGGAAATGTCTTGGTTCCACTCTTTTTCTGACATAGCCCTGCCTTTTTCCCAATGTACTCCCCTCACCCTTTACAGAACATTGTGATGTTGCGACATTCCATGGAGGGGGGAAGGGCTACCCAGTCACATCGGGCACACGCTCAGAAGGACCAGCTGTATCAGGCCCATTTTAAGGTCAACACCAGTACCAAAGTTCTCGTTCAGGCAGGCTCTAGATAGAACCCAGCTAAAATATTAATGAGGAGAAGTTATAGACTCAAAAGAGCAACATTTTACTGTTTTGAATATGGGCACGTTAGTGGCTTACAGCAGCAAGGTTACATAGAATCACCTGGGGTCTTTGCTCAGCTTGGCGTACGATTGCAAGAAGGTATCTTTTCATATGGTAGAAAGGGAATATCAAACAGCTTGGCTTTTGTTTTGAGAATTTGCATTCCTTCCAATGATCAGATTATTATTCTTTTAATCTTTACTATTGGAACTCTAGAGTCTCTTGAAACCATCTCTTTAATCCTTCTAGGATCTTTGGACAATGAATTTAACAGGCAAGTTGTGCATTTTGTGGATGTGTTTTATGGAGGGAGGCTGGGGTTGATCATTCCCTTCAATCAGTTTGGAATTTTCACAGCTTTCCTAAAAAGGGAAATTTTGCTCTTGCTTCTGAAATTATTGATTATTACAAATTACTGATAAATAGCTCTAATGGAGTTGTTGTAGGTTTGTTGCTTAAGGATGGCCATCTTTTTAACAGGAATATGAGAATGAATATGAATTTTGTGAATATGCAACTTGGGAACACATTACTTTCTTAAATTGTAAAGAAAACTAAGTTATTAGTCTTTAATGCCTTATCAAGAAGCCTAACAGAAGATAAATGCAGACCAAATTATAACCACAGGCAATTCAAATAAACAGTGTGACATAGAATTGAGTGATTTTAAGCAGCCATTTTGGAATAAACAACATTCAGAGTGTGGTCACTACTGGAACAGAAGAAAATCCATTAAAAGGACTAATCTTTTTAATCTGCTCCAAATGCCTCTTTGCCAGACAATTGCAATCATATGTCAAGGTGAGGAGTGAACAATGTGATTGCATGTATCCCAGAGGTGGGAAACCTTTTCTCTCCTGGGTACCACTTTGAAAATTAGTATAAACTCCAAGGGCCACATAGAAGTCAGGGGTGGGAGTGCTTAAAGGGTGTGTGCAAGAAAAGGAGGATCCAGATCATGGATCTGTGCCATGTATCTGTATGCATGTCTTTTTCTCTGCTCCTTTGCCCTCAACTCTCTTTTTCACTTCTTGTGATAGGAACTGGATCAAGAGGCCAGATCTAGAAACTGGAAAAGGGAAATAAGACCTTGCCGCGGGCCACATTTGTCCCCCTGACCTCCTGAGGTTTTCCAATGTAGACCTGCTGTATACCTTGCTATTGTAGCCCCCTTATGTGCCCAAACCCTCCAACATTTCACAGAAGAAAAGAGGTACAAGCCTCACCCCCTCAAATGTGAGTTGAGTATGCATGTGTCATGTATTTCCTATTATAAGCATATATTTTTGACCATCCGTGTTCCTAATGTATTAATTTTGAGTTTCTTTATGTTAACTTTTTGTTTCAAAGTTTTGGATTTGTGTTTTGCAGTATTGATTTCTAAAATCAACTTCTGTGATTAGCTTGGTTCAGGCTGAAGCTTCTTCAGCTACATTCCAATGAGCTTTTTTCTAAACTTCCCAAATGAACTTTCCAAGGAAACAGTCAAATGGCTAGGAGTTAGAGGGCAGATCAAAGGCCTCTTGCCAGTCGAGGTGTCTGGAACTTTATCTGTTATGTGTCTAGATGACGAATGATCAGGCCATAAACATCTCCAGACTGAGAAGGAAGATTTAAGTTAGTTTTTTCTAGCTAACATATCTATTTAATTAATGGTTGAAATAACCTTGAAGCTTTGGTTATTCTCTCTGTAATCTGACAATTATCTTTGATAAAAATATAAGGTTTCTATTCAAACCTTGAAGGAAATTTAAAAACTTTACTTGTTCAGAATTAAGAGAGCCAATTAGAATCCAGTGTATTTCCTTGCTAACTGACGTCAGCAACATCAGTCCTCAGGAATGTGAGCCTCCCATGCAGGCAAGCTTAAGAAGGGAGACAAGAGCTTTGCTCTTTAGACTGAGATTCCACACCTCATGTTGGAGTTTCTTTCTCACCAACATCTTGGCAGACAAAGGGAAGAACTGGGAAGAATGTAATGTATTACTCTTGATATCTTTGAGCCAATGAATTGAGCATATGTTAAGCTTTTAGAAGCTTTTTTCTTAAAATAGAGATGTTTTAAGATCATGTAATTTTGATTGGCTATCCATGCTATTCTATGTAAACTACTGATATTCTCTATTTATATTTAAGTAAACTACGCTTATATTTTTAATATATTCTAAAGTCTCATGTTCCTTTATTTATAAATATATTGTCATTTTACAATACTTGCTTTGCTAGTCTGGTATCAAAGTGAAGTGTAAACTCATTTTATACAACTTGGAAAAAGTGAAGCCCAATCTAGTATGATTAGTTCAGCTAGGCCATAAAGCTCACTTTCCATTTGTAATAAATGGGATCACACAAAACGTGACACATGCACTACTTACACATTTGGGCTCTCACATTCATTCCTATTCACATTCAAACTCTTGTTCCTATAGCACAGAAGCACACACACACACACACACACACACACACACTTAACTGCACTGAAGGCAACAGACTTCACTGACTCTGAGCCCCCTCCTCCACTGCCAGACAGCAGTACGGGCGGAGAGGACAGGATCAGAGGCAACATACAGAGCCCAGGAACACACGCTGTTTCCTGTCCTCTGTGCTTACTGTTTTCCCTTCTGTACTGATTTTTAGGCAAATCGGTACAGCCAAGAGGGTATGAATGATATCTGTACACAAAAAGGCAAAAAGTGAGATTGGCTGTTGACTCACCTTGATATATGACTGGAAGAAGGTATCTCTTCATATTGTTCTATTGCCTGACTTAATGTCTTCTCATTTAGTCCCTGAATATACTAACCTATACTAAAAAAAGACAAAATATCTACTCATTCTGCTTATTGCCATTTCAACAGCAGATTTAGACATTTTGTATCCATTAATAGAAAGCCACCTTTTCCTTTTCCAAAAATCCAATCCTCAATATTTAAGACCACCTTAAATGAAAAGAAGGGCACATACTTCTACATGGTTGCTTATCCTTCCTTGCACACTGCTCTGCAAGCTTCTGATCACCTGGGGGAAAGACAGGCATGTCTTATCCTTGAAGACTCAGTAACATCTATTATGAAGCTAAGCAACACTGCCTGGAGACATTGTGCCTCTGGAGTGGAAGGGACTATGCTTTCAGAAAACTGTATGCAGGCTCAGAAAAAGTTGCCTCTTACTACTCTTGTACCCCAAGCCTCTTATTCCATGAACACCGCTGAACAAGATTAACCTTGGACATGTTAATCTCATTGACTTTAACAGAACTACTCATGTAAACATTACAAGATCATGGCTTATTGATACTATTTTGGAATGCAAGAGAAAGGGCCACACATTCTCCATTTGAAAAACTTATTCTGAAGACACAGTTCTCAGAGGAAAATATGCCCAATTCCCAGATCGAAACAGAAAGTCTCTAACTAAATTTCTCCAAACTTCAAACTTGCTTGAGCTTTCCCTGTTTTGTTTTTTAAAAAGAAATACAGGGTAAAAACAGACATGACAGTGGGGAACTTAGGCCTGAGGGCCACCAGCATGTCTGGTTTTGGACCGCCAGAGGTTGTCCTGGGATTGCCCCAGGACATGTTGATGGCTAGCCCTGGATCTCACCCGTGGACTATGTCCAGGTCACAGCCCAGCCATGGTCCTGTGAACTGGGCCAAAGTAGTCATAGTGGTCTATAATGTTTGCTGTGGCCCAGCAGAAATGACCTGGATCGGGTCCATCATGGCTGGTCATTATTGTGAGATGTAGCATGAAGACAGGGACAGCTGGCTGCACATTCATGCATCTCCCCACCTTCCCCAGAGGCCCAACCATGTTTTGCGTGTGGGTCAACCTGGTCTGGACTGTGTCTGCCATGATTTCTCAACCCGGCTTAGGTCAGTCCATCACCAAGCAGCTGTCGTGTGACTGTTTCCACCTAAAGACTTTTTAAAATAAGTCAAATTGTCTTCATCTAAGCATGTCATTTTAGTCGAGAGCGAGAGTGTGTGTTATCACCAACCATGGTGATTCCAAAAGTAACAGAGGAAGAAAAAGTTATTAGATTACATGTTTTTATTGGAGCAACTTCTGTGGGTGAGAGTAGGCATATGCATGTTTTCAGTCTTTATGCTAGTAACAAGTCTCCAAGCTTGTTATTGGTGTAAACAGATGGATGAGGAGGCTACCTGAGCGCAGAGTTGCTTCGAGGGTGCACACCTGTGTCTGCCCACTTGCAGCCCCAACTGGGTCTGCTTTAGATGGACCCAGCAGTTTCCTCAACATGCAGTCTTCCCATGCAGCACCCCGCCCCTCCATACCATAGAGTTGGTGCCCACAATGCTATAGTGTTGCCTGGGGCAACAGCTGGCCAGTGCCCCAGGTTTGACCAGTTCTCCAGGATGTTCCAGAGGGCCACCTGCAGGGTTGCCCTAAAGCAGGCTCAGCCTGCTCTATGTCCACATCTGGCTGGGTGCTTTTAAACAGACTGGCCAGCCTGGGGTGATATGGGTTGGCGTGGGCAGACCAGAGTTGTGGTTTGTCTAAAAGCACCAATAAGTGATAGAACAACTGCTGTATTCCAAGGAAAATCATGCGTTAGCTAATTTATTAATTTATAATTTATTTATTTATAATTCTATTTGTATGCCACCCCCTCCTTCTACAAATATTTCGGGGTGGTTAACAACATTTAAAAACATTTAATAAAATTTATTAAAATCAACATTTCCCAAGATTAACCCCCCTAAAACAATAAAACCCCACCCCGACCCAATTGCCTGCGTGCCTGTTGCATATGTACCCCAAAGTTCTTTATTAATCATGAAAATAGGGTACAATTGTCTATTTTTAATGCTAGGTTTGATCTACAATACAAGATCAGAAAGGTTGTTGTCAGGGAAGGGACACTTAGTACAAAATTCACTTGTGAACAGCTCTAAATTAACAGTTGTTTGTTCTAACATATGATATTTTTGTTTTAGACAAGTTCCAAATATACGTGGCTGGTTATTAGTTAAGGCCACTGTAGCAGGGCACAGTGAGTCTTTGCAGGATCAGACCACTTGGGTTATTTATTCCAGGGAATTAGTTCTCACCATCACCAGTTTAACTCTTAGTCTTTATTTTCTGTATCAGCCCCAACAGTATTTACACGGATACACAATGTTCTTCTCCCTTAGTACGTGTACACATAGTCCATGCACTTATCCTGTACACAAGGCCCAGCCGAGCCACCAGCTGTGGCTCAGGGATGGAGACAACTCTTTCCCTGAGCTTCTGTTGCCCTTGCAGCTTCCTAACTAATACTGGGAATACCAGCAACCCTGCCCTTGACTAGACCCAGCTCCACCAGGCCACTGCCTCTGGTGAGCTACTCACAGTCCAGGGACTCACAGCCCAGGGAGTTTCCTGTAGGCTCCTTCCAGGGTTGTACCTCTTCAGTACCCCGGAGAGGGCGATCTCCAGGTTAGTCCTCAGCCAATCTGAGGATTCTTTTGCTCATGTTACATAAGTTCACGTTACTTTGTATCTTAGATGAGATTTTGTAATGTGTACATGCACCTTTTCTCATTTGGCAGAGAAGTTAATGTGAGTTTCACCATGGATGTCAGGACACTGAGGACAGAGAAATCCAGCTCTGACACTTACGTGAGTTCTGTATTACATGAGATTTGAATGTGCGCATGTGGTGAGTTCTGCATTATGGAAGAGTAGAATGTGTGCATGGGGTGAATTAAATGTGAATTTATACAAAAATTATGTATGCATGGATCCTCTTACAGATCCCTTAAGGTCACATGACTTCACGTGGGGGGAGGGGGACAGAAAGAAAATAACATGGGCATGCAGTCCTGCAAGAATCTTACATAATTGCTATTTTCGTATGGGTTAGACTCTCACATGAAAATCAGCACATCGACAAGCAGCCTGAGTCAGAAGAGACCACTTTTAGATGATCAGGTCGAGATTGCACAATCCACTCATGTGACTTTTGAAAATCCCACAGGTCACGATCAGACGAGATGTTTCAGGCATTAAAGCCGGCCACATGTTCTTTTAAAACCACAAACTAAATACCACTACGTCAGGGAATTTAGTTTGTGGTTTTAAAAAAATGTACGACTGGCTTTAACACGCAAAACGTCTCATCTAATCCCGGTCCAAGGGATTTTCAAAAGTCACGCTAGCGGATCGCACAATCAATCATCTAAAAGCGGCCTGCCTCCTGTGGTTTCTCCATCTGGGCTTCAGGACCAAGGTTACACTGGTCCTCAGCAGCCAGCTACTCTCTCCTCTGCAACCCAGTACAAACTGAAGCCTCTCTGACTTGAACTTCTCTTTATATCACTAGAGTGGGTGTGGCTACTCCGTCAGGCCTCTCTAGTCTTTAAAGGGCCATTAGGTCCCTTTACCAACTCTATGCCCTCTATGGGTTAGCTTTACCAGGTTCATACCCAGCCCTCAGACTGATGCGTGCTCCACAGGGCTAGCTCACCCAACCTTCTTAAAGGGGCAGCAGCTCCCTCAGGCTGCTCCCTGCCCAAGCCACACTGGTCTCTAACCCTATATTTTCCTTTTGAATGGCCAGCTTTGTATGCTAATACACACTATATTTCACCAATATCTTTATTGTCCCTACATGCTTTTAGAGCAGTGGTTTCCATCCTAGTGACTTTGGATCATCCTGAGTGGTATTTGATATACATTACATGTCTTCGTTGCTCTCTAGGGTCAAAGTATCATATTTAAGTCTCAAAATGAGGTTCTACGGGTAAAAGGTTTGGGAATCACTGCTATATAAATACTGTTCACTAACACTCAAATGTTTTGCTTCTAGAGTTACTAATCTGAATCTCAGGTGTTGAGAGAAATAAAGCCTCCAATATATTTGAGATCTGTTGATATCAGAAGTTCAAATGTGACTTGAAATAAGAAAGAGTTTTGTTTGCTTTCTAAAAAAACCATAAAATATAGAAAATGTTTGAGTGATTAGGGGATAAAAATCTTCCAGTAAAGAAAAATCTGATCAATAGCACCAACTCAAGAGAGTCAGGAAATCCCACGACACTAGAAAAAAGTCCTGCAGACTTAATTAAGCAGGATAGGTCCAGACTGGTCCCATCTGTCTGGGCTTGGATTAGGAGCCTTCCCTGCCCAAGCCCCATGGACTCAGGCCAGGTTCCCCATGGGTGGGAAAGTCTGCACCCATAGAGTTCCATGGCACCATGTGAAGCCAAGGCGTTCCTGATTGACCACACCCCCACAGAGCACTGTAATGTGGCAGCAATCTGTGGGGAGGAGACAAAGCCATTCCCATTACACCAGGTCCAGTTGGAAGAATTCAGCTGCATCAGGACTGGGACTGGATGTTTTGACAGTCACCAAACCAGGCATCAACATCAGAGTCCATGCTATACGTCACCTTCTGCTTCAGTAAGTTTGGTTGGCTGCCAAGAATATTCTTTGGAAAGGTCACTGTCTGGCCTCATGTTTCATTATACATTCAAATACTGCTCCCTTCCCAATATGGACAGACATTGAAAAACAGCAGTGTTAATCTATGGCAGCTCCAAATCATGATATTCCCCCAAGCAGTGCAGAGCAGCAATGTTCTGTGGTGACTCAGCAAGCCAGTTCTGGGTGGCTGAGGCAGGCTACACATGACTAGCGGAGCTAAGCGTTGTTTGATTTAGTCATCACCTTCTGCCTTTGAGGATCGTCAATCCTTATTAACCCTTTCATGGAGGGAAGGGTTCTGGCAACAAGATGAAAAGACAGTGTATTGCCTTTTCCAGTGGTAGAGTATTTTCATTAGTCACAGAGATAAAGAAGTCTCTAGCAAGGATGATCTAGCAGCATGTAGTGGGAGGAAGTGAACTGAATGTACATTTATGAACCTTCACCTCAGCCTACTTTTAGCTGTGCTTTTTTTCTGCCCGTTGGCATTTTTCAGGCACTAGTTTATTCTGTACATTATTTATAAGTTAAGGCCATAAATCAAGGCCTTATGTAAAGAGGTTTTAGCATCTCATATAGATGACTATAATAGGACTATAGAAAAGTAATGCAAGTCTTCAAAAATGGAGCACCTCCTAAAGAGCTTTATAAATATTATTCTAACCATGTTTTTTCTTTGACCCTTTTTACACAGACGCTCTAACACCCATAAAGTGGGTGTTACATTTTATTATACATGTTGCGCAGGGCACCACTGCAGCCAATCACCATGGGCCCTGTGCACACATGATGCCTCCACCCAGTTCCTCTGGGTGGAGATGAGTGTTGGCCGGTGGGTGGGGAGCATTTCCCTGAGTGGAGATGGGTGGGGGCATCTGTGTAAACGCCACTTTTGGTGGGTGTTGGTGAGTGTTTGCTCCCGGCTAAACACCCATCTCCACCCACCCCCACCCACAGAGCAACAGATGCCACTGCCGGTTGTTCCGTGGGTGGGTGTAAGCTAGCTGCACTGTGGCTTACAAGTTGTTCAGAATGTGGCAGCATGGCTGGTTTGGGAAGCTGTCATCATATTACGCCTGCCCTGCATTCTTTGCATTGACTTCTGGTAGAGCAGGGGATTGAATTTAAGATTGTGTTGCTTGTTTTGAGGGCACTGAATGGTTTAGGCTCTGGCTGTATTCAATACCAGTTCCTGGAACCTCACCCTTATGGCTATCTGCGCCCAATAATCACATGCTGTTGTGGGATCCCACCATCATGCCTTATGTCAGCAGGGGATAGGGCCTTTGTTGTGATGGGTTCCTCAGTGTGAAACTTTGTCCCTCTAGATGTATGGCTCAGTTCCCCCCTCCTCATCTTTAAAAAATGCCTGATCCTTTTTTTTATTTTCTAGGTGCTTTTAGAGCAGGGGTGGGGAACCTCAGGCCCAGGGGCCAAATGCAGCCCACAGAAAAATTTTATGTGGTCCCTTTCCACTTCCTGCATCTGACCCTTGGATCCAGTTTTTACTTCCAATCACCGAAAAACTGAGCTCAAGGGAAGGGAGGAGAGATGAGGTCATGCAAACGAGGATAGGGGACAGTTCCATGGCACAGATCCATGATTTGGGCCCTCCTTTTCTTGAGTTCATCCCTTAAGCACCCACCTCTACCCCAACTTCTGTGTGGCCCTCGGAGCTTGTGCAAGCTTTCAAAGTGGCCCCTAGGAGAGAAAAGGTTCCCCACTCCTGCTTTAGAGGATCTGCTGCTGGTTTCCCCTGATTGTATTTTTCCCTCCCCTTTTAAATATTGTAATTCAATTTTAGACAGCTTTGAAGTTTCTATTGTATTTTGTTGTATTTTAAGCTATGTTATAAAGTGCTCTGAGTGTCATTTGGTGGGGTGAGGACTCTATAAATAAAATCACAGTTTTACTGAAAATGCAAAGTCATCACATTTCTACCACGCTTTGCTTGTATTCTGTCTATGTATTTTCCTGGCAGGAGCAGCCTTGTTTTTATTGCAGGTATTCATATATATATGAATACCTGCAATATATATATATATACCTGAACCTGTTAGGATGGCATATATATATGCCCCACTCCACATTACTTTGTTTTTAACAATGTTATTTTTAGAAAAGGAAGTGATCAATCAGGAAAGATTTCGACCAACTTGTTGAATCATACTGGAAAATCTAATCATCTCTTTGTGGCACAGAAAACAACAAGAGGATGACAAGGCACAAAATCATCCCACAGTGTTACCACAGCAGGTGCCTTGGAAGGCAGCCACAGAGAGAAAGTGATTAAATAAGACTAAGTGCTGTCAAGATAATGGCTTTAGTTTCTCTTTCCTTCCTTCATGCTGGAGCCAACTCATATACACATTTGGGTTCACCTAACACACATAAGAACATCCTTTGTGGATAGCTATAAAAAAAACAGTTGTGAGACAGGATTGAAGATTATGGGTATTTTTATGCAAGATGCTACCATGCAGTTGACTCGTGTGGTAGCGTTTGTGTAAAAGCTGGGGTGGGCATGGGATTCTGCAACCCCTGAACTCCCACCTACCTCCATCCATCTCCTCACACAAAGCAATCTGGAAAATCCCAGTTTTGTCAGGCGCATGGGTGGCTGGCAGATGGATGGGTGTGCACACCAAGTGTGCATGGGTGGCACATGGCTGGCGGCGCATGGGTGCTGGTGTACACGGGCACACACCCAACCCCACACATCCCCAAGCACGGAGTAACCTCCATTTTCCCCAGTTGCTCCATGCGTGGGGATCCGGGGTGGTGGGTGAGTGGGGATGTGTGTTTCATGGAAGCGTAATGCACCCCCACTCGCCAGCCACAGGATTTACATGAGACGGTACTAGTATTCATGCCCACACAATTCTGCTGCATGGGCATGAGTGGTACCTTCTTGTGTAAAAATGGCAATGCCCTGTGTATCCTAGAACTGTATCTGGTTAGGCATCAGATGCAAATTAAGCAAAAAGATCATTAGCGAACCAGAACTGTTATCACATGCAGTCTTCCATTAAAATTAATAAAAGTTTTGCCATTGACTTCAAGAGGTGCAGGATTGCAGTCTTTGTGCAAGCTATGGTCCACCAGCAGAAAGCTAGGATATGCTAGAGGAAGAGTTCCAAAGCATAATTCTGACAAGGATTGATTAACCAGCAGATCATCAGTTTTATTCCTTTAAGAGTACTGACGACATACATGTAACAGGCCAGGCTAACTGTGGTGAACAAGATACAAAGAAATACAATGGTTTCATATGCATCATTCAGCCCAGTTTAAAGGAAATACATGTACAAAACCAAAATACTTATAAACAAAAAATCACAGTCACTTTGTTTGACCATTTCCTAGGTTACCTAACAAGTAAAGTCCTAGGCAGGGCTGAAATAAACAGCTAAATTGCTGCTCACAAGAAATTTCACCATATTGGGAACCATGATCGATTTCCAAACCATTTCCTAATAACAATGCAATTTCTCAATTCTCGCAATACTGTGAGATACCGTCCAGATTTACTGACATTCCCCTTACCATTTATCATACTGTTCTGTGGCACTGTGCTTGCTGGCTGGGCTGAGTCATGGCAGGATTGGATTCCTGACTGGACAGCAGACGGCACTAGCAGCTGTGGTCTGACCCAAGCCTGAGCTCAGGTGACTCCAATCAGGGCTATATAAGCAAGAAGCCCAGTAACAGGGGCTTGGCAAGTGAGGAACATGAAAGCTAGCTGCACTGTGCTAGCTTCTAGTTGCTGGTGCCAAGGGTATCTCAGGAAAGGGAAGAGTTATACCTGGTGTACAGTTGTCTGCTGTTTCCAGGTGCCCTGGGGGAAGCCTTCAAAATGGGCTATTTATTGTGTGTCTAAGGGCCTGCTGCCTTCAGACACCCTAGAGGGACTGTATTGTATGTATATATTGTTGGAGGTACTGAGAAATAAAGCATGTGGGAAAATCAGCTGTGCACCTATACCCGGTACTGAGGGAACATCATGGGCCCTGATCCTGTGGGACTCGCCCACCAAGGGGTCGGACTCATGACACGTTCATTTACCTATTGCTGGGGATTCAGTTTTATTTCCAGGTATGTTGTTTCAGCATTTCTGAGCCAAGCACTGTACAAATAGCCTACCACTTAACCTCTTCCCAGTACTACTTAACCTCCACTCCAGTGCCTCCAATGAGCATTGTTGTTCTATGTTGTTTCCTTTGCTTTGACCAATCTACAGCTGGATTGCAGATTAGTAAAGGAATCAGTGTAGCAGCCAATGAGTAACAAGGAAGTTAAAGGGAAATGGAGTTCAAGAAATGTGGTGCATTGGTATTACCTCTTGGGATTTTAAATGGACAGAAAAGCGGTAAGCAGCAAATGGGTAAACTGGATCCCAGTAAGCAGAAGGTCAGTAAATCAAGAAACAAAATGTCAGTCGAGACATTACTGAGTGCCAAGAGGTTCTTGATTCAATGAAGTATCTGAAACTAAGATTTCGAGGAGATTTCCCATTTTGGCGAAATCTCGTTTCAGCCCTACTCCTAGATGAAGCACACAATAAAACAAACTCCATTGTAGGTTTATTATACAGAGACTTTTTCAAGTGTTTTCTTTCTAAAGGGGAAAACACCCTACCCCTCCTCTATGCTGTCCTCTTCTATGTTTCTGAGATCACATGGTGGCCAACTGCTAAATGAGGACAATTAGCCTTCAATTAATACCCACTACGTTTTCACCTGCTCCACTTGCAAAGCCTGAAGATGCCAGCCTCCTGCAGTTAGCATCTTCCAATTTATTCCCTGTGGGCTGGCAGTGGAGAAGCAATCACTCAGTGAAGGAATTAACCCTTTCCCTGACAAGCTTGTATATACCCTTGCCAAATACAAAGCACACACAACATGCAATTTTGTATAACTCACCAAGATTGAGAGATGCATGTTGTGGGGTTAGAAGTCTTAACCTCGAGGATGAGAAACCAAGTTAATCTGTGTGCTAAAGTGATCTCAGGAGGAGGGGTGGGAGAGTGGTGAGGACGGATAGGTGCTTTCCTCTCCCCCAGCAGATGAGCAGGTGGAACTTGGTCAGGGGGCCCTTGGTCCAGTTTTGGAGGAGTTGAGGAGTTTTTGCAAGTCTGTAAGATGCTTAAAAATAACTGAAGCTGTGGGCCATGGGTTCTGCACTCCTGAAATCTACTAGGTGGCAAAATACATTATGCTGGCACTTAGGCCAGCAATGGCGTGGGTG
The DNA here is from genome assembly GCA_003113815.1 of Sphenodon punctatus. Classification (NCBI taxonomy): domain Eukaryota; kingdom Metazoa; phylum Chordata; class Lepidosauria; order Sphenodontia; family Sphenodontidae; genus Sphenodon; species Sphenodon punctatus. Next base: position 1,025,216 of record QEPC01001418.1, read on the forward strand.
AGGGGCTGAAGGATGTGGACTTCAAAAAGTTATGGAATATGGGTGTAATAAACAGATGCCAGGAAGGCATGCTAAACAATGGCCCTTTTCACACGAGATGCCCCCACCCATCTCCACACAGTTTCGCTGCATGGAGATGGGTGGAGGCGCCCATGTGAATGCCGCATGGGATGGGTGGGGGTGCGTGTGCGCTCCCGTGCTACATACATCTCCACCCATCACCCATGCATGGAGCAATGGGCTCCAATGCCCAATGCTCCGTGGGTGGAAATGGGTGGAAGTGGGTGTGCGCCAATGGGAACGGGCGCAAACTCACCTCCACCCACTGCAGTAGCACACCCATCCCCCCACCCACCTTGGTCCATTTAAAAATGGCCTACACTCCATTGGGTAGGGATGGGCAAACAGAACAGAGTTCAGAAATTCGGTTGGTTTGGTTCAGTCTGAAATTCGAGTTCGGAAATTTGGTTCGGTTCAGTTCCGTTTGAAATTCAAGTTTGGTTTGGAAGTTTGGTTCGGTCGACCGAACAGACCGAGTTCAGTCGAATTCTGAACTTCCGAACAAAGTTCCAGGTTTTTTGGTGTGTGTTGCCACTATGGATGGGCGAACAGAACGGAGTTCGGAAATTCAGTTCGGTTTGAAATTCGAGTTCGGTTCGGAAGTTCGGTTTGATCAACTGAACAGACCGAGTTTGTTCTTAACTCCAAACTTCCGAACCACGTTCGCCCATCCCTACCATTGGGCAAGTGCTCAGAGCAAGAGAAAGAAGGGATGGTCAGGATTATGACTCTGTCTGGCCTGTGATTCAAGCCTCTATTTACCCTTGTATGGGCATCCTCATCTCTGTTGCCTTCATTTTCATAGAGTTGGAAGGTACCTCAAGGGTCAGCTAGTCCAACCTCTTGTTTGGATGCAGGATGAATATAGTTATAATGTTCATGACAGATGGTTGTCCAGATTCTTTTTGAAAATTGCCAGCAACTGAGAGCCTACAACCACCCTAGGCAGCTCCCTAATAGCTCTTGCTGTTAGGATGTTTTTTCTGTTATTTAACTGAATTCTATCTTGTAATTTGAGTTCATTATTTCTAGTCTTGCTCCTGTGATAATGGAGAACTGATCTTTCCTTAATCTTCTTTTTTTAAAAAGGTTGAAAGAGTTGGGTATGCTTAGCCTAGTAAAGAGAAATTAAAAGGAGACATGATAGCAACCTTCAAATAGCTAAAGGGCTGCCACCAAGATGGCAGCAGGGAACTGTTATTAATTGTTACATAGGGAAGTGTAGCAGGGGGTCTTCCCAGGGCCACATGGTGGCACTGGGGTGTCTCTAGGGAATTAGCTCTACCCTGGTGCCACGCCTGTTCAGCCCGAGTCTTGGCTGAATCCCCCCCAAAGGAAGGAGGGTACCCTCCTATAGGAACCAACACAGTCTCACTCAGAAGGTATTAGTCTACAGTCCTTTATTAGACTCAGTGTCCAGTGTACACAATCCCTGGGCTGCTGGCTCAGTCACCTCCACCCTGCAGGCCCAGGTCAGTCTCTCACAAGCTCAGGAGCAACACAACATCAAGCCCCCTTGTCCATCTAGCCAGGCCTCAAAGCCCCAGGCTCTGGCCAAGCCTTCCCCAGGCATGAGGCTCCCTCCTGGGCACAGCCTCTTCTCAATACCTGGTTCTACCCTGGTTCTCCAGCCTTCAGCACCCTGGAGAGCATAAAGTGACTAGGCTTTGTCAGGGAGATGTGACCCCTTCAGCTCCTAGGCAGAGACTGCCTTCCAATCCCTTATGTAGCCAGCGTGGGCATGGCCCACAGCACAGCACTACTGCCCTTAAAGGACCAGGGTCCTGCCAACTCTGGCACCTCACTTCTTAACCCATTTCCTTTGCAGGCAGGTCTCAGGTTCTGGGCTGGCTACCCCAGACCCATTCACATGTGCACATCCCTCCTTCTTAAAGGGACATCAGGCTCGCAGGACCTCTCCCTGCTATAGGCAGGACTAAAAATAATTTATTTTAATTTATTTACTTAAATTTCTATCCAACCTGTCGTCTAAAGGTCATGGCAGCTTACAATATTAAAAATACAAAATATATTAAAATCCCTTAAAACCCATTCACATGTGCACAGCCCTCCTTACCTTGTCCCTAAACCCACAAAATCCAACCCCTATCCCCACCTGCCAAACGTTTTTCCAAAACAAAAGGTTTTACATTGCCTCTGGAATATGCTCAGGCTTGGGCTCTGATGGTCAAAAACAGCACCTTGAATTGTGTCCAGAAAACTAGAGGTAGCCAGTGCAGACTGTAAAGCACATGTGTAATGTGCTCATGGTGATGCACCCCATAAAGGCGCTGGGCTGCCTCATTCTGCACCATCTACAGCTTCCAAAAATTCATCAAGGGCACATAGAGTGCACTTCAGTAATCTAACCTTGAAGTATTGAAGGCAGGAAAGGTGGCAACCAGATCTGAATAATGGGCTCAAGTTACAGGAAGATAGATTTTGGTTAAAGAGCAAAAACTGTACAGCAAAGGAATACGTTGCTTAGGGAGGTCATATAGGCCTTTTGTCTCCTTCACCAAAGGTTTTCAAAAAGAGTCTGGGCACATATCGGTCAGGAATGTTATTTCCACAGTCATCCTGCATCTAAGCAGGAGGTTGGACTAGATGACCTTCAAGGTTCTGTCCAACTGTAGGATTCTACATTCCTTCAGCACTTCCTGAGGAGGTGCTATGTAAGGATGTTCAGGGGAAAAGGGATCAGGGAGGCAACTGCCCACACCAGGACAGGAAACCTTAGCCTACAGGAAGTGGAGTGCAAGCAGAAAGTTAAGTCCCATCTGGATCTTAAATGGCAAAAAGCTAAAAAAAAAAAAACACAAGAGAGGAACATAGCCTAGATCATCATAGGGGTGCTATCCTGACTCCAGGTGGTACAAAGGAGGTAATACCCAAGAGAGGCAGAGCAATAGAAACCCTAGAAAGCAGAACACACACAACAAGCTCCACTGCAGGGGTGAGAGGAACAAGTAAGGCACAGAGCAATGAGGGGAAACAAGTAAGGCACAGAGCAATGTGGGGTACAAGCAAGACACAGAGCAATGGGGGGGGGACAAGCAAGGCACAGTGTCATGTATCTCATATATTCACATATATATTTTTGCCATCTGTGTTTCAATGTATTGAAAATTAGAATTAGCCTCTGAATGGTGAACTTCTGATGAACTGTTTCTATAATGACCTTTTACTGACCTCTTGATTATATACTGGGAGAGAGAGATGGTCAGTCTGTCTCTTAAGGATTATATAGCTAGGCCTGTATCAACATTTTCCTGTTGACCAGTGTCAAGGGACATGACTCCCTAAACAAGGGCAGGAAAAGGTCTTGTTTATCCAAAGAAACCTGACATCTTGGTCATTGTTAAATCTTATCTTAGATGATAGCCGCCTTTTTACTATGTATCAGCAGATTGTTTACAACTTACTTTGAGAAACCCCATTGTAAGCTTTCTTGACCTGATGTCATTTAAACTGATTTCAAACTATAAAGAGGCAGAGGAAAAATTAATTCTTCAGAAAACTCTCCATTTCCTGGAGTTCTCTCACCTTCATTATGGTAGTATGGGACACAGGACTGGGTGAATATGAAAGTATATTCTTTTGATGCATTGAGCCAACAATAATTAAAGCATATGTTATTTCTTATAGATGTTAAGATCTTTGAACTTATAATAGAACTGTTTCTTTGAACAGAAATGTCTTTTTAAATCATGTATTTGTAAATGACACTGTTTCTCTTTTGTACCATGTTTTTATTTGAATTTAAGTAAACTATGCTTTATATTTATAACATTCTTTGTTTCATGGCCTCAGCTATAAATAATATTGTCTTTACAATACGTTTCTGAGCTGGTTGGCTTTTAGCACAGTGTACACAATCTGGAAGAAAGCTGCCCTATATCCAGTTCAAGATTATGTCTGGCTGGACCACTAAGCGCATTTTCCTTTTGAGGAAACTGAGGCACAATGCGACAACAGAGCAATGAGGGGGAACAAGTAAGGCACAAAGCAAGCAAGACTCACACACACCCGGGCTTCACTGTGAGGGTACATGGAGAGGGGGGCACAGAGGGAGCAAGGGGGTGAGGAAAAGCATAGCAGCAGAGGGGGAGGCACAATTAGGGAAGGACCATACCTCAATAGGTAAGAAACTAATGGAGCCGGCCTAAGTGAAGAAATTATCACAGAGACAAAGATCAATATGTGAAAGAAGGGCAAGATCCAAGGAAGGACAATAAACAAGGAAAACACTTGCAAACACAGGGAACAGGGGGAAGGGCTGAAGCAGCCCAACTCATGTAACTTAGCAGTTACCACAAGATAAAGCCAACAGGAACATACAGTGCTGGGGCCAGTGGACCTGTGACAAGTCAGATAGCCATCCAAGAATAGCTGCTCCTGTGGCAAGATATATTCCACAGTGACTCAAGCTGCAGGTGTTTTAACTTTCCCTGATTGCCTACCAACCTTTCCTAATGTTAGCTTAGAATCATAGAGTCACTAGGCTGGAAGGACTTCAAGGGTCATCCAGTCCAGTCCCCCACACCACTGCAGGACCTGCCAGACCCTAACCATCCACACAGAGAAATCATACCAGTAGCTACAAGTAGAGATTAGGACCAACCAGAGCACATCAATGCCTGAAATAACAGGAAATAATTTTAAAAAGAGGATCCAGATGTCCCAAACAGGCAAGCCACACCCACGCTACAGGAGAATATGAAAAACCCTCAGAGTCAACTGCCAATATGCCCAGAGGGAAAATTCCTTCCTGACACCAAATTTGACAATCAGTTAGAACTTGAGCATGTGCGCAAACCCCACCAGCAAGGCACCTGATATACAATACAGTACCCAGACTTCAGAATGCCTCAACAATCCCACTGTCTTCAGAATGCCCCTTGTCCCACTCAAGGAGCTGTTTCTTTTCCTCCAGCCCAGCCTTGACCCGGGAGTGAGATGAAGACCCTGGGTGTTTTTAGATGAGACACCATTTCCCCCAGACTGCAGAGTCCAACAGGAACAAACTAACGCATGAGACGGGGTTAGGGTGCTTTTAAATGAGACAGAAATGGCAGCTGAGCCCTTTAACAGCCGCCATTGACACCGTCCGTTTAAATGCCCAACGCGGAGTGAAGCCAAGTCTCCCCCATGTCAAGCCGGCCCAGCGATCCTGCCCCCTTCAAGGTGGATTGCCGATGTGCTGACTTTAACCCGCACTTCTGGGTTCCCTGGCAGAGTGCACATGTGCAGAAGGACGCGCATGCGCACATACTCTCTACGCCGTGTCTGATGCTCTTCTGAACATCAGACACATCATAGAGAGGAAGACGAGGGGAAGATGCGGCATAATGAATGATCCCGCTTGTGAGCAGGATCATTTAAAAGCACCCTTAGACACCTCACCCCACCCCTGCCTTGGGTTATCTCAACTCCCAGATATCCCAAAACAGAGGGGGAATGGGGCATGGGAACTGACACTAGGTGTCTCTCCTGAATGCCCCTATGATCTCCCTCTCACCCATTCTATACCTCCCCATGCCCAACACATCCACAAGAGAGGGACCAAAGAAAAACTAACTATAGGCCTGATTTGGCCCACGGAGCAGGGTCTCGCTGTCTCTGCACTAGGATGAGAATAATTTCTCAGGACTGAGGTCAGGTAACATTAGCTAGTTATCACAATAGTTGGTAACCTATTCAAACTAGTGCTGAAACTCAGTATTTGAAAGTACTCGGTTTTTACCAAGTATCTCTGTATTCAACTCGGTTTTACTGAGTACTGAGGAACTGAGGAATCAGCCCAGTACTTGGTCAATTACATGGTACTTGGATAAATCCTCAGATGGACAACATACAGGACTTTTCCTGAAACATAAAGGGCTTTTCCTGCTCCTATATAAGGGAACTAGGTACTCAGTACTAGGAAAATACTCGGTACTCAGTTTTATTTTACCGAGTATTTTACCAAGTATCGGGTATTTGGCCAAGTTACTGAGGACTGGTCGAAGACTCAGAGCCGATCCTCAGAAACACTCGTGAATTATTATTTTTTACTATTCGGTGCAGCTCTAATTCAAACAGTATTTAAAAAATCAGCACATTTCCCTAGCAAGAAACATTCTGGAGTATATGCTTTAGAACAAGCCAACAGCAAACACAATATTACTCTTTAATTTGCCTAACCAGAATTACACTCCAGTTAACACTCTTAGTAATGAGATAGACTGCAATTACTGAGGGGAGTTAGGTTCAATACGAACATGAGTTGTGTAGGAGAAAAGCAAGAGTAGGTCTAATTAGAGTGCGTCATTTTTATCAAGACAGATAAGCAGCACAATCCCACAGCAGATAACAATGTTCACTAGTAGTCAGAACATAATGAGTCCTATTCACTTCAGTGCGGTTCACACTGGCACTGAATGTTAGCATGTGCATTATCTGCCAGAGGAGCACACTGCAAGAGACACTGGATTCCTTTTATTCTTTATTTGAGGCTGGAAGGCCCAGTTTCATAACAGTTTTTGTACAAATGTGTCTCCCATGCTTTTAATAGATTCCTTTTCGTGCTAATAAAAGAAAAGCTGCTTCAGAGTTTTATGAGTCAGATGGGGGAGGCAGGTCACAACACATCATTCTACCAGTTTAGTCTCTATCCTGGAGGATTTTTCCATGGGCTAAAAACCGATTCTAAAAAACACTAGTGCTCAGCTCTATGCAACCCACGGAGGTTGAATGGGTCTCCTTTGCTAAACCAATGGAAACTACAGACTGCAGTCTGAACGATATCCTTCAGGTATCCATGCCTCCCAGTCCTGTGGCTTTCCCAACAACTGCTTATAGCAGTTTACTGGATGATACTACAAAAGTTAACTGGTTTACCACATTACCACATAACTGAATGTTACTGTTAGCAATGCCACTCCCACACCCATTAGATCTGCAGGAGGGGAGAAAGTAAAGAGGAAAGGAATAAGGGTAAAGGTTAATGTGGCAGTATAGTAAACGGCAATGCAGTATTATGCTGTAAATTGTAAATCAGCAATCTAGTTAATCTGCCGAATCCTAGACAGATAGTGCTCTGTAAATAGACCTTTTCTGATATCATCAGATACCATGGATTAGAGCTAAATGAGAATCAAAAGGATTCTCGTGAGAATCTCATGAGAATCGAGAAGCAGAGAGATCTCAAACAGATCTCTCTAATGGTTCAAGATCTTGTGAGATTTTCAAAAAGATTTTAAAATGCTCTGTGCATGTGCAAGCAGCCGCTAAGGTTGTTCTGCACTAGTGTGGCCCTTTTCCAAGACACTGCAGGGCACGTTGACACGATTTTGGAAAACAGCAGCTGGATAGAACTATCTTCCCTTTTCCAAAATGGTGCCAACATGCTTCACACCATTTTGGGAAAGGGCCATGCATGTGCAGAATGGCTTTTAAATTTTTTTCAAAAATCTCATGAGAACAATTTCAAGAATGGCAGATTCTCAGCTTGTTCTGTCTCTAAAATCTCATTGAGAGCCCTATTCTCAACAAGATTTTCTTAATCTGCGAGATCTCATTTCAGTTCTACCATGGATACAGCCCGGATGCTGAATAGCAGTGGTTTTTCATTTCAGCTGTAGCCCAGATCTTGACAGCAGCCAAATGACTGAATGGATCCTACTTTTTGGCAGAACACCAGGTTGGACATAGCAATCCTGATCAAAGTGACTGAAGCCAATTTGATTTGTTAACTATGGATTACACGCTATATAAGAAAAGTCAAGCATCATTGGAGAAGATTGTTCTAGGGTTGGGGAGACAAGATTTGTCTATAGTACATTTAAACAGGACTAAGATGTGCATCACGGACACTGAGTTGCAATAGAACATTGACTCAAAGGAAATATGTACAGAACAAAATAGTCAGGCAATTCATTCATTGTATTTCTTCTTTGGTTTGAATGACCTTTTTCTTTCCTCAAGTGTATTTTGACTTTGCTTTATTGAAGGAATTGATGACTGTGTATACACTGGTATAAAATCTGCCCTGACCTCAGTGTTTACCATTCATCTATTTCAATTTCAACTCAAGATGCCTGATAATTTATTCAAACAACTCCCAAACTTTGAAAACTTAAATTTAACTGGGGCCTCAGAGCTGAGGAAAGCATTTCCCCTAGGAAACAGCTATAATTCACACTTCTGCCTTCCCAATCTTTTGCAATTGCTACTGTCACTGCAATAGTTTAGCTACAGTGAGCATTAAAAACTAGTACTACAAGGGCATCTGTCTTGCCATCTAGGAAGTACCTCTCAGTCTCTGTCTGGGGGGATCTACTGGAAGAAATTAACCACGGTACTTCTGAGGTTTAGTGATGCATTCAGAATTGATAGCTCTGTCATTGGTTTGTATTATCTACATTGTAATATGCTGAGTGTGTCTTGCTAAATGCCACACTTGTGCACCATCTGTCATTTTTCAGTAGATAAAATATATGTCCTGCCTTGTCCTTTGTTCCACCATCAGGAAATATCAGCATGCTGGCAGTGTCTATCTGCCTTATATATAAGGGGCAAGATGGGCAATGTGAAAACTTGAGAAAGGTTGAAAATGAAAAGCATGTTTCATCAAGGTAAGGAAACACTATGCGGTTGGTAATTAACATAGCAGACATGGCAATTCTTGTACTGGAAGCTGACCCTAACATTTATGGTTATTGTTCTAGTAATACAAAAATTTTACACAAAAACTCCAAGATGAAGTCATATAAGTGCTGGATGAACTCCTTGATCACATGTAAAGTTGAGTTTGTGGTCTCAGTCATAATGTCACTGGTCTCATTTATTAGAACTGAAACATTTAATTAATGGATACCCCATCAATAAAATGGATACCCCCATCAAATCTACACTATCCAAACTAAAACTGGCAATTTGGATAATAACCTGTATTCATTTGTACTCCTTTGTGTATCTATTTTGGCTTTGTTATATCAGTATTTCAGCCACTAGGGCTGTGCACCAGGGTCCCATGTCGATTAACGTTTTTGTTATTAAATGTGTGGTTTTCGTTAATAACAAAATGTCATTTTTTGGTTATTGTTGTTGTTGCTGTTATCGGTACCGATTTCAAACAAATATTTTATTTTTGATATCGATTTTGTGCGCCAGTGAAAAATTATTGTCAGAATATGAACTCCTTCCCCTTGTCATTGTGATACAGAAAAAACTGCACAACACAATACATACTGTACACAATATGTAGTTTTATTTATATAATAAATATACAGAATCTAGTCTAAACCTAACCTATGCATAATACAAAATCTAAGCTAAACCTAATCTATGCATAAATACAAAATGGTCATATCCTCTAATCCTAATATATATAATAAAACAGCCTAGTATCTAAATATCTAATATATACAACTATCTAAATATCTAATATATATATATGGACAGGGGAAGACAGACAGGGGAAGGGAAAAAGAAAACTAAGAGGTATATTTACTGGCCCTAAACCTGTGGACATTCCAGCGGTGTTGTAAAACCTGGCTGTTCGCCCAGGCCTTTGGGGGGGGTGGGGGAGTAGGGTTTTTATCTCCCCTACCCTGTTTTAATGTTAAATTGTATCCTGGGGCCTGTTGTAAACATTTAAATTGTTTTGATCTTTTAAATTGTTTTATATTTGTTTTTATATGTATTTTTTATTATTGTTGGAAGCCACCCCGAAGTGTTCTCAGGAGGGGCAGGGTATAAATATAGAAAATAAATGAATAAAATAAATAAATAAATATATTCTCTCTCTCTCTCTCTCTCTCTCTCTCTCAATTGATCGATCGATCGATCGATTGATCGAGCAATAGAAAGAAAGAGAGAGAGACAATATATTTATTTATTTATTTATTTTATATATGTGGTGTGTGTGTGTGTGTGTGTGTGTGTGTACCTAAGGAATAAGGATTGGGTGGTAGGGAAAGAAATAAGGGATATATATATATGGGAGGATTTTTACTGCAAACACACCCTGACAAGCAAGAAAGCTAACACAGAGTGAAGCAGCCCAGACCTAAAATATTAAGGGTTGCAGTGCCCTCCCCCAGAGCCCTCCTTATTGGTTCTTGGAGGTGGAGGCATTGAGGAATCACATAGTGCCATTCAACGGCTGGGATCTGCTTGCACTGCTCATTGGCCCAAGATACATCCATCAGGTCCTTCCCCTACCAGTTCAAGAGTTCAACACTTTTTCTGGCTCTGAGATGTCTTCTCCCTCCTCCCATCTCCACACTTCCCTCCAAAAAACACCTACCAGGCAATAACAAAACTAGTAACAACTTTCATTATCGTTATTGATTTCTTTATTATTTTTGTTGTTTTTGACGTACACCCCTATCAGCTACTAAATTTCAGCAATATTTGCACTATTGCACATGCACACTTGCCAAATATATTGCAACAAAAATATCAAAAATGAATGAAATACCAAAATAAAAGACCTGAGTGGTGTGAGCAGTGGGCGGAGGGACCCTGCGAGCAGTGTTTCCAGTGCTACTGGACTTTCAGACAGACTACTAAAGACACAGCTCTCTCAAGGCAGCACTGTGACAGACCTGAGGGGTGTGAGCAGCGGACAGAGGGACCCTGCGAGCAGCATTCCCAGTGCTACTGGACTTCCAGGGAGACTACTAAAGGCACGGCTCTCCCAAAGTGGCGCCGTGACAGACTTGAGGGGTGTGAGCAGCTGGCAGAGGAACCCCATGGGCAGTGTTCCCAGAGCTACTGGACTTCTGGGCAGGCTACTAAAGGCGCGGTTCTCCCAAGGTGGCATTGTGACAGACCTGAGGAGTGTGAGCAGCAGGTGGAGGGACCCTGCAAGCAGCATTCCCAGCATTACTGAACTTCCAGGCAGGCTACCAAAGGCGCGGCTGTCCCAAGGTGGCACCATGACAGACCTGAGGGCTGTGAGCAGTGGGCGGAGGGACTCTGCAAGCAGCATTCCCAGCGCTACTGGACTTCTGGGCAGGCTACTAAAGGCGTGGCTTTTCCTAGGCGGCACTGTGACAGACCTGAGGGGTGTGAGCAGTGGGCAAAGGGACCCCACGAGCAGCGTTTCCATTGCTACTGGACTTCCAGGCAGGCTACTAAAGGCACGGCTCTTCCAAGGTGGCACCGTTGTCAGCGCGCCTAAGGGTTGTGTGCGCAAGGGCGCACCCTTGTGCGCGTGATCTTAGGTGCTGGTAGGGCGCTGGGTGCCAAAATCACCCGGGGAAGGTGTCTGTGTGTGCCTCCCAGTATTGGGGTGCAGGTGTTCATTGCTAATGCAATAAGTGACAGCGAGCCTACCAAAGGGGAAGGGGTCGGCTGGTGAATTTATCCAGGGGCCAAGTCTACCGTCAGCACTCCCTGTGAAGGGGCAGGACTATGTATTTTTCTTACAGGGGCAATGTCTGCCACTGAAACTCCCCGTGAAGGGCTAGGACTGTGTATTCCTTATATAGGGGCCAAGTCTGCCACTGGCATTCCCCGTGAAGGGGTGGGACCGTGTACTTTTTAATACAGGGGCCAAGTCTGCTGCTAGCATTTCTCATGAAATGTACACCAGTGTACATGAAATTTGGCAGGGCTATATATTACACTTTCATGATAATCTCTGCCAAATATAAAAAAGATTTTATAAAGGGTCCCAATTTTAAATGCCTGTACAACATATGTAGAGAAGGGGCCTATGCCTGGGATTCTCATTCTGTTCTGGGACCATCCCAACACATCTCCCCCATTTGTTTCTGGGAAGTCAGAAGCATCTGTTTAGGAAAGAGTCAATAGAGATTCTCCTTTGTCCTCTGTCTCAGTGCTGCAGGATGTGATTGTGATGATAATTGGCCAGCCTGGATGTGTTTAAACTATGTCTCCTGACTGCTGGGATGCTATCTCAGAAGTCCCAGTTATGTTGCTTATGCCCGCCTCAGGGCCGCCCCCTATGCCCACCTCGAAGCCACTACCAATTNCAATTGGTCCTGTAAAGCTAGAAGCTTGCAGTAATGTGTTTGGCCATTGAATGTGTCTATCAGTCTTTGGGGTTGCTCTACATCCTTTCTCCTACAGTTGCTCTCCCCCTGCCATGCAGGGTGCCTGCCTCTGACTGGCACTGCATATACTGATATTAATCTGAATAATGATCTTCACAGGGATAACATCAATTGCTTATATAATTGGGTCCCTTTATCAAAATCTCCTGTATATTTTCTGAAGTGGCAGGAATGGTATTTGATACATTATTGCCAAATATCCTGTAAACAGAATGGAATATCAAAACGTTACAGCTGAAAATGTATTTTCAGATTAATACCCTTGGGACCCTTTACCAACTCTTTTTGAAAATTGGCATATGTATTAAGCATATGAAGGGACATAATTTGCACAAATTTCATGACCATTGTATGCAAGATAAAGAAGTTGTAGCCATGAATGTGTATTGAGATTTTCTTAAAATTACAACATTCAATTGCTTCTGAAATAGGTTATATTTATCTAATCATTCCAAATTTTGGTATACATAGTGCCCTTCATTGGGGGTGCAAACTTCCTACATATCATCAAAATTGAATAGGAAACAAAAATGTTATAGCCAGAAGTATGTTTTTCAGTTTTTTCCCTTTATTTAAAAAAACAAATGTCGTTTTCAGTTCCTGATTGTACCAAACTAAAGACTGAATCGAGCCCGATCAAACCAAATACTGAATCCAAGCTCAACATTTGACTTGAACCACAGAACAGATGAACATCCAAACCTGGTTCTGTTTGCACATCCCTAATGAAAAGGAGGCAGAGGATTCCCTCCCCTCTTTCTCAAGATGTTGACTGCCACTGCTCTAAGCAGGCGAAAATTACTGATTTCACTAAGGACATATTATTGCAACCTGCTGAAGTGTTGTTATCTCCTTTTAAGCAGGATAACCCTTTTTCCTGTCTACAGGGTATTACTGATGAAATAATTGCCCCTGGTAGTTATGCTTTGAAAGATTCTACTCTCATCCAGTTAAACGAAGCCCCGCAAGGTGAATCTATACTTCTGGCCTCACTTAGTCCAAAGTGCACAGACAATTCTCTTCCAGCCCATCTTCATTATTCCACCTCAATGTAATATGGGGAGCTATTAGAATCTCAATGTAATTTAACGGCCCAGTTCAGTTCGGTTCAGTTCGGAAATTTGGTTCGGTTCGGAAGTTCAGTTCGGTTGACCAAAGTATTCGAGTTGGGTCCGAAATCCGAACTTCGGAACAAAGTTTGCAATTCAAATCCCATTGAACTAAATGGAATATTATATTTTAGGGATGGGTGAACAGAGCCGAGTTCGGAAATTCGGTTCGGTTTGAAAATTTGGGTTGGTTCGGAAGTTCGGTTCGGTCGAAATGAACTGGTCGAATTCGGTCCGAACTCTGAACTTCTGAACCGTGTTTGTCCATCCCGAGCTATGGGGAAACTTGACAATATTAGGGCAGAGGTGCAGACTAGAAGTGTACCCTACAACGATCACTTTTGTGACCGTAATGGTTGCTGTATTGTTAACCCCGGGTATGAGGGACTAATTAGTGATCCTTGCAAGGCTACTTATATGCCCAGTAGGTAGCAGCCTTTTTACACACATAGGGTGCTGTTTAAAATATCCCCACTTCCTCATGGTTGGCTGCCTAGTTGGGCAAGTACTGGCCATGTAGCCCATAATATCTCACATCTGCTGAGATTTAAAGTAGATTAATCTGAGATTTAAAATGTGGTTTGGCTCTCTGGTTCCAAATCATCGGTTAAGATGTCAATTGAGTTTCATAGAGTTCAGATGATAAAAAGTATCTTTCAAGCGAGGAAACATTTGCTAACACAGGGAATATCTATTGAGCAACTTCCAAATAACAGCTGGGGGGATGGTGGTTTGGATGGGAATTTACTCAGGAAAAGGATAGTTTCACAACCACTCATTGCGACCCTTCCACCAATTTCTGTTGGCAAAGAAACTGATGAAGTACTCATGGAATGTGCCCCCCTCATCCAGCCCCAAACTAGTAGAAATACTAGTACACAAAGAGACCCAGTGAGCTCGGTTATGCAGCCTCAAACTAGTAGAAGCTTTAGTACTAAAAAAGATCTAGTGAGCCGTAGTAGAGAATGCAATCAATTTGATTTTTTACTAATACTGGGGTGTAAGGATGATAAAGATGAGGAGTTTGTGGTTGAATATGAAGCCCTTCCAGTAATGGAGCAGGACTTAATTCTGCAGCACATTGACTGTCTTAATAAAAAGTTTTTTTAAAATACTATGGATTTTGTTGCTCCTCAAGTTTCTAATACCTCTAACTTAAATGTCAATAATAGAAGGGAGGTTCATGCAGTCCTAATCAATCAGGTACCCCTGGAACTTTTGTCTTTCCCCAATAATCAGGGACAATCTTCCTCCCAAGCTACACGACAAGCTTCCTTGTCCCAATGATTTGATGTTTTTCCCCACACCATGTTCAACCAAGGGAGTTCAGTGTCGATTCTAACATGGAATGTTGCTGGGTGGCATTCTAGTGGCATGAATGTGAACTCCTCTGAGGTCTCCCAGGATACAGGGGGGCATCTGTACCCCCTCAATCCAGGTCATCCCCATGTCAGCGATATTCCCCCAGAACATCCAGGCATAGAAGGGGGAGATGGTCATGATCCGGGCATTGTGACTACGGCCGGAGTTGCCCATGAAGATGTTTATGAACCAGCCCCGGTGATCCACAACCGCCTGTATCTGCAGGGAGTGGTACCCATGCCGATTCACATACTCTGCTGCCTCCCCTGCGGAGGGGTGGAGGATCTCGATGTGGGTGCCGTCCACGGCTCCCATGCAGTTGGGGAATCCTCCGGCCGCAAACCCCGCCATCACAGCCTCCTGGTCCACCAGCTGGATTGTTCTGTCTAGGAGCACACCCTCCACAGCCTCACACACATCCCGGAGGATACAGGCTACCATGGTGAGCCCGACCCCAAAGTGCTGGGACATGGACCGGCAGGAGTCGGGCATTGCCAGGGCCCAGACCACTATGGCCACCCGCTGAACCATGGGGATGGGGGTCCTCATGGAGGTGTGATGTCGCTCCAGCCACAGCGTCAGGAGCTCCGCTAGGTGCAGCAGGGCGAGCTTGTCCATCCTGAGATCGACCCTGCAGGCTGCCTCATCCCACTGGGCCAGCGCCCTCGCCCACCAACCCTGTGGATGCTCAGCGACACATAGGCACCTCTCAATGGTCAAAGCGATCAGAACAGCCCGGCGCATGGTCTCCCTGGCCCACAGGAGGCGCCTGGCCACCTCGCAGAGCACCATAGGGCGGGTCCTGCCCCGGCTCACCCCCTGCCAGTCTGCTCCGGATAGCCTCTGTGCCCTGAGCTGGGCAAGGGCTCTCCTGTGGCCATGGTGCACCCTGTGGGCCCTTGCAGCTCTCCAGGCCAGGGAAACCTGCAGCTGGGCGGCCAGGGAAACCTGCAGCCGGGCGGCCAGGTGCACCTCCGCACCAAGAAGTCGCAGCTCTCGGTGTGGTCACGGTACCACTAGGCTGTGAGCATGAGGTGCATCCAGTAGGTGGCTGTCCTGTTCCACTCCATGGTGGTGGGGTCCCAGGGGCTGGGGGATGCCTATTATGGCCCTCTGCTGGGCGGCCGTGCCGTGGGCCTTCCCCCAGCCAGCCGGGCCCCCCAATGGGGTGCTTGGGTCTGTGGGTGTGCCCATGGTTACACGTACTGGCTGCGCATGGGTCCTTTCACCTGCATGGGCGTGCGGCTCCGTGCGCTCCTTGTGCAGCTGCATGCCTTCACCCATCAACCCCCCACACCCATGGGTGTTTGCAACACCACGGCCTTGGCTTCCTGATTAGCTGTTATGTGAGTGCTATTGTGCTTGGCAGCTGTGCCGGGTCCACACCCCACACCTCGCTCTGTTGTGCTACAATGTTACGGTCCTTGGCCTCTTTTCCTGGCCTTGGGACCCGCTCGGAGGCCCTCCTGGCCCTGGAGGGTTTGTGTACCCCCCTGTCTGTGGTGTTATTCTCCCTGTCTTGCAGGACCATGGCTAGTTGTCCCTCCACCGGGCTCCCGCTTCCCAGCCCCCATGGGGCCCCCCATATCTGGACCTTCCGCGAGACCATGTCTCTTTGCAACCTGTGGCATACCCCAGCCATGCAGCTGCTTCTGGGCAGCCCGGCCAGCTGTGCAGGTGCCTTTGAGAGCTTGAGCTCCGGACTTCGCTACTTCGGCTATGAGGCGAGCGCTCGTGATTGCCAGCTGCATACGGAGACCCTGGGGCTGGTTTGCTTCCCTGATGGACGCATCCTGGACAAACGGTGTTCTCATGTGCCCTGGTCTGGGGCGGAGACCGTGTCTGCACTGGGTGTGTGCGGGCTGGGCGCCTACACGATGTGCCTTGCTGAGGGTGGCCCTGCCTTGGCTGTGTCCTACTTTACCTGTGTTCACGGGGCACATGGGTACCAGCGCACCTGTGCGGCAGTGTACCACCGGCTATTGGAGCTGGGACATCTTCCTTGGTCCCCTTCTGCTGCCTGCTGTGTGTTGGAGCCTTCCGCGGTGGAGATGTTGCCCCTGTTGGGGATGTGGTCCCATTTGGACGTCCAGCTAGGTCTCTCCATGCATGATCCCTTTGAGGCCTACTACCTGATCGCCCACCACATGTCCATGCTGGGGTACCACCTGGACTTGATCCATTGGCCCCACCTGGTTCACCGGGCATGGCACCCACCCCCTGGGCAAGAGGTGGCCCCCAGTGGCTGCCTGTGAGTCCTGGTGTTCCTCCCAGCCCCCCGGTGTCCTGCCCCCATGTGGGCTCCTGCCCCTGTCCAGGGGGACCGGTCCCTGCTGGCTGCTCCCTCCCTGATGTCTCTGTCGTGCTGTGGTGAAGCCTGCTTCCTGGGGTGCTGCTGCCCCTGCCTCTGGCCCCGGGCCCCCTCTGGGCCCCAACCCCCGGTCGGGCTGCACACCCGGGGTTCCCCTCCATGGTTGTCCTCCATGGTGCCTGGGTGCGGCGCTCTGCATGGCCTCACCGACCCGCCTGTGTCCAGCTACCTGTCCCCAACCGACAGTCCTTGGACCTGCAGTGCTGCACCGGCTGTCCTGGCTGCCCTCCATCAGCCCTTCTGCGGGTGTGGGGTCTCCGTGTGCCTCCTGGACCGTTCCTGTCTGGCTCACTGTGCATTGCGGGGCCCCACTGTGCCTTGGTCCAGGGATCCGCCCCCCCCTTTCCGAGACTGCTTGTGTTGCTGTGCGGGCGCCCGTGCGGACTGTGCTGCTGTGGGGGTGGGGGTTGCTGATGCCTGTGTCCTGCCCTGCCCTGCCCTGCCCTTTTGCAGTTCCCCCCCTTGTTCCCGTTATGCCTTGTGTGTTGTCCGGGCACCCATGACCCCTTTCCCTTCCTTTCCCTTGTGTGTGTGTGTGTGTGTGTGCCTGGGTGTGTGTTCCGCTGTGTGTGTGCCTGCTGTGTGTGGCACCTGTCCGGCTCTTCTTCCTCTTCCCCCCTCCCTTCCCGTTTCCCTTGTGGGGGCATTGCCTTTTGTGCCTTTAGGCTTCGTTTGCCCTCCGGCGGCCATGTCTGTGTCCTGCCCCTGTCCAGTGGATTCTGGGTGTTTTGACCATGGCTGGGAATCGGCGTCATGTCTGATGCGCTGCCCCGGTCTGTGATCTGGCGGACCAATTCCCAGCCATGGTTCCAGACCCGTAACGTCTGTTGGGGGCTTTTATTTGCCCCAGGGGGGTGGTTGTTCTGTTCACCCCCACCGGGAATCCACTGTGGTGAACCGGCCACCCATAACATCTGAAGACACTCATTGACTGAATTTCAGACCTGGGCAGTCACAGAACTTTATTCTGGGAAGAAGGGTAGAGCTGCAGGGGGAGTGGCAACCCTGATTAATAATACTTCCTATAAGATGGAGTGTAGACAACTATTATGTAGTATCCATAATATCCTGGTTATCATGGTCTATATGGGAGCACATTTTTCTTTAATTATAATTAATATATATCTCACTCTAACTCTGAGCTTATTTATTCGGTGTAATTTCTGGTGTGCCTTAGAGGACCAAATGGAGATTTGGGAATGAGAGTTCCTAAATACTCCTGTCTTTTTGGTGGGACACTTAAACGCATAGACCTGGTGATCTGATAAAACAAGAGCTATGGCTATGGGTCTAGAGTTAGAGGATGAACATTATTTTTATCCTCTCAGAGTATCTAGAGATCCAACACTAAATGTCCATGGTCTTCAATTTTTAATGTTTTTATATAAAAATAATTACAGGGTGCTGAACGGAAGTACTAAGTCAGACCCATGTGGGGATCTGACTTTTGTGTGGCGTAAGTGTAGTTGCTTATATTGCTGTCCCCTATGTAGTTTTGATGATTTTGTGGATTTTGTGGTTCTCCCCTATTGCTGTAGTGACCATTTTCCATTAGTGACTCTTTTTTAAAGTTAATTGTAGCATTTCACATCAGCAAGATTCAGCCCATTTCGACTTTTCGACTCAGGGCCCTAGGGCTATAAAGTGGGGGTGTAAGACTGCAGAATTGGCCTTCACTCTGTTTTTAACTGCAGAGTTGAAAGAATGCCATACTCAGCTTATGCTGTCAGAGCCCCAGAATTGCTTAGCTTGTTTCCAGAATTTTCTCCTCCTTTTCAGAAATTGTCTTGCTTTTAGGAAAAAGATAAAGACCCAAGATATAATAAGCCCTGGTTTGACGGCGATTGCAGATGAATGAAGCTGCAAGCCCGGAAGGTTGCTAGACTAATGAAGGTGAACTCATCACACATAACGATCAATGGGTATGTGGCACTTAGAGCTCAGTATAAGATCTTGCTTAAGAAGAAAAAGCTAGGGATGAGTGAACAGATCACAGTTCGGGTTTGGACGTTTGGTTCGGCTGCGTTCGTTTCGTTCGTTCGGTTCGTCCGTTCGGTTCAGCTGTGTTTGGTTTGTTGGTTCAGATGTTCGGTCGTTTGGCGGTTCAGGTCAAATGTTGAGTTCAGATTCAGTATTTGGTTTGGTCGAGATAGGTTCAGTCTTTAGTTTGGTGCAATTAGGAACTGAAAATGACATTTGGTTTTTGAAATAAAAGGAAAAAACTAAAAAACATATTTCTGGACGTAACATTTTTGTTTCTTATTACTTTTTGATGAAATTTAGGACTATTGTATCCCCAATGGAGAGCACCAAGTGTACTAAAATTCGGAACTATTAGATAAAGGAAACCAATTTCAAAAGCAATTGAATGTTGTGATTTTAAGAAAATCTCAATACACATTCATGGCTACAACTTCTTTATCTTGCATACAATGTTCATGAAGCTGGTGCATATCACATACCTCCATATGCTTAATATTTCTCCCAATATTTCTCCCAGCACTGAGACAGAGGACATTAGAGAATTTCTATTGACTCTTTCCTAAACAGGTGCTTCTGACTTCCCAGAAACAAGTGGGGGAGATATGTTGGGATGGTCCCAGCACAGAATGAGGATATTTGGTTGACATTTCTGTTGGCCAATTTGCATCACAAACCGATCTTATACCACAGTGACATAAGAGAATCCCAGGCATAGGCCCCTTCTCTACATATGTTGTACAGGCATTTAAAATTGGTACCCTTTATAAAATCTTTCTTATATTTGGCAGAGATGATCGTGAAAGTGTAATATATAGCCCTGCCAAATTTCATGTACACTGGTTGGACTACAAAGATGTTATAGTCAGATATACATTTATAAGTTAATTGCTTATACCACCAAGAACTTTTGTACAATCCTTCTGAAATTTGGTAAAGATATTTAATATGGGAAGGGATATAAACTGAACAAGTTCCACCTACATTAGATTTGAGGCAAAGAAGTTACAGCTAAGAATGTATATGTAGAATATTGCAAAATACAATAATTCAACTGCTTCTAAAATCGTATTCCTTTATCCAATTGTTTTGAGATTTGGTGCACGTAATGCACTCTATTTCAGGTAGAGGAATTCCAAATTTCAGCCACATAACTTAAAAAACAAAAACGTTACAGCCGATAATGTGCTTTTAATTGAAACCAATGGAAATTCAATTCCGAACTCACCGAACACATCCGAAATGAACGTTCGAATTCGAGTTCGGTTCGAACGTTTGGTTTGGTTGACTGAACGATTCGAGTTCAGTTCAAACTCCGAACTACCGAATTCGAGTTTGGTTCGACCGTTCGATTCGGTCGACCGAACTATTCGAGTTCGGTCCGAACTCCGAACTTCCAAACCGTGTTCGCCCATCCCTAGAAAAAGCTAGATTTCCAGTATGACCTATGGTCAAAGTTGGAGGATGCAATTCTCCATAAGGACCCTGAGCATTTTTGGGCTATTGTCAGCAAAGGTTTTTTAGGAAGATCTCCCTTTTGCAATGCAACATTGATAGTGTAATGTGGCAGGAATATTTTATAAAAATATTCAAAATATTCCCGGAAGGGAGTGAACCTACTTCTCCTTATCGCTTACAAGCGGACCAGGAAGCGATTACTATGGATGCGATTGAGCAGTTATTAACTCAACTATCAACCAATAAAGGCCCAGGAGAGGATGGGATCTCTGCAGATTTCCTTCAGGAATTCAAGCAGTGGTGGGCGCAAGTACTCTGTCGACTGTTTAATCATATCATTCACCAGGGGATAGTACCTGAAGGATGGAACTTGAGTATTGTTGTACCCATTTTTAAAAAAGGCGACAAGCCAATTCCTGCCAATTATAGGCCTATTACTCTAATCAACACCATAGCAAAGGTTTTTATGAAATATCTGCTAGGCAGATTGGGGGATTGGGCTGCTGAGAACTGTCTGTTACCAGAAGAGAAGGCGGGATTTAGACCAGTGTTTTCTTTTGTCCCATATAGTAAACAAATATGTACACATGCGCAATAGTTCAGTGTTTGCTCTATTTGTTGATCTTAAGGCTGCTTTCGGCAGCATTGATAGGACAATCCTACGGCAGAAGTTGCTGGCTTTACATACTGATGAACAACTCCTTTCACTGGTCCGTCTTTTATATACACATACATTTTTACGGGTTAGACTAAACACAGAGGGAGCAGTCTCTGACCCTATTCATGTGACAAATGGGGTCAAATAGGTTTGCGTTTTGGCCCCCTTTCTTTTTAATCTTTTAATAAATGATATTGTCCTTAAATTGCAAGGGTATGAAGACCATCCCCCTGCAATAGGCAGTTGACCCATGTCAATATTATTATACGGTGATGACATGGTCATACTCACCATATCTAAAGTTAGTATGAACCGGCAACTGGAGGCGCTGAATCAATACTGCAAAGATAACCACTTAAATATCAACCAGGATAAGACCAAAATCATGGTTTTTTTCAAAGAGATCCAAAATATACAATTGAAAACTGAATTCTACCCTCCTTGAACAAGTTAACACATACAAATATTTGGGTATCTGGTTTGCCCACTCTGGCAGTTGGAGAACCCATTTGGACTTTGTAAAACTTAAGGCTGTTCATATTTCTAACGGGCTATTGAAATTCTGGCGAGTTAGGGGCGGAAAACGAATAGCACCTTTATTTAAGTTGCTCCAGGACAAAATGATCCCCCAACTTCTATATGGAGCAGAAATTTGGGGTAATGAGAATGTAGATTGCTTAGAACCAATCCAAAATAAAATCCTTAGAACTATCCTGGGTGTCCCTCATGGCACTCCCGCTGTTCTCCTAAGGTCTGAAACTGGTGTAGTCTCAATTTCTGTTAAAGTTAGATTGCTATTGCTGGGATACTGGCTCCGTGTGTGTGATATGGACAAGGACCGGCTGCCGAGAATCTGTTTGCAGGAACAGATTCATGTACTTGCGAACTATAAGTGGCATAAATTGGCAGCTAGGTACTTGGCATAAGTGGGTTTCTCCACCACAAGTCTTTTACAGTACCCAAGGTCACAAGCCAAGTTTATGATTAAAAACAGGTCTGCAGATGTCACCTTGAAAACGGAAAGAGAGGTGATAGGGGTCCAAAAAATAGCCCCGTGGTACCCGCTGATAAAGATGGGCCCCAGGCTTGAGCCTTACTTAACAGACTTAATCAATTTTAGAAGTAGAAGAGCCCTGACCACTTTAAGGTTTAATGTGATTAATAGCCAAGTCCTGGAGGGCTGATATCAGGGTATCCTGGTTGATTTATGATTCTGCCCCTGTGGGCAATTGATTATAGAAGATTTTCCACACTATTTGTTAAACTGCCCTTTGTATGCTAGGCTACAAGACGAGGCATTTGGGTCCTGGTTTACTGGAAAAGAACACTGGGATTCTCTCTCTCAAATCTCTTTTTTGTTGACTAACCCTGACAAAGAAATCACTAGGAAGGTTGCTATTTATGCATTTAGGTTGGAAATTAACAGGAAGGAACTGCTGGGTGAAAATTAGTCCTTTTAGTCTGAGGAATCCTCATGTTGCTGGAGAATCTGTGTTAGAAATAAATGACTTATTTTAATGGGGGATTTTATGTATATGACTGTATATGACATTGATGTTTTTAATTTAAACAATGGGGCTTGGGGGAGTATTACTTTGTATTTAAGAAGTAGGTGGGTAGGACAAATAGTAGTCCCAACATATCTGTGAAAAAATTACTAATATGTGGGAAAGAATGTGTGATTAACTCTCCTTGCTTCTTTTTTCTTTTTTGTAATAATTTTAACACAAATAAAATAATATTAGTTTTAGGAGTTAAGTTTGTCTTAAAATTTTCTAGACGGGGAAGGTAATATATGTTTTGTATTTATTTCATGTTATGTCCTGTGGTGCTGGTTTAAATAACACACAGCAGGAAATTTGAATTCAGTTGGAATTTTTAATGCTAGATCTTTGTTTTGTTTATACTTTGATACTTCCTTGTTGTCTTAATAATTGCTGTATTTGTTATGACCCTTGGTCAAAACAATAAAATATTGATTGATTGATTGATTGATTGATTGATTGATTTATTGATTGATTGATCAATTGGTTGATTGGTTGATTGATTGATTGAGACCTGAAAAACCAGAAACCTGAAAAAAACAAAACAGAATATCAAAAAAATCAGTCGAGTAGCTATTTAATATCCTTGAATAAAAAAATCTCCAACCCATATTAGCACTACTGTATATCAAACACTTTCATTGCAATCTAGAGTGTCCACAGTGGCCATGTTGGTGTCAAATGTAAGAAATTATCCAATAGGATGCATCATCTGAACTTTTTGCACAATACCTTGGTCTTATTCTGCTTCATATTGTTTCATCAGCTTCGTCAGTTTCTGTGTTTAGAGTATTATAGATGTTAACGATGAGTGGAATTTTCTTAAACTCCCTTAAAAATCCTGGTCTATTTTTGTATGTAAAAAATTTTTTGTGTTGGCAAGGACCACACCTGCCATGGAACCTATACATCATCTTTTGTACCTATATAACTTAAGTAGATAGATGGATACATATACATGTATATGCACCGCGCTATAGTCTTGCTAAATATCCCTTTACCACATGCATTAAAGAAAAATTAAAATATATCCATAAAGTATATTCACCCATGACAATCAAGGTGTCAAGCATAGCTTTCAACTACCTTTATATGATGAACACGTGAGATAACAACCAGAGAATGACACTTCTTTAACAAATCAAAAGGTTTCCACTGATCCATTACTATAAACATTAATCTCTTTAAGATTTATGAACTTGTCAAAGAGATTCATATGCTCTGCATGAACTCATACTCATAAAGCTTTTTTAAATGAATACCTGCTAAAGTGAAGTACATGTGAATTAAATAAATTTCCTTAGTGCCAATGCTATGCTTCTAAGAAGGTCTCCACTGTGTTGCCATCTAATTAGAAAAGTGTCTCTCTGATGCAGAAGAAACTGCATTTGCATGTCTCAGCAAATAGCAATAAATGGAAAAAATGGTTCACAAATCGAAATAAAATATTTGAACACTAAATCTCTTGGCACTTGCTTTCTGTTTCTCAGCCCAGGCAGAAGCTGCGTAGGCCAACTTTATTGGTGGAAATTTTTACCTTTCAGCCAATCCTGTTCTATCAGTATCACCAGACCAAATTTATCCCCGAAATAAATCAGCTGAATTATTCTAGTGATGAGTTTAGTTTAAATAATCCCAGGAAGAGAGCAATTTCTCTGAAGGAAAGCCTATTCATCTAATTCAGTCCAACTTTAACTCTCAGGCTTAAATGAGATGTTGTGCTTTAACACACTTACATTTCTTAACTTAGTAAATTCTTTAGGAACTAATGGAGATGCTTCCTCTTCTGTCAAGCTTTTTCTATAACAATAGAACAGTTATTCTGTTCCCAGATAAAATATTCTATTGTTCTATTCCCAGATACAATAGTTAACAGAAATACCACCAAATAAATGGAAGCTGGAGCAGATAGGTATGTTGGTAAAAAAAATTAAGAAGTGCTGAAAAAAATTGTTTGAGAAGACAATTTCTCTGACACATTCTAATATTTCAGTATTTATTTTCATCACACATTTAGACAAAAAGCCAACAGATTCCTGAGCTAGAGCCATTTTCATTTTTGGTTTTCACCGTGCATAGGACCCGTGTTCACTGAATTTTCCCCACTGCCATCAGTGAGGAAAATGCAACAAACATGGTTCCCTGGTCTACCAGGAAGTAAAGAGTAAGCAGAGCTGGCACTTCCCTGCCCTGCACTGTTCCCATCATGGTTTTTTCAACTTAGGGTATTTTCAGACGTGACGAGATCACGCTCAACCATGGTGGATTGCCACCGGGTGAGCAAGGTCTCGTCATGTCTGTTGGGGGGAATGGAAGTTCTCCCCCCAGATGTTCACCCCCATCAATCGTGGTGGGAAATCACATTCACCATGTGATCAGCGGTCCCGGTGGGGCCAGCCCCAATCGCGTGGTGAATGTGATTCCCCGCCATGATGAAGGGGCCTGTCCCGTCTGGATGGCTACCACGGCCTGGAATCCATGGTGGGATTCCAGGCCATGGTCAATGTGGGCGGGCGCTGCGGCCTCATTGGCCGCGGCGCCTGCCCATCTCCCAGGAAGGCGGGCAGCGAGGCAGTGTGGGGGGCGGGGCCGTGCAGCTGCACGTCACACCGCAGGGCCCCATCCCCTCCCCGATTCCCCGCCAAGATCAGCAGCACACCTTTTGGACATGCCAGTGTGATCCCGGTGGGGAATCACCACGTGATTCCATGACGGGGCCACCACCGGCCCTGTCACGTCTGAAATCACCCAGAATATTTTATTGAAAATTACATTTTTCCCCATATGGAAAAATCTAGTTTTTGATGTAATTACATTTTCACCTGAGCAAATGTTGTGCACTGAGGTGTTATATGGCAATGCAGTAAAATAGTTCATTGGTTAATTCACTGAGCAATAGGGGTGTGCGCAAAAAGGTGTTTTTTTGCTTTTATTTTTGTTTTTATTATTAAAACTGCATTTGTTTTAGTTTTAGTTTTTGTTATTAATTTTCATTTTAGTTTTTAAGTTTCATTTTCATTTTCCATTGGTTTCAATGGGAAATGCATTTCTGACTGTAACTACTTCCTTTTTCATCCAATTTGCATGAAATTTGAAAACATTGTACCCCTCACCAAAGGGATCCCCTTGCCAAATGTTGGAAATATTGGATAAAGGACTCCAATTTTATAAGCAATTTAAGTTTCATGGTTTTCGCACAAATTTCCAGCTGTAATGCCTTTAAAAAAAAATCAAATTCAGGTGGAATTTTGTCATTGTGTTCCCCTCACCAAAGGGATCATCCCTGCCAAATTTCAGAAAGATTGGATAAATGGTCCCAATTCTATAAGCAATGTATGTTTCATGATGTTGACAGAAGTTGCACATTTTCTTAAATCACTTACAGGTGTTGCCTTTGTTTAAATTATAAATGTTTTCCTACATGCATACATCTGCTTTTTGGAGCACTTGTAGACAGGGTGAAGAAGACAGGAGGAGATGGGCACGTTAAGGGTGTGCATGTCATTTTTGTTATTACAATAATGATAATGAAAATGGTTTGTTTTCATTCTCATTATTGTATTAATGGAAATGACAAATAATTAAAAAATAGAAACGGTCCAGCCAGCAGCTTGTGGAAGGAGAAGTTAGGGGTGGAGTGAACAAGGGTTTGCCTATCCTTCATTGACTACCTTTCCCTCTTTAGGTACTTATACAGGGGCTGGACCCTCCTTGGGCATGTCCTGCCAGCAGCTTGTGGAAGAAGCTAGGGGTGGAGTGTAGAAGGGTTTGCCTAGCCCTCATTGGCTACCTTTCCCTCTGTCTGGCTATAACATTTTTGTTTCTTATTCAATTCTGTGGACATTTGGGGAGATTGTACCCCTAATGGAGGGCACTATGTGTACAAATTTTTGAAATGATTAGATAAAGGGAACCGATTTTAGAAGCACTTGAAACTTGTGATTTTAAGAAAAGCTTCATACACATTCATGGCTCCACTACCTACCTACTACCTATCATTCATGGCTACAACTTCTTTATATTCCATCCACTTTGCATGAAACTGTGAATATTATGTCTCTCCACATGCTCAATACACCTACCAATTTTCAGAAAGAGTGGATACAGGGTCCTGATGGTATAAGACATTAACTTGAAAATACATTTCCAGCTGTAACATTTTTATATTCCATCCTGTTTAAAAGACATTTGTCAGGGATGTCTCACATACCTTCCCTGTCATTGTTGCTAAACTAGAGCACAATTTGATAAAGGGACCCACTTTTATATGCAATTGAAGTTGTCCCCTTGAAGACCATTATTCAGATACATAGCAGCACATGCAGTGCCAGTCAGAGGCAGGCATCTGGCATGGCAGGGGGAGGGAGGCTGTAGGAGGAAGGATGTGGATCAACCCAAAAGACTGAAAGACACATTACTGCATGCATCCAGCTTTACAGGACCAATTGGTAGTGGCTTTGAGGTGGGCATAGAGGGCAGCTCTCAGGCAGGCATAGAAGGGATATAACTGGGATTTTGGGGATAGCATCCCAGAAATTAGTAGACATAGTTTACACATCCAGGCTGGCCAATTATAATCACAATCACATCCTGCAGCACTGTGACAGAGGACATAAGAGAATCTCTAGTGGTTCTTTCCTAAATAGATGCTTCTGACTTCCCAGTAACAAGTGGGAGAGAGTTGTTGGGATGGTCACAGCAAAGAATGATGATATTTGGTTGACATTTCTTCTGGCCAATTGGCATCACAAACAGATCTTATACCACAGTAACATGTAAGAGAATCCCTGGCATAGGCTCCTTCTCTGCATATGTTGTGCAGGTATATACAATGGGGACCTTTTACCACATCTTTCGTATATTTTGCAGAGATGATTGTGAAAGTGTGATATACATCCCTGCCAAATGTCATGTACACTGGTTGAACTACAAAGATGTTACAGTCAGACATACATTTATAAGTTAATTGCTTATACCACCAGGGCCCTTTAACCAATCAATCTGAAAGTTGGCAGTGGTAGTAAATATGATAAGGGGTATAAACATGCCAAGTTTCATCTACATTAAACATGAGGCAAAGGAGTTAAAGCTAAGAATGTATATGAAGATTTATGCAAAATAATATAATTCAACTGCTTATAAATTCAAATTCCTTTAGACAATATTTTTGGAATGTGGTACACTTAATGCCTTCCATTGGAGGTACCATCCCTCCGAGTTTCAGCCAAATATAGTAAAAAAGAAAAATGTTACAGCTGAAAATGTGTTTTCCATTGAAACCAATGGAAAATGAAAATGAAAGTAAAAACAAAAATTTAATATTTATCAAAAAATTACATATTTGAATAACAAAAATGAAAAATTAGAACAAAAATGACATGGGCCCCTGGTGCACACCTCTAACTTGAACACATTCACTCCTTCAAGTCCAGAGCACCTGCTAAACTCATATATAATGGAGGACTGAGGAATTGGTTCACCCAAGGTTCTTCATAGGCTTCTATAGACAGAGAGAGCCCATGGAAAAACTTTCTAGAGAAAGAACCACTGTGAAAATCCTCCATTGTTAGTGAGATCGAAGCCAGACAGCACAGCACCAAAACAAAGAGGAACTTCAGTCACGGTGCCTGAGAATGGGTTAATCAGAAGTGCTCCCCTTTGAGAGCGAGATGTCCCTGTTGCACTGAGGAACTCTCCAGTCCTAGCCCATCTCTCCCACCCCAAGACACTTCCTGGGGCACTGGTCCTGCTCTTCTGCTCTTCTCCCCAGAGGCAATCTCTGAGAGGCTGGTTCCCCA
Source organism: Sphenodon punctatus (assembly GCA_003113815.1). Taxonomy (NCBI): domain Eukaryota; kingdom Metazoa; phylum Chordata; class Lepidosauria; order Sphenodontia; family Sphenodontidae; genus Sphenodon; species Sphenodon punctatus. Next base: position 1,053,627 of record QEPC01001418.1, read on the forward strand.
TCTACACTGTGATCTACTGAAGACTAGCTTGTGTTCTACTAGCAGATGTGGTGATCTAGCTCTTAGTTGCCTCTGCCCTAAGGAGCATGAAGTGCTGTCATTGTTGGGGGGGTGTGTGCAAAGCTCTGGGTGTTTTTAACAAGCAAGGCTTGCGGGGGTGGGGTGGCCACTGAGTGGCACAGCTATGGAGGAGTCACTCAGGTGAAGTACGTAAGGAGGGATTCTAATGGGCAGCTGCCTGAGTGGCAGCCTCCACACACTCCCATCACCACAGACCAGCTCTGCAAACAACTCATATGGGCATGAGCCTGCCAAGGAGCTGCTACATCTACTGGCAGTCCCAAGCAACAACAGAGACACATACCTAGTGGGATATGCAGGAAGCTGCTGTCTGAGTTGCTGTCCTCCATGATGTCTCTTCTCTCATCCGTCACAAGGGGGTTCTGTTGTGCTTTGAGCCAACGCGGTGTTGTATTTCATACGCGTGTCCTTTACAATCTCCCAGCAGGGCTGTGAGTGGGACCAGGGAGGCAGCCAGGCCGCTGACCTGTCTTCTAGCATGGGTGACTGCCCCAGTTCATATGGGCCAGGGATGCATGGGCACTCGTTGCCATGGACCTTTTTGCTTGCCCCACATGGGGCACTAAGGATTTTTAAGCAGTGCCCTGTGAGTGGCCATGAGTGGGTGCTGCATGGCTCATGGGAGTGTATATCCCCCCCGCAGTGCCTTTAAACGTGAGTTTGAATGAGGGGTTACTGAATGGCGATGCATGGTAGTATCTTGTTTAAAAAACCCTTTGGCAGCAGAAGCAGCAGGCTTGGAGTGAATGGAAGCCTTGGAGACTACAAGAGAGCTGTGGATGTGTATACGTGTGGGTTGTCTGCATGTCTCTCTTGCCTTCTTCCTCCCCACCATGCCCCCCCTTTGTTTTGGTACAGTCCATTAGCTAATGTTCAATTGGGAAAGTGGCCTTTGGTCCAAAATGATTCCCCAAGCCTGGACTAAAGCTATGTATGTCTGATCCCATTCCTAACTATTGGTTTATACATCATTTTCTGATGGTGTTCCAGACCAATAAAAAATTAGATTTTGCAGCACTCATTGTAACCTTTAGTAATTTCTACAGTGTCATGGGCTTTAGCATAAAACCACTATTTATTTCTTGTCCTTGGGCAAGAACCTGTCTTCAACCTAGATTATTCTAAATTTGTGATTCTGTATTAACCCTCTATTAATCCTCATTAACCCTCTAGTTGGAAAACCTAATAAACTCTTTCTGAAATTTCTGTCTCTAATATCATGCCAACCCATCACCCTTTAGCAGCTTTGACCATAGCAAAATGTTTTAAAGGCCCTTTTTAAACAAGATGCATCCACACACGCCCATGCAGTGGACATAAGTGGGTGCATCCCGTTTGACAGCAGCGATAGGCAGGCAGGCAGGCAGGCAGGCAGGCGGGCGGGCGTGCGTGCGTGCGTGCGTGCGTGCGTGCATGCATGCTCCCGCTTAACACGCACCTCCACCTATCACCCCCACACAAAGCAATCAGCAAAAATGCAGATTTTTCCATGCAGGGGCATGCGTGGGGGATAGGTGTGCACCTGTGTGCACCCACCCCCTCATTCCACCCCCGTAACAGTGCACCCATAGACCATGGTCCCAGACACGGCCCAATTAAATAAGGGCCAAAGACTTTGCAAAGGACAATTTCCCCTTTAGAAACTGCAGAACCCTCTTCTAAATGTTGTTTTTTCTAACGGCATCCAGAAGCATTTTATACCTGTGTTATGCCCTATCACAAGGCAGTTTCCTCCAACAATTCCTAGTCAGCATTGGTAAATGGTAATATCCCCATAACCTCCTTTATCTGCATAAATCAAAAGGGCAGTCCAGTGGTAGAGATGCTAACCTGAGACTTAAGAGACACAGGTACAATTCCTTGCTTTGTCATAAACTTCAGGCATGACATTGGAAAAATCACTGAGACCCCAATTCTCAAGCAAAGCAGTCCCATTAACATCAATAGGGACAACTATGGTGGCTTGCAAATTACTGCCTTACCTTCTGTGCCTCAGGGTATTTTCAGATGTTACGAGATCACGCTCAACCACAGTGAACCACGGTCAATCCTGCGGTGGGGCGAAAGCGCCCTGAACATCTGTTCGGCGGCCGCCAGATGTTCACCATGGTCAATACCCACATGGGGTCAATTTCAACCACACTTCCGGGGCTCCCCATGGGACAATCCCCAAAAGCGTGGTCAAAGAGATTCCTGACAGGAATCAACAAAAAGTAATGTCTGGCCGGCAACCACCGGCGGGAATCAAAGGAAATGATTCCCAGCCTGGGACAAAGCACACAGTGTTGCTGCTAGGCAATGAGCGACAACACAGGCCAAGGAGGGAGATTTAAAGGGCACACAGCAGCAGCCGGGATGAGCCGCCCCGGCGCCTTCCGGGTGCTTTGACCACAACCCGGGCTGGGATTGGCGTAACGTCTGTTGCACTGCCCTGGGCCGTGATCTGTCGGCCCGATTCCCTGCCATGGTCCTGGTGCCATCATATCTGTTTGGGGATTTTTTTGACCATGGGGGGTGGTTGTTCGGTTCACCCCCACCAGGGATCCACTGTGGTGAATCGGGAATGCGTAACGTCTGAAAATACCCTCAGTTCCCCACCTGTAAAGAGGGGGTACTTGCATTTCCCTGCCTCACACAGCTGTTGGAAGGATAAATTCAATAAAGTCCGTGAGGCCCCTCGGACACTGTGGTAATGGGAAGTCATACAGTTACCTTAAATAAACAAACATTGTCTAGCTCATACTACATTTTCTTATGCTGAAGCATCTAGACATGTTTTCAAATGAGATGGTAGCCAGCTGGAATCTGTGGGAATTTTTAAACAAGCAAGTCTGGGAGGGCACGGCCTCTGAGTAGCTCAGCTGCAGAGCACCCACTCAGGTGGGGTGCATGGGGAGGGATTCTAATGGACAGCTCCAAATCTGGCTACTGCAGCAGTCACCTCGCAATCTCCCTGCCATAAACCATGGGGGAGGAGGAAATGGTAAGGGCTGGCCTTTGAAAATGACATGTCCTGGGTGTGAGCACTGGGAACTGGGATCCCTAGTGCTCACAGCTAGTTCCTGTGACTTGCAAAGGCCGTCTCCCCCACCCACAATGCCTCTGAGTAGGGGAAAACATCTGCAGGCATGGGTCACTGCCCCAGTTCATATGGGCAGGGATGTGGTGCGTGTTGCCATGCACTTTTTTGGCTTACCATACATGGTGCACACCAGATTTTTCAGCAGTGCATCGTTAGTGGCCACAAGTGAGTACTGAGTAACTCACAGGAGTGTGCGTCCCCCTGCACCACCTTGAGATGGCTTGTCAGATGAGTGGCTTCTGGGTGCCCATAAGTGATAGTATCTCACTTAAAAATAGCCAGTGTTTGGTTCATGCAGCCCCCACTCACATCTTTAGCATGTTTGACCTAATAAATAGGCAGCCTCTGCATGTATTTCTTGTACGTTCAGGCAGCCTCCACTGACAGGTTTAGCTGGACAAACCTAAAAAATGGAAGGGGGGGGGATTCTTCCCCACCATGCTCTGTTGACCAACCTCCCCACCCCCAGTATCCTACCCCGTCATGACGTGCAGCCATGGCAAACTATGGGAAGAAGAAGCCCCTCCAACTGTTTGTTTCTTATAGACTATTCTCACCCCAGGAGGTGGCCCAGCGCCTACTATCACCGGCCCACCTACTATAGGCTCTGCATAGCCTACTATAGGCTCTGTGTCATTTGCAGCCTCTGCCCGGGCATCTCAGGCCGGTCTTCCCACAGTGAGGATGCCCGGCCACCCACTGTCCATGGGGGTGCACATTAGCCCGGATTTGCCCCCAGAGTGGGCCCACGATGTCCCTGGACTACATCATGAGTGGCAGGCGGGGGGGGGGGCTAATATCTAGCAAACACCTACTATATGAGTATGTGGACACACACCTGGTGTGGGTTATTGTGGGCTATCGTCTCATTTGAAAACCCTTTAGGAAGTCAATAATAATTCCTATAAATAACAGCTTCCAATTACAATTATTCTTCCTTTTCCCTTTATGTTTTTTAGTTTGATCCAAATCACTTCTATTGTGGTTGTCGGTTACAATTGTCCTTCAGCTCTTGGGGAATAAATCTCTTCTGTCATAATGTGTGTGCCTTGCGGAGATGATTCTCTATAGAGTCTAATAGTCCATGTACTAATCAGTGGGTGTTTTTAGATACACAATTCTCCTGGATGTTTGCTGTTACATCCTGAACTTTCTGTATTCCTAAATCACTCACCCAGATCTTAAACATCCGGATCTTTGAACTTCTACATGAAACTTCTCCCAGAGCTTTTGTGTGTAAAAGGTTTTCCTGGTAAACTGCTTTGCTCCAGGCAGCTGTGGTCACTTGGTTTCCATGGCAGCCTGTCACGTTTACAGCTGCGGCTACTTTAGGCTGCCTCAGGACAGTGTGTGTGTGGAAAATGAATCCGTAACTTACTTGTGGACTTGTAAACCCAGAAGATTGAAGCATTCGGAACTTTAATGTGTGTGTAAAAATGCCCAATGTGTCTTAAGAGGTGCACACTGCTGCATTACACTTACATCCTATGTCTCCACTTCCACTGTGCTATGAGGAGATGTATTCAAGGACAGGGGATGGATCCACGGCATAGATCCATCATCTGGACACTCCCCTTCCTTCTTCCATCCTAAGCACACATCTTCACCTCTTGCAATGCCTATTCAACCTGAAGAGCTTGACCAATTTGCTCAGTGCTCCATGGAGGAAAAAGCTTACCCACCCCAGTATATGCCATGGATCCACCTCCTCAAGATCCAGGAAATGAAAGGAGACCAAATAAAAATCAGCCATGAGCCAGATTTGGCCCACAGATTTAGGGTACCACCCCTGTTCCCATCTGCCATAGGCTGGCAATTTATTTGCATATCAGCAGACTGTCTCTTGGGATAAGAAAAGATTGGAGAATTCACATGCATACCATGGGAATTGCAAATGAGGCAGGGATGCTGAAAGGCTGATTTAGATGCAAAAGAACCTGTATTGGCAAATCACAATCTATACAGGAGCCAACAATGAAAGGCTGTTGCTAGGACTGTCAATTTTATACTGGGAGGTATTGATAGAAATATCATGTCTAGAACTCAGTGTGGAACAGATCTACTCTGCTCAGCCTGGGTCTGGCCTCAGCTGGAGCACAGCACTCAGTTTGGGATCGCATATTCTCCTGTACGACTGACTATTGTGGGCTCTGAGGAGAGAGACAAAGGCCATTTTTAAATGGAACGTGCCCATGACTGTCCACCCATCCCCCCCACACCCAAGTGCTCATCTGAAGGTGGCATGGGTGGGTATGCGCTCCCATGACCCACACACTGCGCACTCATACCCACGCATAGAGCATCGGTGTAGGGGGGTGGATATGCAGGATGTTCCATGCAAGGCCAGGAGTGGGTGGTGGATAGGGAGGAATGCACGCCCATTCCGGCCCCTTTAACTCCTCCCCCCCCCACTAACTGGACATGCATGGGCGCTCGTCACTGCACATGGACACACACCACCCCCACCCCCAGTTGTGCACATCTAAAAACAACCATAGAACAAAGGCTTAGAATGCAAGACAGGCAAGAAGAGGGAAAAGGATCAAAGCATGTTCAGCTTAGGGGGGGGAAATGGCTGCAAGGGGAACGTGTTACTTTTCAAACACAAAACAGGCTGTTTCTGAGCACTGCTTGTATTTGTGGTGTGCAGGGTGGTGGAGATCAGGTGCTTGAAGCTGTTTATGGAGGGGAGGCTTTAGGCAATGACAGGGCAGTGGAAGTTCAGGGGCAGCTTCTCTCAAATTGGGAGCCAGTGCAGCTTGGGGATCATGACTATTCTCTGCCCGCTGCTCCCTCTGACCCCGCTAACCAGCCAGGCTGCTGAATGCCCCATCTTTTTTTGTCAATTCAGAGGGGGCTTAAAGTGAAGCCGGACATGGTATAAGGGCAAAGGTGGCCAGGCTGTGACTGATGCTGGTTTGACTTAAAGACTTCATAAAGGGTGATGACATCATGGTGAGCTCACAGAGGCAGCAAGAGTCCTTGTTGTCAGGGGCAGGCATCTGTGTTTGTTAGTGCTGGGGTGGTGGCTGAGAAGACAGGAGTTTGACACTGCTGCTGCTGCCCAAGGACAAAGAGTCTGTGAGCGTGACAGGGCCCTGAGCAGGGCTGCAAGGCAAAAGAGGTAGGGGCCAGAGGGGTTTGGGTGTAAGGAGCCAGGCTACTTATAGGGCACAGGATCAACAATGCTTCCCATTTCTCTATTCTGCACGGGCAGCTTTCTAGATTTGGGAAGCTCTGGAGAAGCGAAGACCAAACGGGAAAATGAGATCATCACACCATGACAATGGAAACCGGGGTTTGTGAGCGGCTGGGGAGGTGCAGCCTTGTGAAACCGGTCCATGGGACAGGAATGCACCCTGTCAACATGCGCTCTTCTCAGACCGCAAGTCCTTTCAGGATCCAGATCAGAAACCATTGCCCATNTGGAGAAGCGAAGACCAAACGGGAAAATGAGATCATCACACCATGACAATGGAAACCGGGGTTTGTGAGCGGCTGGGGAGGTGCAGCCTTGTGAAACCGGTCCATGGGACAGGAATGCACCCTGTCAACATGCACTCTTCTCAGACCGCAAGTCCTTTCAGGATCCAGATCAGAAACCATTGCCCATTTGTTCTTCCACCAAAATATTAATTTATTGTAATCTACAGTACGCAGTTCACATTGCAAGTGGTTTGTCTGTCTTCTCAGATGAGCAGAGCCCTTCTCCGGGATCCCAGCCTTTCAGCCCTCTGGTCTTGTTCTCCTGGCCAGCCACCTTCAGGGGGATGCCTAAGACAGGCTCCCATCTTCCTTCCATGGTAGTCCCCTATTCTGAGCTTTAGGCTCAGCTTCCTCCCTGGTCCCAGGTACGGTTAACGCTAACTACTCTGCCACAAAGGATCACACCCTGAAAAAACTTAGTCAAGGCCCATACCCTCCAAATACTGACATAAATTGTTACAGGCCCTTGATTGTTGAAACTGGCTTTTTAGAGAGAAAATGGCTGGTTAGCCTGACACCTCTGCCGGGCAAACTAGTGGAGAAGGTTGTTGGAAGTTTGGGGCATATTGATATACATGGCATGATGGGGAAGAGCTAACAGGGTTGTCATGCCTCACTAATCCATTGATGTCAACAAGTACATAGATAAAAGGGTGAAGCAGTTAATATCGTGTATCTGGACTTTCAGAAAGGCTTTGACAGGAGCCTCTTAAGAAAACTAAGCCCAGGAAAGTGGCCTGTCATGGATCAGTAACTGGTTAAAAAATAGGAAGCAGAAGGTAGAACTAGATGGTCAATTCTCAAAATGAAGAAAGGTGTGAAGCAGGGTGTTTTAGGGGTCTGTACTGGGACCGATGTTGTTCAATGTATCATTCATGATCTGGTAAAGGGTGAGGTGACCAAATTTGCAGACGACACAAAGTTATTCAAGGTAGTTGGTGGACTGTAAGGAATTATAGGAGAGACTTGCATGGCTAGGTGACTGGGCAAGAAAATGGCAGATGAAATTTAATGGTTTCAAGTGCCAGATGATGCAGTAGAGGGGGAATTAATCCTGACCATATATACAAAATACTGGGTTCTAAATTAGGTCTTACTACCCAGGAAAAAGATCTTGGTGGTATTATGGACAGTTCATTGAAAACATCAGTTCATTGTGGCACAGCAGTCGATAAGGAAAACAGAATATTAGGAATTATTTGGAACAGGATAGAGAATAAAACAGAAAATATCATGATGGCATTGTAAAAAGTTCCCAGAGTCCATACAGGATCCTGCGCAGAGCAGGGCTGGTTAAGCCTTTGTGGGGATGCCTACCTCCTGGAGCAGGTATGGAGCCAAACCCAGGAAGGGTTACGTGAGTAGGGATGGGCGAACGTGGTTCGGTAGTTCAGTGTTCGGCCCAAACTCGGCCTGTTCGGACTACTGAACGTGAACCCGACCCCGAAC
>QEPC01001418.1:1061824-1072207 GCA_003113815.1 Sphenodon punctatus
GTTTGGGGGGGTCCAAATTCCATGGGACCAAACCCATGAACCTGAACTAAGTTTTTGGGCTAAACGGCCGAACATCCGAACCCTGTTCTATTTGCACATACCTAGCAAGCACTGCCGCCACACACAGCATGGGGAGCTGGGCAGATGGTCCCCCACACACATGAGGAAACCAGGCAGCCAGCCCTCTGTCAGAGCTCCCACCTTGGCTGGGGCGGGCCAAGGCACCGGTCACATGAGTGGGCACCTGGCCCTGCCCTGCCTCCCCCAGCCCAATCAAAATCCTTCCCTGGCTGTGGCATAACAGTGTGCAACAGGCAACAGTGTGTGCCACTCAAAGCCCCACCACAGTGCCACACGGTGGGGCAGAAGAGACCTCAGGACACAGGCTGCCACACTTTGGGCAACTTTACCCCATTTGGGGTAAGGCTGCTCTGTGGCACATCCTTGGCCTTTTTCCAAGGACACAGTGCGTAGCAGCCAGCTGCTCGCCCCAACCCCACGTCAGGGGAACATCTGGTGGCAGCTGGCCACCCAATGCAGTACATCGTGTGATCCAGCTGCCCAGGGTGGGTTAAGGCTGCTGAAGGTATGGTAGCTTGCCCTTGGCATCTCGTGTGGCTGTACCCTGTGTGTAGTGTGTTGTTTATAAAGGATCTATTCTATGATTCCAGAAAACATACAAGATTAACCACTGATACTAACAGATCCAGGCTAGTCCATCCCAGGTTTTACACTGGACCATGAGATAAGGGGCAGTCAGGAGACAGACACTGTAGTTAGTTGGCTAGGCTCTGAGGTACTATCAGCAGCAAGAACAAAGTTACTCATCTGTTCTAGCCTAAGAAGACTACCACATCTGTTATTCATTTTCTGAAGCTCCCATTATGCTGGGACAGTGACAGAGCACAGTGCACTTTTGTGTATTGACATTTCTGCATATTATCAGCTCGCCAAATCTCAATCCTAATAAGTAATGCTAAGCATGAAAAAGGAGAAAAAAATTAATTGGCAGATTTTACAGTCATCTGTAACCATCAAATGGGGTGATAAAATGTCTTCAGCAGGTTGGACCTCGAGGATCCAGTTTGAATTGTTGCATACATTACACAGTACCATAGTAGAGCCTGTACAACAAAATTGTTTTTAAAAATGTGTTTTTATAAAGTATTTTACACCCTTTAATTTCATTTCTTTAAGTTTTGAAATGAAACTGTTCCTGCCATTAATAAAAAAGGCATCAATTCTAGTGCTGCAGCATTTGATTAAGTGTGTCAATTAAATGCTTTGTGGCAAATCATCTAGTACATTTATTTGATATATAAATAAATGGATATTTGAGGCAGTTTTTGTTCTGTAGCCTGTTGAAAAATAGCAGACTTCTCCTGGTCCAAAGAACATTCATTTATAAAAGTGATAATTTTAGTTATGCAAGACTCATGAATCAGAAATGAGTCAGGCATCCTTAATAGTTTACAAATATCTCTCAGTAGAGCCCTGCAGCAAGAATGGGATCCCACAGGACCCACCTTTTGACCGCAGGGCAGGGGGAAGAAAGGTTGCTGCGAGTGGGTTTGGGCAAACATAGCTTCATCCTGTGGGAATTTGCAGGATGAAACTTCATTCCAGCCTCCAGCAAGCCCCTCCTCCCACAATGCAGTTAGAGGGAGCTCTCCATTAGCTGATTAGAGGGAATCACTAATCCCCCAGCACTGAATCCAGATGCAAGCAGTCCTGCAGTTAATCCTAGCATCTTCCTTTCTGAGATTAAAGGCTATGATGCAGAATAGGAAGATGTAGGAAGGATGGGAGAAGAAAGGACAAAAAATAAATAAATGCAGAATTAAGTGGGAAAGATCCCTTCAGATCAGAGTTCTTTCTTACACCACTGGAGCCAATGTTGCCACTGGAACCAGAATTTCTATGCCACCAAGTCTGCATATAAGTAGGCAGGAAGTCTGGAAAAACATCTTCAGATTCATCAGCCTGGGGCAATAAGCATATTTTCGGCACCTGCTCTAACTTTTTTTTCCTTAAAAAAAAATAATAAAATTTATTCATACAATATTTGCTTTTATCATTCCTGGGTTCACATTCTGCTTGTTACAAAGTATGACAAAATAGAGCTTTCCTGAGTTTTTACCAAATGCCGAAACTCCAATTCTGCTGCTGATACAGCAGGGAGCTAGAGGATCTGCAGCAGAACTGACAATCCTTACAGAACCACACCTCTATTGAGCAGAGCAGGGTTGTACTCCAATAGTGAGCGGCTATAAAAAGCATGCTAGGGACTGGACAAAGGGTGTTTTCAGAGGCCTCAGTTACCATGCAGGGAAGGACTTCAGTGCTGACATTACCACTTTCCATCTGGCTTGCCTCATGGTGGTATTTTTCATAACGTCTGAATCTGTTTACCTGTATCCTCTATTGCTAAGAGAGAAAGGATCCTGGCACACATAGTTTGGGTGCAGTCACATGAACTGAGGTGGACCCAACTCACACGGCCACCAGACTTTGGGCCAGTAGAGAGAGCTGGCCACACAGTCTGCTCTGCTGTGGCCATCACCAGCCCCTCTATGCCCTAGGGCAGGCCAAGGAACCAGCCCCATGGAGCTGGGTGCCCAGACTCCTGATGCACGTCAGGATTTGGCCCGCTGCTGCCAGGCAGCTGTTGGGAGGGAGGGCAGAGGAGTGCACCCACATGTATACACCCTCCTCCCCCTGCCTAACAGCTGATTTCAGCCTGCTTATGGGTGCGGATGAGCAGGGGGTGAGTGGGGATGCGTGTGCAGCCATGTGCATGCCCCGCCCATGCACCAGCGCACCCACGGACCACCCCACCCGGCGGTCGGAGGAGCCATGTAAAAAGGACATGTGAGAAGCCACTCAAAGAAGAACAGAAGTTTTCTGTCTTCTAAACAAGATTCTTCGAGATGACTCCTAACATTCTCACAACACCCACCTTTCCAGCCCTGTATGGATTATTTTTCTTATATTCTTAGAAAGGGTTGGAAGGAACTGTCATTCAGAGGGGGGTCTATTATTTGAATAGGGTGAGCATGCACAACCCAGTTGTGAGAATGTTGGGAGCTATCTCGAGGAACCTTCTTTACAAGGTAATAACCTTCTGATCACTCACATGAGAAGTTTTTTGTAAACAAACAGCTTTATCTGCCAGTCCAATCAGTTTCCTGGTGTCCCACTGCTGCAGCGCTACTGGCAGGCAGATGGCAGAGGCAGGTGAGGGATGAGAATCCAAGCAGCAGGCTTCAGCTGCAGGCAGTAGCCTCAGCTGTGCAGGGAGAAAAAAGTGGGGCAGAGCCGGTGCCAGGATAGCAGCCTCCCAGAAAATGTTGCCCAAGGCCCGGGGGCCTGCCCCTAAGTCCGGCCCTGATTTCAGGGGATGGAAGCCTGGAAGGAACGCACACACCCCTCCCACCTGCCCAACATCTGATCAGAGGAGGGGGGCACATGCTCTTCCCAGGACCCACTCTCCTGCAATCAGATACTAGGGAGCTGGGAAGAGGGCACTCTGCTTTGTAGCAGGGCTTGCATTACCCTACCACACAAGAGGTGGGCCCTTTAACCTGTTTGGACAGTGTTATTCCACTTTGGGCAACATTACTCCATACTGTATTCCTGGTCTTTTTCAGAGGATGCATCGCATAGTAGCTGACTGCCCACCCTGCCCCAGGGCAAGGGTAAACATCTTGCAGTCACAGGGTGTACAAGGCACTGCATCATGTGTTAACATTGCACAGAGTGGGATAACACTGCCCAAAGTGGGATCATTTATTGTGTGGCTTCACCCGCAAAGTGCAGCCACATAAGCTGCAGAGGGCCCAATCCACGCGTGGTCCCGTGGCAGGCAAGCACAGCCACCATCCTGAGGGGCCACACTAAGGGGCCAGCACGGGGAGCAGAAAAGATGGTCATACCCACCCTGAGTGGAAGCCACGTGGGTGGGCCGCTGTCAGACCTCCTGCCAAGGCGTGGGGTGGACCAAGGCTCTGGCCACGCCCAGCCATGCTCCATCTCTCTCTCCTAGCCTGACCACTAGCATGCTCAAGGCCATGATGTGGCCACAAAGGAATGGAGCAAGTGGCCACTACAGACCACACAGAACGGTGGGGCAGGCAGTGACCGGGCAGACGAGCTGCCATGCCTTTGGCAGGCATGCCCCATTTTGGGTAAGGCTGTTACGCACTGTAAAAAGTCTGATAAAATCCAACACGCTTCATCAGGGATTTTCTGTATGATCATAAAACCATAATATAAAACATTGCAAGTAATGCAGTTTCATACGAGAACCTTCCTTCAGCTCAAGAGCTAACCTTTAGCACATAAAAATAAGCCCTTACAATAACAGCTAAAGGTTAGCTCGTGAGCTGAAGCAAGGTTCTTGTATGAGACTATATTATTTTCACTGTTGCATATTATGGTTTATGATCATACAGAAAATCCCTGATGAAGAGCTAAGCTCGAAACGCGTTGGATTGTATCAGTCTTTTTACATTGTATTATACGTGGATATACTGTTTACAATTGTTTGGCTTTTTACTCATATGAATTCTTTACTCTTTTTTATATAAATTAGTATTATATCATGTGTTTTTCTGTATTCATTTTTTGATAGTAGTGGTTTGCATTTTTGCTACTGTCCCTCCCCTCCACCCCACCATTTTTGTTGCTGCACTCTACATGTTCGGACTTTTTCTGAGAATACAGTGCATAGCAGACAGCTCCCTGTCCTGCTACAATGTGGGGAGAACATCAAGGCTGCCCAGAGTTTGGTGAGGCTACCTAAAACACAGTAGGCCTCTCATGAGGCTGCACCAATAGTGTTTGCTTCTTCCACCAACCAAGTGCTTCTGCTCTTGCCTCCGGCACAGAGTGAAATCTGCCACTCTTCTGTAGGAGGCTACTACAAGTACCATGTAGTGGTGTGCATGCTCAGTACAGCCTTGAGCTGTGGGTAGTGGCGGGATCAAAACATAATGCTCAAGTCAGCCACATTCTGGCCTGTAGGAGTTGATTTAATGGGAGTCTGTCCAGTGTCTTTCATTTTATTTTTTTAAATGTTCGTTGAGTACAGAGTGAACATGTGCTGGCCATGTACTGCTTATATTTGAGTGGCCTTGTTTTTACATAGTTATATTCAAGTGTAAAATGCATTATGCTATTTTAATACCCTGATCAGCTTTGCCAAGGGCAGTGATGATTAGTGGAATAGAAACTTGTTTTCATTAATACCATTACTGAATACACACAGCATTCTTCCAGTACTTTTGCATTTTAATTGCCGTTCTATGCAGTAACATTGTTTTATACAGTGACTGCAAGTTCTGCTTAGTGTTCATGTAATTTGAATTGGAAATGCTGCACAAGCTCTCCCGCCTGCTGTGTTGTTTGTGTGCCTGACTTGTATCAGGCTTGAGAAGCAGGGGAGGAGTATATTACTCTTGTTACTTGTTTGCTTACACAATAGCCAGAACTGAAAGAATTTTGCCTGTCTGAAAAGCCATACAATTATATTTCAAGACAAAGTTGGTACATCATTTTCTGCTAAGCATCTGTTGCACAACTTAAAATGTGATCAAAACATCAAAAATATTGACTGTGTTATTGAGACCAGTCCTAATCTCCATAGATCCCGTGCGCAACTCGTGTGTACACACATGCATTCAACCCATGCGCATGTCCATTGGGAATGCATTGTGCCATGCGGAATCCATGCAGGACCTGCACATATCCCATGTGGATTCCATGCAGAGGGGTTCAGGATTGTGCCCAGTGACATCCTACATTTGTGTCGGTCTTATCCATTAGGATTCCCCACTCCCTTTATAACTAAGGGTGTTTTTAAATGAGAAAGCCCCATGTGTCCTGCATGGGACCCATCTAATCAGAATTTTGTGGGTAGACGGTGCACGTTTCTGCGCGCACACACACACACACACACACACACACACACACACACACACACACACACACACCCATCTCCCACACATCTCCACCCCGCCCCCTATGCATGGGGCTTTTGGCAAAAAGCCAAAGTGCCCCATGCATGGATGGGGTGGGCAGTGCTTGGGCAGGGCAGCTGTGTGTGGGCCCATTCATGTCAAGTGCTCCCCCATGCACGACTCCACACCAGCCCCCCCCACAATGCCCCCCACTGCCCCATCTCATGTAAAAACACCCTAAGATAAGTGAATACACCCGCAACTTCTCATCTTCATGAACTGATGCTTGCAAGCCGCCCTGAGTTGCTATCGAGCAGGAGGAGGCGGGGTATAAAATTAGTAAAATAAATCAATCAATGTATCCCTCATTTCTCTATATTGTTTCCTCCCCCTAACTCCCCTCCTTTGTCCATCCTAAATAATAAGCCCCTTGTGGCAGGAACCCTCTAATTATGACGGTTAAATTCATCGTATTTCTGATGAGATATGAATAATAATCCTAAATCATTCTCCCCTACTGTTCTTTCCTGATCCTGAAAGCACTCAACATACACCTAACCACGTATAGTGTCACTGAAGTCATTGCAACTCTGCACAGGCAAAAGTTTTTCAGTTTTTCAGTCAAATGACATGCCATGGTTTTGAGACGCCAATATTCATAAGACCTCAGGGTCAGATTTTGAAGTGTTCAGTTCCCTTGGGAACAGAAGCACTGGTCAAGGTTCAGCTATACGAGCTGAACAGACACTAGATCTAACAGAAAAACTAAGATTAATTTCCTGACAAATTCTTCAAGAAAGTTCCATTTATCATCCTTTAGAGGGTATTCAGTATTGTTAATGAAGCAAAAATAATTCATTCATTAGTTTAGTTAGTTAAATTTCTATCCCGCCCATCCTGCTGCAAAATGTTTCAATGTGCTTCTCCGAAAGTAGTTTCATTTTCTAATATTGGGTTGGATTTTTAAACTGTTTGCCCAGTTTTGTCCCCTTTTGTTTAACCGAAAGGAAACCCACTATTTCAAATGAAACATTTCCAGGATTTTTAAGACAAAGTGGTTTGAATGGTATCTTTTATTGGTCCAAATATTGTTGGTAGAAATAAGCAAGTTTTCAGGCGACACCGGGTCCTTCCTCAGGCATGTCACGTAGCCAGTCAAAAACTGGACCATCACGGCAACCACACTCTCTTAGGATTTTTAATACAGAGGTGTGTGTGTGTATGTGTGTGTGTGTGTGTGTGTGTGTATCAGGGGTGGGGATACATGAAAGTATTTTCCATTAAATGTTTAATTTATTATTAAATCCTATTTTCTGATTACGTGACTCTAGTAGACTTGTACCCGGGACCAGGTGTAGTAATGTCTCCACCTGATAGCAGGGCCTCTAAGTCCTGCACCTGTTGGCTTCTTCTAGGGTTGGCCTTTACACATACACTGCAGGCATGCCCATTCTCACCAGTGCCCTTTATTTACAGTGTACCCACAGTCCTCAAATGGCTTACCCCTGCCCAATGTCCTTAGACACTCTGCCACTGGAGCAGATCCCTACACAAGTCCTTAGCAACGTCCTGGTCCCTCTGGGTTTCTCAACAATATCCAGCCCTCCAGGCCCCCTAGCAACAATGTCCAGTCCCTTTGGCCTGGAGCTTGTGATGCTACTCATGGCGGTCTCCTGATGCTTGCCACCACTCTGCTGGCTCTCTGTCTGTTCCAGATTTCCTGCAGCTAAACATCTCTCCTTGGACACTCCAGCCACTCCAAGCAGGGTCCAGTATCCCTGTGCACCTGCATGGCATCCCAGGTATCCGCCAGCACAGCACAGCCTCCTGCTGTTTCCTCCTGACAAGCGCCTCCTTCAACACCATTGGTTGCCCAGTAGAAATGCTGCAGCCACCTCTGGCATCCTCTCTGCCATGTCACCACCTCTTCCAGTCCACAGCTGTGGGGCAGGGTTTTAAATTTTGTGTTGCTCACTGCCGCTGCTTGGAGCCACTTAAAGGAACCATGCCTGAAACAAGGACTGAGTTCATCCACTCAGCTACAATGACATTTTCTTTTGAAAATATTTTTGAGCACCTCCAGACAACACCTACTTAGGTAATAAAAGAGGGCCAGATTTTTAAAAGTCGTTTGTCTGTCAACATTCACCCATGATGCTATGGTCTTTTAAAATTCTGGGTCATATTGTGGGTGCTAAGAACCTTCTGGCTAGGGATGGGTGAACAGATCATGGTTCGGGTTCGGCCGTTCGGTTTGGCTGCGTTCGTTTCGTCCGTTCAGTTCGCCCGTTTGGTTTGGTTCGTCAGTTAGAATGTTCAGCCGTTCGGTGGTTTGAGTCGAAAGTTGAGTTCAGATTAAGTATTTGATTCGGTAGGGATCGGTTCTGTCTTTAGTTTGGTGCAATTAGAACTAAAAATGACATTTAGTTTTTGAAATAAAAGGAAAAAACTAAAAAACATATTTCTGGCTATAACATTTTTTTTTCTAATTAATTTTTGATGAAGTTTAGAGATATTGTACATCCAATAGAGGGCACCAAGTGTACCAAAATTCGAAACGATTAGATAAAGGAAACTGATTTCAGAAGCAATTGAATGTTGTGATTTTAAGAGAAGCTCCATACACATTCATGACTATAACNTGGGACACCAGTAGAATGTGCTCCCTGTGGCCCATCCCAGTAACGAGGTGGGCTGCCACATTCTGCACTAGCTGTAACTTCTGAACGGTCACCATGGGCAGCCCCACATAGAGCGCATTGCAGTAGTCTAGCCTTGAGGTAATGAACACATGGACGATAGTGGTGAGATCAGAATCCAAGACATATGGGCAGAGCCTCTTCACCAGATGTAATTGACTGTGGCCAGGGACACCTTTTGCCAACACCTGGGAATCCAGGCACACCTGTTAATCCAGGAGCATCCCCAAGCTCGCCGCCGCTTGGTAACAATGGAGGACAGATGCCCTGAATAATGGGGGAAACCTCCTTACCTAGATCACCGGTCCCACTTACTAACATCACTTCTGTCTTGTCAGGATTGAGCTTCAATTGCCTTGACCTCATCCAATCCCCCACAGCAGTCAAGCAACGAGACAGCAGGACCTGGGTTGCATGAAAATGATAAATACAGCTGGGTGTCAAATGCGCCTCAAGCTGACGAGCCACTACCCATTCAACAACCTTAGAAACAGGCCGGTAACTATCCGGGGCATCCATATCAAGTGAATATGATGGTTTTTTGAGGAGGGGCCAGACCACAGCCTCCTTGAGGCAACCCGGCACCCTCCCTTCCCAAAGGAGGGCGTTGATAACCCCCACCAGCACCGGCCCCAATGTCTCCCTGGTAGCTCTTACTAACGAGGACGAGACCCACCCACGCCCAATCCCACCCCCTTACTAACCCCAGAAGGGGAAAAAAAACCTCCTTCCCCATCTCCCATTTCACTGTAGCACCCAAGTTAATAACACCTTCAAAAATAAACCACTAACCCACTAACCTAACCCAAAACCTGCACAAGCTGTAAACGTCTCACTGCACAGACCAATACTACCATAAAAGCTCCCCCCAACCCCCGCCTAAGGGCAAAGCTGAAGGGCCCTTTAGTGCGCAGCCTTTAGGCGCTGTCAAAGGGCATGCTGCCTTAATGCTCCTCCAGCTCCTCCCTCATTCCGGGAGGGATTCCCCACCCCCACCCCTCTCCCTCATCAGCAGGGGGAGAGGAGAGAGTCACAATCCCAGGCTCAGGGATCCTACCCTCCCCGGTGGCAGGCAATATCAGGCAGCATCAGTTTGGACCCAGTGAACAGCAAAGCGGGAAAAACAAGGAAGGGGTGAGCCTCCAGGCTCCCAGACCCACACCCCGGTGCAGTGGGTGTCATCAGCATACTGATGGCAATGTACCCCCCACCTGCATATGATCTACTCAAACAGCTTCATATGCATGTTGAACAACAGAGGGGACATAATGGAACCCTGTGGGACCCCACACGGGAGACTCACATGGGATGAGGGACAGTCCCCTACCACCACCCACTGAGATGTATTTGCAAGGTAGGAGCAGAACCATTGCAATACGGTCCCGTCTACCCCACCAGGTCCTGCAAGCGCATCACCAGCAACTGGTGGGGTGGACAGGAATCAAAAGCTGCTGATAGATCACAGATGATTTATTGATCACCTGATTTACCTGCAGGGTCATATGACCTTTATGCAGTTCTCCTAGGAAGTCATCAACCAAGGCATTCTAGTGGGGGGATGATGTGCACCCATGAATTTTCTCCCCCTGCATTTCCAGGTTCATGGAGGTGGGGCTTTTGTGAGTGAAAGGGATCAAGAATTTCCCCAAAATTTTAGCCAACTACTACTATTTATCATTTCTATAGCACTACTAGTAGTGCACAGCGCTGTACAGTTACACATA
>QEPC01001418.1:1079274-1089698 GCA_003113815.1 Sphenodon punctatus
TGTTAATAATAATAATAATAATAACTGTATTCCAATAAACAAGCAAGAGTAAAAACAGGCAGGGGTGTGTGCTGGCCCCCTTGCTGTTTAATGTTTACCTTGCAGACCTCGTAAATTTTATGGGGTCGGATAGTACTCATGCCCCCAAAGTTGGTAATTACCATCTCAATATGCTGCAATTTGTGGACAATATAGTCCTTATCTCACAGACTGCTATTGGGCTGAAGCGCCTGATTGCCAAGTTGGATTAATATTGCCATCGAATGGGTTGGCGGTTAATACCCAGAAGTCTAAGATCATGATGCTGGGCAGTTGTAAAGCCTCGGTTAGGTGGGAGGTTGGCTGAAAACCACTCGAGGTGGTTCAATCATTCATTTACCTTGGGGTAACTTTTTCATCCAGGGGTACTTGGTCAAATCATATACAGGGGCGGGCAGTGAGAGCATCTCAAATTGCTAACAGTATAGGTAGGGCAACTAGAATATTTTGGGGTGTCTCAACCTCAATGTTTTTGGGTGCCTATAGAACGAAGGTACCCCCTTCAGTGGTCTTTGGTTTGGATATTATTCCTCATCCAACAATTGAACCCTTAGAGAGGGTTTCTGTACCATATGCTTCGAGTAGGTAAGGATGTTCCAGGCCCAGTTCTAAGGGCAGAGACTGGCATGTTTTCCATCAAACTGTATGCCAAACTCTCTTTTATTTGTTATTGGCTAAGGTTGTTGTCCCTTCAGGAGGATTCTCTCCCTCGACAGTGCCTCCAGAAGGAACTGCTTTATATGGGTCCCAGAGGTTATCCATGGGTCAGGTATCTGAATAATGAATAAAGAAAAATAATGAAAATAACAATTTTGGTTATCATTATTGTAATAACAAAAATGACATGCACACCCGTATAGCTGAAAAGGTCTTGCTGGGGTAATGTCACCCCGTGAAGCCATGGGGCCTTTTGCATTCAGCTGTTCATCTCTCATTTGATGGTCTTTGCTGTGTTCAGAAAATGGTGACCCCTCAGAATATGGCAACCTTTTACGCACCACCACACAATCTCTGGTCCTCTACCGGGATTGGTCGAGGTGCGTGGCAGGTGTTCCTAGAAGGGTGCACCATCCCACTGCTTTGTTGCTCTTTAGGCTGATGAAACCCTTTCCTTTTGGTTAACCCAGGTGGGGAAGCTGTTTGAGGGGTTGCAGAATCCTCCCTTTTTGCCTATCCTGCCACCCCCATAAATCCCCATTCCCTTGGTTTATCACTCTTTAGGGCAGGGGTCTAAAATGATAAAACTCATTCCTATTGGTCCACCTCACTCTCCTGAGTTCATAGAGGGGTTACATGATGCACTATCTGCAATTCAGCCTACCTGGAACCCTGCACAATAAAGTAGGTCCAATCCTCTCAAAACCCACAAGCAGAGTAAGCTCAGACTCAAGCGTAAAGACCTTATGGGTTTGGGGGGGGGCTGACCTGGAACCATTAGCTGCTTCCACATCACTTCTGCCTTCAGCATCACTTCCACCGGGGAGGGGAGTGGGACTACCAGTCCAGGGGACAGTCAGGGAGGGCGGTACTTCTGGCCACAAGACCTGTCAAACCGATAACGATCGGTTTGATGAGTAGTGTACCCCTAGACTACTCACTCAGGAATATGAGGGTTCATATCATGAATCTGTGCCATGGATATATCCCTTAGCCAAGTGTACATGTTCTCACGTCTGCTCTCTTACCATGAGCTCAGTTTTTCAGTGCCTGGGGAGTAGGAAATGGATCAAGGGATCAGATCGAGGAACTGGGAAATGGTCACATAAAAACTGTGGAGTGCATTTGACCCCTGGGCCTGAAGTCCCTACCCTGTGCTTACAAAGGCTGAATAATAATAAGGATTCTGGAGACATGCTGAAGTGAATGGTATGGTATGCCTATTGGAAACAAAAGATGCAATGAGAAATTTGTTTGGAAATCATGGAATCTGAAAATGACTATAGGCTTTAATTATTTATTTTGATTTATTTATTTTAAAAAATTATACCCCACTCCTCCTGCCACAGGAAGGAAGCAATACAATAATTGGCTGTGAAGCAATACAATGGAGCTTTAGGGGTGTGGAATAATTTCTTTCTTTCTTTATTAATTTATATTTATTAGCTGCCCCCTCATGCCAACGGCATCTCGGGGTGGCTTACAATACAAAAAATAACACAATTAAAATAACATTAAAACACTAATTCACAAAATTAAAACATTTAAAATCCTAAAAACCAATCTCCCCCAAACATTTATCCCACCCCCCTTCCCCTCCTCCGAAGACATGGGAGAACAGCCAAGTTTTGCAGGCCCGGCAGAAGGCCAGCAAACTTGGGGCCAGATGGGCTTCCTCCAGGAGGGAGTTCCATAAACACGGTCCAGCCACTAAGAATGCCTTCTCCATTGCGGCCCCCTGCTTTACACGGGGTACCTCCAAGAAGGTGCCCCCAGCAGACCAAAGGGGTCACTCTGGGGCACGGAAGGTGAGGCGGTCCCTGAGGTATGATGGGCCAAGACCGTGTAGGGCTTTATAGGCCAAAACCAACACCTTGAATCTGGCTCGATACGCTATAGGCAGCCAGTGCAGTGTGCAGAGCACGGGAGTGATATGCTCCCGTCATCCCATCCCTGTCAGAAGATGAGCTGCCATGTTCTGCACCAGCTGCAGCCTCTGAACCAGCATCAAGGGAAGCCCAATGTAGAATGTGTTGCAGTAGTCCAGTGATGAAGGCATGGATGAGGGTGGGCAGGGCAGGTCTGGAAATATACCAGATACAGCTGGCGGAAGGCAGCCTTAGCCACCGTCTTCACCTGCCGATCTAGGCGGAGGTCTGAATCCAACAATACTCCCAGACTCTGAACCTGCTCCCTCACCCTACCCACCGCCATCACCTCCATCTTATCAGGATTGAGCTTCAGTCTGCTCTGCCGCAACCAATCCGCCACAGCCTCCAAACATTGGGACAGTATTGAGACAGCAGGACCTGGGTCAGTTGAAAAGGAGAGGTAAAGCTGGGTGTCATCCACATATTGGTGGCAACGCACACCAAACTCTCTCATGATCTCCCCCAAGGGCTGCATATATACATTAAACAATAATGGAGACAGAATAGAACCTTGTAGAATGCCACATCCCAGCACCTGGGGGCTGGAAGATTCAAGCCCCAGGACAACCTGCTGGCTTCTCCCCGAGAGGAATGATTGGAACCATCTGAGGACAGTGTCCCGTCCAGAACCCCCAGGGCTCGCAATCGTCTCAACAGAAGACCATGGTCCACTGTGTCAAAGGCGACTGAGAGATCTAGCAGGTTTAGAAGTGTTGAATCTCCTGCATCCATCTCCCAGTGGAGATCATCTACCAAGGCCACCATCGCTGTCTCTGTACCATTGCTGGGGCGGAACCCCAATTGAAATGGGTCAAGGAAACTGATGCTGTCAAGATGAACCTGTAGCTGCAGTGCCCACCGCCTGTTCCATAACCTTCCCTAAAAAGGGAAGGTTAGAGACAGGTCAGAAGCTGGTGAGTGCGTCCACATCCAAGGATGGCTTCTTCAGCAGGGGGTGCACCACAGTCTCCTTGAGACTGGGGGGAAACCTCCCCTGCCAAAGGGATGCATTGATTATCCTCAGCAGCACCATCCCCAATGTGAAGACATTCACCAACCAGGACGGGCATGGATCTAATTCACAACTGGTGACTCTGAAAGACCCCAGGACATCCACAGCATTGGCTGGAGTCATCCCAGAAAGATGGACCATATGGGTTCTCCATTACCTCACACTCCACCTCTACTGCCCCTAATCCAGTGTTGAAGTTGCTCTGGATCCAGCAACCTTGTCTTCAAAGTAGGTGGCAAACTCCTCACAGCGGGCCTGGGACAAGTCCCCATCCAGGCGGAGGGAGGCCAGAATGACCAGCCCCCGTGTCACCTGGAACAGCTGAATGTGACTTTGCAGATGCTATGAGGGCGGCAAAGAACTCTTTTTTTGCCATCCTCACAGCCTCAACATAGGACCGCAAATGGGTCCTATGGAGTAGTCGGATTCAGCGCGAGTCTGACGCAAGCATCTCTCTAGTCGCCTACCTGCCTGCTTCATACATCGCAGCCCCTCAGTAAACCAAGGGGCCCTGTGGTGACGAGACAGAGGTAGGAGACGTCTCAGAGCCACCCTGTCAGTGGCCTCCCTGAGCAAGATTGAGACTCAATCCCGACAAGATGGAAGTGATGCTGGTGAGGTGTGGGAGCAGTGATCTGGGAGAAGGGGACACTCCCATTATCGGGGGTGTATGCCCTTCATTGGTTCCATCTGTGCAGAGCCTGGGGGTGCTCTTGGACTCTGACCTGCATGTGGATTCTCAAGTGTTGGCTGTGACCAGGGGTGCCTTTCGTCAATTGCATCTGCTGAAGAGACTCCACCTCTATGTCTCAGACTCCGACCTCACCACAGTCATCCATGTATTCATCACCTTGAGACTGGACTATTACATTGTGCTCTGCGTGAGGCTGACCATGGTGATGGTTCGGAAGCTGCAGCTGGTNTTGGCAACGCACACCAAACCCTCTCACGATCTCCCCCAAGGGCTGCATATATACATTCAACAATAGTGGAGACAAGATGGAACCTTGCAGAATGCCACAATCCAGGGCCCGGGAGCTAGAAGACTCAGCCCCCAGGACAACCCATTGGCTTCTCACCGAGAGGAATGACCAGAACCATCCAAAGAAAGTCCCGCCCAGACCCCCCAGGGCTGGCAACCATCTCAACAGCAGCCCATGGTCCACTGTATCAAAGGCGGCCGAGAGATTCAGCAGGACCAGAAGTGTTGAACATCCTGCATCCATCTCCTGGCGGAGATCATCCACCAAGACCACCAACGTTGGCTCTGTGCCATAGCCGGGGCGGAAACCCGATTGAAATGGGTCAAAGAAACCGATGCTGTCAAGGTGAACCTGGAGCTGCAGTGCCCCCACCCATTCAATAACCTTCACAGGTCAGTAACTGGCGAGTGCATCCACATCCAAAAATGGCTTCTTCAGCAGGGGGTGCACCATGGCCTCCTTGAGACCAGGGGGCAAACTCCCCTGACGAATGGATACACTGATTACCCTCTCCAGCACCATCCCCAGTGTCTCCCTGGAGGCTTTCACCAAGAGCAAGTGCTGGTTTCCCGCTTTTGATTTGCTCACAGAGCTTTGCATTTTTCTCACTATTGCATGTCACCAACATTGTGTAGTTTTTACATCTGTATTAATTGTGTTTTTTATTCATTGTTTATTCTATAGTAAAGTGTGAATTTTGAATGGTGACCCTGCTCCCTCCGCCCCACCAACCTAAAAGTCCACCAGCTGTAACTGATATGGACAGAAGGTAAAATCACAGCCCTCATCACGCTGTGACTCGGGCTGCTTTTAGACAAGCGGCCGGATGTAGTGCATTGAAGAAAGTCCTTCCTGAAAAGTCGCACAGGGTGCGTTTAGACACACCGGAAGTAGCCAACCACCATAGAAATCGCAACTCCTGCAGTCTTTTTGATGCCATATTTGGTCAACCCTGGCTTTCAAAATGCGGCATCAAAAAGACCACGAGAGCCACGATGCGGCCAGCTACTTCCTGTGCGTCTAAGCACACCTTGCGTAACTGTTCAGGAAGCGCTTTCTTAAATGCACTACATCTGGCTGCTCGTCTAAAAGTGGCCTCAGTTACACAAGCTGATTTTGACAAGCATCTTTTTCAGCACTTCAGCAAAAATCAGATTGACGGATTCTATTTTAAGAACTATTTACAATGGTAGGAGACCGCGATCAATATTTTGGTCCTTGGGAACTAGCTAATTAAAGCGTTCTTCACTTAAATCATGATGTCAGCTTTATGACAGCCTTGACAATGAATTATGATATTTATGGCAAGCAATCTAGCTGAGCAAAATGCTTTCATATAAGATGAATGTTACTCCTTTCTGCTTCTATTACAGTACTTTGCATTTGGAGCACTGAACTTGGATCTGTCTGGCAAAGCCATATAGTCAGAGGATTATACATTCAACAAAGCTTGAGCAGTCTAAAATATTTCTGACAGGGAGAATAAGGTAATCTACAGAACACAAAAACTGCATTTCCAACCACTGATCATTCCACATCCCAGGTTGTATTTGTTTGGCATATATTACACTGATGTCTTAGGCAGAACCTGCTAATTCATCTGTTTTAGTAAGTGGGTTTATTTCAGCTAACTCAAGATATAATAATCATATCACTGTCATAATGATCATCTAGTATTACATACAGCACCAGAGGGCAATGCAAATCCCACTGTAAAAGCATAGGACACAAAGAAGCTATGCAAGATACTTTTTATTTCAATCTGTGGTCGATTCTACCACAAAGCAGTCAGCAGAGAAAGGAGGCAGAAAAAGTCCTTTGGGATAAGATGCTGAGTTGAAATATTTCTCACTTTTAAAGTGTCTGCCCCTGTAAATTCATTCTTGACATCTCATTAATCCTTACTGTGGAGTCGGTGCTGGCTTGATGAAAGAAACAGAAAGCTTTCTGAACAGTTAACTCTAACACATTTCAGGCCAGATCTTCAACAGAACTATGCCAGTTTGCATCTGCTAAGGACCTGCTGCTTAATATTTTTTAAACAAGGACTAGAAACTCCCATGCGCTACTTTGAAAATGAGTACAAGATCTGTGAGCCAGACAGGAGTTGGGGAGGGTTGCTTAAGGGGTTGGGGCGCCAGGATATGTGCGGGGTCTAGCCAGTCTGAAAGCCCCCTCCCCCTCAGCGTGACTTTGCAGACAAACACACACAGTATCGCTGCATGTGTTTGCCGGCAAAGCCGCGTGCAGGGCTTTCAGACAGGCTGAACCCCGCACATATCCTGGCTTGCACATTCCCTCCCGCAGCCAGGATATATGCAGGGGGGGACAGGTGTGAAAGTGCCCCTATCCTTGAGTACATGCCCTTATCTTCTCTCCCATCTCCTGAGCTCACTCTTTCCGTAGTTGAGGTATGGGGCCAGATCCATAAACCAGAGCTAGAAATTAAAAAGGACCAAATTAAAAAAAAGATTTGGGACAGATTTGGCTAACACGTGGAGGTTCTTCACCCTGGTCTAGGAGCAGTAAGCCATATCCAGCATGTCACCCAAGCTTCATCCATGATGAAGCAGAGCAATTCAGAAACAGGAAACCAACTTCACCATCATCATTCTAACTGGAATGTTTCTTCAAATCCGTATGGGCTGCACATTGTGGTCAATATTCTCAACTACGTCAAGGCTCTTTGACTCCATTCTGGTAATGCCAAGAGATTGTTTTAGGACAAGGGTGGGCAAACTGTAGCTCAGGAGCCACATGTCGCTCTCAGGCAGTTCAAACACAACTCTTGGCTATGGCCAGACCGAGGCCCCATGCTTCCTTCGCGGTCTTGTGTCTTACTTTGTTGCATCCAAGTCTCAGCAGCTGAATCGCAGCTGTTCCTCATTCTCAGCAGCCAGGGCCACAGTGCATTAGCTCCACTATCCAATCACAAAGCAGGAGAGGCAAGGGGGAGTGAGGCTCTTCTTGGGAGATGCATGTGTATCTTCTGCCTCTCAGCCATCTGAAGATTTTGGTACAGAGTTCTTCAGGTTGGAAACTTTGCCCATCCCTTTTTTAGGACACCATGAATACTCTAGCTGTTTCCATTGGCTCTAAGACATCTCTCTTGATTGACTGAAACAAATGGGAGCTGTTCTAGAAAGTGAATTCAAATGTTGCTACTTGTAATCTATACCCAGGGACCCAATGTTCACTGCATTTCCCCCATTGGCTGCAATGGGGAAAACACAGTGAACCTGTCTTCCTGTCTATACCAGATAGTTAAAGTAGCACCCACTGGCCTGGCTGGCCAAGTGTAGAGGGATCAGAGTAGGAGGGAGGGAAGGAAAAAGAGAGGACACAGGCAAGTTCTAGGCACGTCTACCCAGGCTGTGGCTCAAGCAAGGAGATGGGATGTGGTGCCACACTTTTTCCTCTAACCCCAACCCACCTATACACAGGAAATGGTGATTAACCAGTATGATGACAACATTGCTGCAGTGCACAGGAGCCCTCAGCCTACGGGTGTCCCCAGCACTCAGAGTCTGGTGGTGGGTATACATCTGCCCACCTGGCAGGCTCCCTGATTCTAGACACCACCACAGCAAGACTCCAGAGTTTCCACTGCTGCTGCCCCACAGGTGCAATTTGGCTTAGCTGGAGAGACTAACTACAAAAATGCTACTATATTCACAACTAAAAATGAATGAAAAATATATGTATTTATTAATGCCACAAATGTATGTATGTCTTTATCTTATCTATAAATGAGGTAATATCTCCATACAATCTAAAAATAACAATGTGTAAAAACTTGTACATAAAAATGATATATAAAGACAATTATCAAACCATCCACATTTCAGGTTATGCACCCTTACTCGGATGTAGCGTTTCGATATATCTGTAATTCAAGCAAAAAACAAACAATCTAATCAGAAATGTTGATTATGATGGTACAGAGAATGTTCTTAGATGTCAATTATAGATGAATACAACTTTTTATTACAGTAATCATGTATATATAAACTGCTAACTTTGATACATAATTTTGTTATATTAAATAAGCAGAGATTGTTTATGGAAAAATTCTTTGTATTCTTATTCAAAAATGTCAATTCTAAATGATTATATATGGTCATGGAAGAATCACCCAAAATAAGTATGTTTTTTAGATGTTAACAATAAATTGATTATATTATAAAGAACCAGAAGTTGCCCTTTTCTATTTCTATAGATATGTTATTATCTCCAGATGTTGCTTCAATTCTACTGATTTACATTAAAACAAAAACTTTTTAAATGAACTATTCCAAGAAAAGAACCCAGAAATAAATATGTATATATAACAAGAATCTTCTGAAGATAATTGGTACTTACAATGGTGTCCCATTCAAAAAGAACCTGCAATGTTCACAAATAAGGAGTTGCATACAGTCTTGAACATTCCTAAAGGAAAGGCATATGTTATTAAGGAGCATATGTTATTAAGGAACATATTTAGAACATATGTTCTAAAGGAAAGGTGTATGTCTCTCTAAAGACTCCTCTTTTGGTGAAGAATCCAATATGGAACTGGAATTCAGACCAGAACTCTGATGGAGAATCTGATTTATCAGCTCCTCCCAACACAAGGAGTTTTTTAGACCCCACCAGGAGAACCAATTCAGGGATTCTAAAACACCAAAGGAGGGTTCATTCCTACAAACTATGCAAGTCCAACAAACACCAAAGGGGAATGGACTAGTTGTAAACATATTTAGTAGGAGTTTAGATTCTGTGGAAAACAAGGTACTGAATAAGGGATTCTCTTATGTTCCCACTCTTAAATATGATCCTTTTCAGGCCAGGATAGAAATCGTCCAATTTATACATAAATTAAAACTTTGTTTTTTATTTCAAAATAGTGTCAAAGGTTATGATGACTCTCCTTTTAAACCAAAGAGCCACTTTACAGCGTCAGGAATACATTATCCAGAGATTTCTGTCTTTGAACAACAACTCTTAAAAGATCTTGAGAAACAAGAAAGCACTTTCCACCATAGGTGGTGTAAAGTGGAATATGATGCATTAACTAGATTAAGGAGGGGTGATACAATTGTCATCAAACCAGAAGACAAGAGAGGGGTAATTGTTCTCATGAATAAGATAGATTATATAAGAGAAATCATGAGGCAGTTGCAAGATACTGGTTTTTTTACAAATTATGTTCTGAAGACTCCACTAAACAAGTACATAAACTGATTCAAGCTTGGAGGAGCAAACTAGAGTGAAGAGCAGTGACTTCAAAGCAGTGCTACAGAAGTACTTTAGCAGCAGAGGGCAGGGAAAGCTAAGCTGCAGAGCAGAGAGTGTTGAACTGTCTAGCTCCAGGAAGAAAGCCTGTTAAGCTTACTACAAACCTTGGAGAATGCTGAGGATGACAGAGCTCTAATATAAGTGTGCTAATCTCACTCTCTTTGGATCCAGCTGTGGCTTGCTGGAGCCCGGGACGTGCAGGCCTGAGCAGAGCACTTCCAGCCAGGACATTTAAAGCAGGGCCGGTGCCTACAGCTCCCTGTGGATTTGTGTATGAGGAACACTGAGAAAGGGCCAAACACCAGCTGGTATTGGCGCGGGCTACTGCCCAGGCTCCTATCACTTGTGCTTATAAGTTAAGCTCTTTTTCTTTTTTGTTTGCTTTTTTTGAACTTTGGTATTTACTTTTTCAGTGTACTAATCTTGTCCTCTTTGGATCAGTTGTGGCTTGCGGGACATGCGGACCTGAGCAGAGCACTTCTGACTGGGATATTTAAAGTGCCTATGGCATCACCAGGGCTC
>QEPC01001418.1:1117520-1130630 GCA_003113815.1 Sphenodon punctatus
CTTCCTGGCATGGCTCAGGGCTCAGCGGGTGTCCGGGGCATACCAGCAGGCCCTGCTCCATGGCCGGAACTGGGCAGCAGTGCTCCGTGAGGCAGCTGGGCACCTCCACTGGTGGAGGGAGACCATGTAGCACTCTGCCCTGCTCGCTATGCCCATTGCCCGGTGGCTATGGGTCACAGAGCAGGCACTGGGGTGGTGGTCCCGGGTGCTGGCTCAGTGGGACGAGGCCACCTGGAGGGCGCACTTTTGGATGGACAAGCTCACCCTACTGCGCCTTGCAGAGCTGCAGATGCCCTGGCTGGAGTGGCCGCACACCCCCATGAGGACCCCCATCCCCATGATCCAGTGGGTGGTCATTGGGGTCTGGGCCATCGCAACGCCCGACTCCTACCGGTCAGTCTCCCAGCACTTCGGTGTCGGGGTGAGCACCGTTGCCTGTATTCTCTGGGATGTATGTGAGGCTGTGGAGGGCATGCTCCTGGACCGAGTGATCCAGCTGGTGGACCAGGTGGCTGTGATGGCCGGCTTCATGGTGGGAGGGTTCCCCAACTGCATGGGCACCGTGGACAGCACCCACATAGAGATCCTGTGCCCCTCCGCTGGGGAGGCCATGGAGTATGTCAACAGGCATGGTTACCACTCCCTGCAGCTGCAGGCTGTCATGGACTACAGCTGCAGGCTGTCGTGGGCAGTTCATAGACATCTTCACGGGTAACTCTGGGCGCAGCCATGATGCCCAGATCATGACCATCTCCCCCTTCTATGCCCGGATGTACCGTGGGGACTTTGCAGACATGGGGATGACCTGGATCGAGGGGGTGCTAATGCCCCCCTGTATCCTGGGGGACCCAGCCTATCCCCTCACCAAGTGGCTAATGAAGGTGTACCCAGTCATCTGGACCCTGGAGGTGGTGCTGTACAATTCCTGCCTGTGTGCAAGACAAACCATGGTCGAGCAGGCTTTTGGGGCCTTCAAGCAGCGCTGGAGGAGCCTCGCTTGGCGGCTGGACTACATGGTGAAGACCTCGGCCCTGGTGATAGGTGTCTGCTGTGTGCTGCACAACGTGTGTGAGACTGATGGGGCTTCCTTTGAATACTCCATGCCCCGGCACCTTCCCAGCCCTGTGCCCTTGTATGTGAATGCAGAGAACCCGCCGGAGTACCAATATGCCAAGCGCATCCATGCTGCCCTGGCCAGCCATATCAGCTGGGAGGCTGAGGCGTGAGGGTGCTCAACCCTGACCTCACCACCCTGGGGCCCCCACCAGCTCCCTGGGCGAGCCCCTCTACAGCCATAGGTTCGCCCCCACCCCCGGGCCCATGAACAGACCAAAGGAGGCAGTAGTGGTGCCTTGGAATTTATTCCCTCACCCAAGTATTTCCGGGGCCTCACCCTCAACCATCCTGTGGGTGCCGCAGAGCTGTCCGTGTCCCCAATGGTGTCCTGGGAGGCCTTGGTGTCCGGACGGGTAGGCGGTGGTGGGAGGGAGAGAGAACCCGGGACTTGAGGGCCTGCCCTGGGTGGCTGCTCCCTCTGGAAGCCTACAGGTACTGGGAGGCAGAAGCATAGCCCCAGCTAGCGGGGCAGCAGCTGGTCCGGTTGGGGAGGTGCCGAGGGCACCGGGGGCCTGGCATGGGGCCATGGGCAAGCAGGGTGCCCGGTGGGGTGGCTGTCATCACATAGGCACTCATTGTGCTGTCGTGCAGGAACATGGAGGTCCCGATGTCATGGGATCTATCCATTTTAGTGGAATGCTCCCGCACCATCCCTTCGATGGCCTGTTCCAGCCACCCAAATGCCTCTACCTGCCTGTTGTGGTCCCGGCGCTCCCACCTCCATTCCAGGTGCGTCTCTGCCTGGAGCCTCCGGTCCCTTACCTCTGCCTGTTGCAGGGATTGGTCTGTGGCCACCTCCATGCAATCCACGGCCGCTATCATCCGCTCCCCCTATTCTGTTGTGGTGCGGACAATGTCCTCCACCTGGTCCTCCCTCAGGCACCGTACCCATGCCCGGTGCTACCTCATCCATTGTACTGGGGGCACAGGTTGCTGGGGCCCCTCGGGCTGGCCTGTGGAGTACACAGCAGTTATGGGGTGGCTGCCCTGGCCGACTGCACCCTAGGAGGGGGCATGGCTTAGGGGGTAGCGATGCCCCCCATTAGGCGGCCGGTGCCCTCCCCCCTTCCCCATTGCCCCGGCCCCAACCCCCCACCCCGCATGACCTGGGTCCCTCTCCCGGCCTCCTTTGGGCCCCCCCTCATTGCCAGTGTGCCTCACCTGGGGCCTCTGGATGCTGCAGGGGATGCTCCCTGATGGCCTCCTCCCCTGCCTGACTTGGGTGCTGGGGTGTGCCATGCCCTGTGGGGATAATGGAGGGCTGTAGGTATGCCCATGTGCCCCCCCGGGCTCCCGTGCCATGGACCAGGGTATTGGGGGTGGATGGGGCCACCCCCTGCCCGGGGCTACCTCCTCCCCGCCCTTGCCCTGGTCCATCTCCCCTCCCATCTGCCTGCTTACCCTCGAAGTCTGTCTCCAATCCCTCCGAGGCCAGCCCCTCCATGTAGCTTGGAGTCCCCAGCAACCACTGGCTGAGGGTGATCAGTGTGCCAGCCTCAGAGTCAGCCTGTCCAGCTGGGGGGTAGGGGCTCTCTGGGCTGGTGTCGGGGGGGCTGCTGGTCCAGGAGGTCCCTGGGCGTTCCTCCGGGGGGTCTGGGGCCCTGGAGCCGGTGCCTTCTTGTGGGGTGGCGAGGGGAGGGGGTACCTTGGCCTGTTCCCTGCCCTGGACCATGGCGCTCCCCACAAGGCTACTATCAATCCCTTCATATGGAGGATGCGGTCCAGAACATCATAGTAGAGGGTGGTGCGGGCTCCGTGTCCGGACCGCCGGTTGTTGTCCCGGATGGCCTTGTACCCCCTCTTTAGCTCCTTGGCCTTCTAGCAGCACTGTGCCATGGTCCTGTGATGCCCCGCCACCTCCATGTCCCGCACTGTCTCCCAGAACACGTGCTCATTGCGCTGATTGAGCGCGACTTCCAGTTGATGCTCCAGGGTCCCCCAGATGCAGATAAAATCCTGGGTCTCCCAGTGCCCCCATTGCCCCCCTCTGTGGTAGGGCTATCTCTCCCGTGGTCCCACCAGGTCCTCCTGTTCCTGCTCCTCCTGCTCCTCCTCTGCCGGGGCTGCGCCCGTCTCCTCTGGGGGCTCGGGCTCCCAGACTCATTTCCATGTCTGCGGAACATGGGGGGGGTTGGTTGGCTGCTGTTCTGCCCCTGTCCCGCAACCTTACACCTTCCCCCCTCCTGCCTCCCCCCGGCCCCCTTGGTGCCCCTGTGCCACCGGGTCCCCTCCCCCTTTGTTCCCCTTACCCGTTTCCGGGGTGCCGCCTCCTCCAGCCTGGTCATTGTTCCCGGGGTAGCCTGCTTGGCAGCTGCTGCTGCTGCTGTCCCTCCACCTCCTTCATGTGCAGCACGACCACCTCCTCCTCTGCCTGTGCCTCCACCGCCTCCTCCTCCCTCGCTCTCTTGCCCACCATGCTCCTCTCCCTTCCACCTCGCTCCATCCCACCATGTCCCCCTGCTGCTGTGTTCCCTTTAAATCTCCCTCTGCGGCCTGTGTTGTTGCAGGTTGCCTGGCAGAGACGCTGCGTGCTTTGTCCCCAGCTGGTAATCAATTTGTTTGATTCTGTCTGGTGGTTGCCATTCAGATATTACTTTTTATTGTTTCATGGTGGGAATCGCTTTGACCACGCTTTAGGCGATGGTCCGGGCCAGAGCTCCAGAAGCGTGGTTGATTTTGACCCTGTGTGGGTATTGACTGCGGTGAACATTTGGTGGCTGCTGAATAGACGTTCAGACGCTTTGACCCCGCTGCAGGATTGACCGTGGTTCACTGTGGTTGACTGTGATCTCGTAACATCTGAAAATACCCTCCATGACCATAAAGGCTAAGTTGGTCTTGACGTCACTCAGACTTATAGTCTTGGGTGACTTCAAAATGCACACTGAGACTTACCTTTTGGGGCCAGAGTGGGACTTCATGGCCTCCGTAAAAACTATCCCAAATAATATCTGGATTAACACATGAGGTTGGAGACACACATTGGATATAATGTTTTGCACCAGCCTGGAAACAAGGGTTCCAATTATTGGGGGTGTTGTTACAACACCATTGTCATGGTTAGAGCATTATTTATTTATTTTTATTATTATTAAAATTTCTTATGCTGCCCCTCCTGCCAAGGCAGCTCGGGGCAGCGCACAATATAAAAGCATAAAATACACATAATTTAAAAACAAACACTAAAACCATCAGCCTCCCCCTCCCTCGCTATCCCATCCCTCCCCCTACATCTCTCTCATCAAATGCCTGGCAGAACAGCCAAGTTTTAACTGATGGCCTGAAGGAAGGAAAGCCCCAGTCCAAATGAACCTCTGCCAGAGTTCCACAACTGAGGTGCAGTGATCAAGAATGCCCTCTCCAATGTGGTCCCCCACCCAACATGGGGGACCTCCAAAAGGGCGCCCCCAGATGACCACAACAGCTGTTCCAGAACCCGGGGAGTGAGGTGGTCCTGCAGGTAGGTAGGGCCCAGGTCATATAGGGATTTAAAGGTCAACACCAACACCTTGAATCAGGCCCGGTAGGCAAGAGGCAGCCAGTGCAGAGAACAGAGCACCAATTTTATGTGCTCTCGGCAGCCCATACACATCAGAAGATGAGCCGCCGCATCCTGCACCAACTTCAGCCTCTAGACCATCACCTTGGGTAGTCTCACACTGTTAGGATCATAGGCCCCCAGGCTGGGGCACACCCCCCAAAAAGGATAAGGGCAGCAGCCCCTCCCGACTGACTTCCCTGGGATCCCCCCTGGACCCAGCAATGCCTCAAACCACGGTGCCGCTGCCGCGGACACAGAAGATTCTTTCCCACTGCAGCAACACTCTCCCGGCACAGCAGGGGCTTCCCCGATGCTGCACAATGCGTAGGTGGGGCCAACAACGCTGAGACACTCTAAACGCCTCCAGACACGTTATGAGGGCGTGACCAGCAATACAAATGCCAGTGCTGTGAAGCACACAGCGCAGGTGATCAGAGAGACTGGCCCCCTGGACTGAGCGTCTGACTGCATTCCTTATTCCTGCCATTGCCCTTTCTCCCTTGCCCTTTCCCCTTCTACGAGCATGTGGAGTGTACTGACCTGCCTGCTTGGGGTGAGTGTGTTCCTTCCTTATTTTCCTGGTGTTGTGAACGAACGAGTGAAAGTTTCAGTTATAGTCAGAGTGCAAGCCCACCCCCTCTGAGGGTTCAGCCCTTCCCCCCTCCACAGTGTGAGTTACCTACTCCCTCACTGAAGCCCTGGGATCCCTACTTCCCCCACCATCACTGTGAGCACTACTCATTGCCCCCTTTATGGTGTGACTTGGCTGTGTGGGTGGTTGAATGGTGGGGCAGGGCATTCCAGTGTATCTGCTCAGCGCCCTATGATGATAAGGGCCTAATCCCTATTGGGATTTAGTGGCCCAACTACTATCCTGACGGGCATCCTACTTTCCCTTCGGGAACTTGCCAGCAACACTGGGAGTTGCCCGTGTCTCATGCCACCAAACCCCGCTTGGTCCCTTTCTGGAAACCTTCCCTTCCCTTTCCCTTGAAGTCAGGTATCTCCCCCCCCCCCACCCGACACATGTAGAGTGTGTTACAGTAATCAAGCCTTGAGGTGATGAAGGTGTGGATGAAGGTGGCAAGGTCACAGTCTGAGACATAAGGCCGTAACCGTCGCGCCAGATGTAATTTGGGAAATGCACTCCTAGCCACAGCTGCCACCTGGGCATCCAGGTGGAACTGTGAATCAAGGAGCACCCCCAGACTATGAGCTTGAGGAACCAAGATCAGGTGCACCCCATCAACGATGGGGGCCTCCACTTCCTTGGCCCTCCCCACCAGCATCACCTCCATCTTGTCAGGATTCAACTTCAGGTGGCTTGCCCTTATCCAGTCCCCCACAGCTGCCAGACATTGGGTAAACAATGAAACTGCAGGGCCTGAGTCCACTGAAAATGAGAGGTAGAGCTGTGTCATCAGCATATTGATGACAACACACTCCAAACCCTCTCAAAACCTCGCACAAAGGCTGCATATACACATTGAACAGGAGAGGGGGCAGAATAGAACCCTGCAGGACCCCACATGTGAGATCCCGGGGAGCAGATTTACAGTCACCCAAGACCACACGATGAATCCTACCGGCCAGAAACAAGCAGAACCATTCAAGAATAATCCTTCCTACCCTGGCACGATTCCTCAGCCAAGTCACCAACAGCTTGTGGTCAACTGTATCAAAAGCAGCTGACAGATCTAATAAGACCTTCTGAAGGCTCAGATCCCTGTCCTCCTATGCCCTCATTGGTGCGGGGGACCAGTTAGGTTGGTCCACCCTGGAGACTAATGGATCCTTTCCAGAACTCTCTGGGGGATTTACCCACTGACCTTGATGGCTACTTTGGCGATGACCTGGTCTCTTTGTGGAATGACATCCTGACCATGGCCATTGACATGATTGCACCCAGGTGCCCGCTTCCACTGCTGCGACAACATAGGTTCCCCTGGTATACCGGGGATGTGAGGTGGTTGAAGTGGAAGGGTAGGGCAGTGAGAGTGCAGGTGGTGTTCCACTCACGCTGAAGTCAACTGATTGCAATATAGATCATTTTTGAAGGACTATGCTGTGGATGTGGTGGTGGTGGTGGTGGTGAAGAAGTTCTCTTCTCCATCATCATAGAATCTGCAAAGTCTAATCCTGTGAAGCTGTTCTGGGTGGTAAATGACCTGGTAAATCCAGTCTGTCTCTCCCATGAACTAGAGTCATGCAATTCACATTCTGGCATTTTTATTAATTACTTTGCAGATAAAATTGCTTGTTTTCACCACAACGTGGGTGCTGCTATTGATGACACCCAGCTCTACATCTCTTTTTCATTTGACCCAGGTCCTGCAGTCTCGTTGCTTACCCAATGCTTGGCTGTTCTTGGGGACTGGATGCGGGTGTGCAGATTGAATCTGAATCCAGATAAGACTGGATAAGACTGAAGTGATGATGACTGGCTTGGAGGGGATTGGAACCCCTGGTATTGTGGGGGTCTGGCCCCTTCTGGTCACCCAGGTTCACAGCCTTGGAGTGCTTCTGGACCCCTTGCTGCACCTGGAACATGAGGTTGCGGTGGTGGTGAGGAGCACTTTTCACCAACTCATCTCATGATGTTACCATGTTCCTTTCTGACTCCGATCTGGCCACCATCATCAATGTTTTCATTACCTAAAGAGTAGAGTACTGCAATGCACTCTATGTAGTGCTGTGATGACTGTTCAGAGGCTTCAACTGGTGCAGAACACAGTGGCCCTGCTCCTTTCAGAGGTGGGTTGCTGTGAGCGCATCACTGGTTCATTATAGGCTTTTGGGCACAATTTAAAGTGTTGGTTTTGACCTTTAAATCCCTAAACAGTCTGGTCCCAACATATCTTTGAGACTGCCTTCCCTTCCATGCTCCACTACGGTTGGCAAGGAGTGCTCTCTTGCGGTTACCACCAACCAAACTTGTCCATACAACAAGGGCCCACAGGGAGGGGTTCTCGGTCTCTGCTCCAGTATTATGGAACTCCCTTCCCACAGAAGTGCACCAGAATCAGAACCTGAGCATATTCTGGAGGCAGTATAAAACATTTCTCTTTTGCAAAGCATTTGGCAGGTAGGGTTCAGGATTAGGGTTGGTTTTTCTTTTAATTAGGTTTTTAAAGGGTGTTCTAGTATATTTTTATTTTGTGTGTTTTACATAACCTTCCCTAAGCCTTAGGAGAAGGGTGGGCTAGAGGTTTGAATGAATGAATGATTATTGCTGCTGCCTAAGGCCACCTGGAAGTCAGAGCTTTGATTTTAGGAGAGAGTTGAGGGAAGCTGCACTGCCCTGTAGCTGCAATTGGTGGAATGCATGTTTATTTGTTTCAATTTATTTATTTATACTAAAATTTATATGCCGCCCCCTCCTGCCTCAAGCATCTCAGGGAAGCTCACAGCATTTAAAAACATATTTAAACAAACCATTATAAACTACAGTTAAAAAAACAATATAAAACCCATCCCGCCCACCCCATCTCCCTCGGGAAAGGCCTGGTGGAACAGCCAGGTCTTACATTGCCTACGGAAAGAGGGGAGGTGGGTAATCAAGTGGATCTCCATCAGGAGTTAGTTCCACAGCCGCAACGCAGCCACAGAGAACGCCCTCCTCATGGTTGACACCCGGGTAACCGCATTATTGTGGCTCCCACAAATATGAATTTTTTTGTATATGGCTCTTGGGCTTGGAAACTTTGCCCACTCTGGTGTAAGGTTACACAGGGCTAGTGAGCCTGCTACTTTCCTGAACAAAGAGATCTAGGTGTTTAATAAATAGCACATGAAATTTGGATACACTTATTAAGATTCAGAGATCTTCAGTGTCAGCCAGAAGTGAGGTCATCTCATAATCACTAATTCCTAAGCAAGAGCCTTAGAACTTGACCCTTGAATTGCTATTAGAATCAGAGAAAATTTGATTTCTGCAGCTCCCTTACAGAGAAAAATAGCAAAAAATAAAACATCATTTTTAAAGATCTAAAACCAAATTTAATTGCAGTTAGTAACAAAATCCCCATCAATTTCAGTAGGAGTAGGACTTGGCCCTAAATTAATTAAAGTCAAGTGCTTGTCCATTTTTAATTAAAAGCTCTAAAAAAATAGCAGTTCTAATTGAAAAGAGTCCTGTCAAGAGCAAGGTAAGCTAACGAGGTAAGATCACCAGAGCAGAAACATTCAGCTAGAAGGTCTTCCTCAAAAATGCAACTCTGCCTACGTTACTATAATGAGTAGCTGAGAAAACTAACAAAGATGCCGCACCAACTGAGAAACTCACTTTCTCTGGATGGAACAAATGGAAAGGGATATTTTAGAATCAAAATTGTTGCATATTCTCTTCCACCACACCCAAGCTTCCAGCCCCACTACACAGTGCTCCTAGAAACTGGAGGAGCACAGGGCGAAGGCAGCCAGTTCCCACACTCCAGTAGATGCAGACCCGCTGTTGATAAAGCCAGGTCCACCTGTGGAGATTCACTGATATGCTCAGCACAGCAGTGAAACCATGTGCCAGGCAGTGTAGACTCCTGTCCCACCTGCTGTCTGAAGCCATATATTATGCATTGCACAAGCGTAGCTAGGTTGGAAAGGACCCTTCTGCTCCACTCTTCCAGCTGCACTAGGGAGCACAGGATTCCTCAGCCTCATTGGTCATAGTCATAGTGTAGCTGCACCACCTGCCCTTATTATAGTTACAGCCTTGATAAATTGGATACTATGAGGATCACTGAATCTGATTTTCTTTCACGGGAAGACTGGGTGATTGCCAAATTTTCCAGCACTAGTTAAAAACATCAGTTCAGATAAGACCAGACATGACTTTTCCTATGAGCTTTGAGATACTTGAATTGCTTCTTATAGGGAGACAAGAGACAAAGGGTAAAAACAAAAATGACAGTGGACAAGTTTGACCTGCTGTGGCATGCTTGGGCATGGACGCCATCTGCACATGTGTGCAGATACCACCAGATGTTGACATGGGGTATCCCCGGTCGTGTTGGTGGCTAGACCGGGCTCTGACTTCGGAAAACCTCTGAGGTCAGAGCCCAGACTAGGGTCTGCCTGATTGAGCCAAAGTGGGCTGCCCTGGGGCTGCACAATTGTTCCCGAACCCACCATGACAGGCAGCAATAACTGGCCATCACTGACCGCCATGACTGCTGGTCATGGTGGGGGCAGGGCACTTGGCACAACATGGGGGTGAAGACAGATGGCTGCCCGTTCCCTGCTTTCTCTGCTCCTGAGCTTTGTGGCCCTCAACCCAGTCAGTCACACCTTCGTTTTGTGCCCCAGCCTGGCACACACCATATTAACTTCGGCTGCCTGTCCTGGGTGAGCCCGGGACACAGCAGTTCAGTGTCACTTCTGTTTTTACCCAAAGTATAGGAGGACATGTTTTTTGGTTGTTTTTTTTGGCCTAATTACATTGTTGCAACCCTCACCCCATTCACATCAAATAGCTAAATCTTCATTTACTCCAATGGGGGCAGAATTAACCCGTTGCCCACTATCCACAAGCCACATTGAAGTTTGTAGAACATCTCTTGTCTCTCTCATACTTGGGACCAACCCAGCAACCGCAGTTTAAATAGCTAATAGAACACATCAGAATTGCTACATAGATATGATTAATGTTGTAGGCCAACTGCAAATTACATTGCCTTGAGCATCTAATACCAATTCAGTTTAATTCATGTAATTAAAAATGTCTTTTGAATTTTTTAAGCCTCAAGAAGCTTTCGACTTCTGGAGGATAGCTCAGCTTTTAGCATTTAAGCTTGGATTTTGTTTTCTGCCTGAGTAAATGTAATGATGTCTCTACTTAGTACTTACCTTGACTTAAATGGCAAATCCTCACATATTAAAGTCTATGGGAGTTTTGCCATTTACTTCAATAGGTTCAGAATCTAGTCATAATA
The DNA here is from genome assembly GCA_003113815.1 of Sphenodon punctatus. Taxonomy (NCBI): domain Eukaryota; kingdom Metazoa; phylum Chordata; class Lepidosauria; order Sphenodontia; family Sphenodontidae; genus Sphenodon; species Sphenodon punctatus. Next base: position 1,128,105 of record QEPC01001418.1, read on the forward strand.
TAACACCCTAAAATCCAAACGAAGCACTTGGAGAAATACAGCGAAACAAAGGCAAATTATTTTCCTTACGCTAACCCTAATTCAGTGCCCAAAACAGCTCCCGATCCTATCAAAATCCTCTTTAATTGTTCAAAAGACATTGTCTTAATTATCCTTTAAGAAACTGCATGGGAAAAACCACGCAAACAACTTATAAATTATATGTTCCCATTTACTCCCAGGTTTTGAACACTGCTGAATTACAGACCTTACCAGGAAATAGTTTCCAGTTTCAGCTTATAGAAGCAAATGATTATCTACACCATGCCTATTGGGCTAAATATTAGTGTGCACATAGTGTTCCATTGCTTATACAAAAGCATGACATAGTAAGAAAATAAGGGCAGGTTTTGAAAACTAGACTTTGAGCTCAAACTCAATTGTATATATTAAAATCTCCCTGGTCACACTTAAGTCACTTGGTTGAGATTTTAAGCAAAGATTTTGTAATCCACATTGAACATGGAATTTGTTTTCTTTTGAAAGTACTGCAGAGCTTTTGGAGATTGTAAGAAACAATAGCTTTATTCATAGGTAAAGCTCTTTATTTCTTTCCCACATGACAAACAGTCTCATAAAATAAATGTCATCATTCTCTTACATGTCATATAGAACCACCCCTAGGGAGACTGCATTTTCCCCTGGATTTATCTTTTATGCTTCCATACTTTCCTAAAGTGAAATGTTTTGATCCCCTTCATTTTTAGAAGTATAAACAAGATTTTTCTTCTCCACTTACGTCTCTTGCTTCTAATGTCTGTGGGCATGTATATTATTATTATTATTATTATTATTAGCAAGCATTTATATAGTGCCAGCAATGTACCTGGCGCTTTACAAATTAATTGAACAGACACGGTCCCTGCCCAAGGGCTTACAATCTGAAAGACGGTGGGGGGGGGGGGGGGGGGGGGNGGTTACATCAAGAATGATGGCTGGTTGGTCCATGTGGTGAGGATATGAGTACACAGACCTCAGGTAACAGATTGTACTGGATGGAGGGTATCAGCAGGAGTTAGGTGAGGGGAGCGAGGAGTCAGGGAGGGCAGAGCGGAAGAGGTGGATCTTGAGGAGGGATCTGAAGGTACGAAGGGAGGGGGCGAGGAGGATGTGAGCAGGGAGGGAGTTCCAGGAGTGGGGGGCAGCTAGGGAGAAGGGACGAAAGTGGTTAGGGGAGGCATGGGAGGGTGAGAGAGGGGACAGAGGAGGAGGCAGAGTTCATGGACTGGAGTACAGAAGGAAATTAGCGTAGAGAGGTAGCGGGGAGGAAGGTTATTAAGTGCAATAATATTGCACTTACATTGAAAAGCACTTCATATATAAATCCTCTGATTATAATAGAATGGTGCCTGACTTGTTTTGTATAGCAGCTATTCCTCTAATGCTCCAGGTGCTGAATGAATATGTTACATGCTATATTTCCTGAACAACAGCTATTTGATTTCAATTAGAGGGGAAGTTGTGGGAACTGGGCAACAATACAACACAGGATGGGAGGCAACAGGAATCAGGTGCTGCTGGCTTCCTGATTTATAAGTAGAGGGAAAACATGGGATGGAACCAATCAGAGAAGGAGGAGAGAAGTGAGTAGACATTAAAAATTGTACAATAGTCATCATGGATCAGCAGAAGGCAGTGGGGTTCAGTGGTTAGAGCACCCGACTGTGGGATCAGAAGTTTCTTTCTCTGTCACTGATCTACTGTGTGATCTTGGGCAAGCCACTTCATCTCAGCTGTTGTGCCTCTGTTCCCCCTCCCTGGACCTCCACCACACTTTGCCTATCAGATTGTATGCTCTTTAAGGTAGGATTGTCTGTTATGGGCTGCCAGCATAGGAGAATGCCCTGTGTGTCTATACAGCATCTAGCACAATCGGGGCCTGGTTTTCAGTTGCAGACTCTAGGGGTGAAAACAGAAATGATACTAACTCGACTTTAACACCACTTCAACATTTCTTATGCATGTTGCAGGGCTCTATTGGTGCCCTATGCAGCCCTGAAATATGCATAAGAAATGTTAAAGCAGTAGGGGTGGGAAACCGGTAGAATCCGGTATCCGATAATGCCGGTATCGGGCGTACCGGCATTATCGGATTCGGCCCGGTAATCCGGACCCGGTACTGGATTTCCGGGTACCGGTTTTTTTTACATTGCAGCCATTTAAAAATGGCTGCAATGTAAAAAAATTTAAAGCCCCAGCCAAAAAGTTTTTTAAAAAAAAACCCTCCCCGAGTCCAGGCTGCGCGGGTGGAAGGGGGGACACCCCCCACCCACCCTGGCTTTTTGTTTAAATAAAGAGTAAGCGACCCCCGAGGCGAGGCGAGGCGAGGCCCCCCCCAGCACCAGCGGCCGCGGCGTCCCCGCAGCCGCCGGTAAGTATGACCCTGACCCGATCCCTGGGGGGGGGGTGTTTAACACCCCCCCCCTCCAGGGATCACCCCTACTAAAGGCTCAGTGCGCCGCTTCACTTACCTTTGGGAGCTCCGGC
>QEPC01001418.1:1133545-1146103 GCA_003113815.1 Sphenodon punctatus
AGGGGGAGGGAATTTATTTTAATTTATTTCATTGGTTTCAATGGGGACACAGCGCCCCATTGAAACCAATGCAATAAATCCGGTACCGGTATACCGGATTTAAACCGGGAATCCGGTTTTCGGGAAACCGGTAACCGGTAAATCCGGTAGCCGTTATTGGGCCCAGGGTCCCACCCCTATAAAGCAGTGTTAAAGTGATGTTAGTGTCATTTCTGCTTTCACCCTAAATTAGGACTGGGGAACCTACAGTCCTTAGGCCAAATTTGGCCCCTAGCTGTTTTATAGTTGGTCCCATTCAGTTCCTGGATCTGGTCCATGGACTCATTCCCAGTCCTGAAAGACAACACTCAGGGAAGGGAGCAAACACAAGGGCATGTACTCAAGTACAGGGGATGGATCCATACATAGCATAGATATATGCTCTCGGGCCTCCCCTTCCTTCCTCCGGCCTATAAGCACTCCTTAAGTACCCACATCCCCAACTCCTATCCAGCCACAGAGCTTGTACTGATTTACAAAGCGACTCTCCAGAGGGATAAGACTCCCCACTCCATCCTGCAGGTGCTTCTGTACTGCAGACACATATTTATTTATTTAAATGTATTACCGCACCCAATACCAAGGGCTCAGGGCAGATTACAAGACATAAAATCATAAAATAATGAAAATCCCTCATCCCAAACCTCCCCAAACCTTTATCCCTGCTTGCTGCATGCCCAGTCCAATAGAAAAGTTTTACATTGCCCCCAGAAGATGAGCAGACTCAGGATTAGATGAACTTCTGGGGGGGAGGGGAGTTCCATAATTGTGGATATATCACCTATTACAGATGCAGCGGCTACAGCTGCACTGGGGTCTATGTAGCATAAATGCACAGTGGAGTAGGGGGCCCATCCTACCTTCTGCACCAGGGCCCATTCCCACCTAGCGACACCCCTGGCTACTGTGGATGCCTCTCCACACCCCTTGCTGTGCAAGCTTAATGGGCAGATGGTATCTGCAAGACAGTGCTCCCAGCAGACCTCAGAGGTTGTGGTGGAACATGAGGGAGGAGGCAGTTTTTCAGATATGTGGGGTGAAGGCTGTTTAGGACTAGGTCCAAACCAGCACCTTGAATTGATCCCAGAAGGCTAATGAGAGCCAGCGCAGACTCTGGAGCAGTGGTATAATGTGCTCCTGACAACCCACCCCTGAGAGATGACAGGCTGCCTCATTTTACACCAGCTGAACTTAGCCAAACAGTCAGCAAGGGCAGCCCCATGCAGAGCACATTGCAGTAATCTAGCTTCAATGTTACAAAGGCATGGATGATGGTGACCAAGTCTGAATCTAATAGAAACCATTGCAGTCTTCTCACCTGCAGATGTACCAGATAGCTTTTACAGAGGAGGTAAGGGTAAACAAAAAGTGAAGGGAGGGAAGGAAGGGCTTAACGACAGGCTTCAGGATACAATGAGTGCGTGTGTGGTTTCTCTTGGGGAATACGGAGATAGGATGTTGCTGCTCTGAGGCATGGCTAGCAGTCCTTTGTCACAACAGGGTAAGCCCTTCTCCTTAACAACTCCATTCTTTATTCAGAGAGCTCTCCCTTCTAGTCTTTTTCTCAACCGTAGGCTGGTATTTTTCCATGAGCGGTCCCTTTTTGCTAGGAGCTAGGGTGGTTGGGCCCGATCCTTATTTTCCATGCTCCCCCCCTCCTCTTGCATCCAGTGTGGGGCTTCTCCTCAAGTCTCCTTGCCCTTGGTTACCCCTGTGGGCTTTGCCGACCCCCGGGTCCAAGACAGTTGGCTATTACAAGGGGGGGTACATCCGTTCTGGGGGGGACCAGGGGTCCGGGCTAACAATTCCCCCCATTGGGGACCTTTTAATCTCATTAAAATGGTCCCCACAATTATAGGATGGGCCACGCCTGAACCGCCTGCCTAGCTCAATACATTGGCTCACAACATGTAAAAACACCAGCCGCCGGGAGATCTATGACAAATGTGGTCTGCTGGAGTCTCTTCTTAGGACACTGGTACCTAGAACCCCAGTTCAGCAAGATCCCCTTCCCCTTCATTATTGCAGGATGGCATGGGGTTGGCTCAAAATACGAGACGGTGGGGGTGGAGCATTCTGGGTGATGGAAGGGACAACCAATGAGGGAGAGTGGAAAGGAACAGGAAGAAGAAGGAAAACACAACACAGTACAGACTGGGGTACTTAAAATGAACATTAAACCACTAAAATACACACAATAAAATGCGAGGGGAAAATATCTAAGGGAGTAATTAATATTCAGGAGGGAAAGATACCTGGGGGGGCAGAATCAATACATAAACATCAATAAACATTTTTATATATATATATATATATATATATATATATATATATATATATATATATGTTCACCTGGGAGCTGCCTGTTACATCTACTTTCTGGCGAGAGTCACCTGGGTTTCCTCCGGGGGGCAGGGTCCAGAGGAATCAAAGATATTGCCACAGGTTAATCTAGTTTTACTTACAAGCGAGCCTTGGCCATGGCCTTCAAAACCCCATGGCCATAAAAATCCAATTACCAATCTGTACCTGTAACAAGGAGCTCCGTTCGATGGGAAAATTCTATCCAGGTGTATCCTATTAGGCATAATAGTCCATAAGCTTCAGCTGCTGGAAGGAGCTGAGACAACTCAAAGAGAGCTTTGGCTAGAAGCCAGAACAACTTCTGTGGCTGGGAGCGCTGGAGAGAAATGCAAAGTTCCTCTGCTCGTGGGTCAATGTTATGCGAAAAAGTTCTGGGTGTCGGGGAGCCTTCACGGAAACAAACTATAGTTCCCAAAGTCTGGTGGTTTGCCTGGAAAGTTCTTTTGGAGCTGCAAGGGGACTTCTCGTGCTGCGTGCCGCTGACTGTCCTGGCTGGGAAGCTGCACGCGAAAAGTGGGGACTCGGGACTGGTTCCGGTAAACATCTGCGTTCCCAAGCTCCGTTCCTGGTGCCGAGCTTTGGAGTAACACTCTTCCCATCTTTTCACGGGGTTCGTGAATCTTTTTGTTGGCTCCTTTCCTGGCACGGGTTCAACAGCTACACTCTTCCCAACTGCCACTCGCTTCTGGATTTGCCTGATGAGATAAAAAGTCGGGGGGGGCTTCTCACCTGGGGGCAAGGGTTAACCGAGGACAAAGCGAGAGACTGAGGACATGGAAGTCCCTCCTTCAGAAAAAAAAGGGGGGGGAAGTCGAAGGGATGGACAGTTTTATGAACCCTCTTAATCGTCATCACTGACATATCAATAAGGGGGTTGAATTCCCACATTTCTCGGCGGAGGGGAGAGGATGGAGATTGGTTTTCTTCCAGGACTGGATACCTGTTCCCCAGCCCTCCCTTAATTACAACTCGGCCTGTAATGAACTGTATCACGTGGTAATCTTCTCTCATAACCAGTTCCCATCTAGCGGAGCCGTTGTGGTAAAACCTTACGACCACTCTCTCCACAACTCCTCCCGTGGCTTTCCAGGTGGCCACCCCAATGAGAGTTCTACATGGCCCTCCAGTCTCGCTCTAGCAAAATCTGAAATGAAAGGTTTGCCTGATGATCAGGTTGCTTACCCGTGCTGCTAATCTCATAACTGGATTGACTGAGATACTGTTCCAGTTGTGTGTCATGTAGGGGTACATCTGTTCCCTTGGTCTCCTGGGCCTTACCCTCCTACTCATGGCTGTCTTGTGATGAGGTGGAGAATTCTTCTACTGAGCAGGGGTGGACGAGCTATGCAGATCTAGGGGCTGGCCTGCCGGGAGTTCCACAGGTTTACTGGCTCACTCCTTGAGCTGGGAGCTGTGAAAATACTTTCTCCACGGCTTGCCTCTTTTACCTTCTGGGATTTCCACCTGGTACACTGCTGGACTAACTCTGTTGACTATTCTGGCAGGACCTTCCTATTTGTGTGTTAGGGAATGCTTTGAGGCTGAAAACTTTCAATACATTACTGCCTGCCCTTCTTCCCAGACAATGGGCTTTCTGATCCACCCCAGCCTCTTATTTATATCTTTTTGGGCTACTCCTAGGCGTATGGCAGCCTGTCTATGGATTGTTGCAGTTCACCCATCAACTTTTGTATCCATTCCTCAGAGCTGGTTTTGTCTTCTCAGGTGCTGGGTAGCTATGTCCCCAGCCACCAGGATTCAGACATCTGCATACGCCTCCCTGTCATCACCTGGAAGGGAGTGAACCCATGTACTGCCCTTGAATCCCTCAAAGCCATCAAGATTATTGGGAGTGTCTCATCCCAGTTTTTGCCAGTGGACTAATCTGTTTCTTTAAAGCTTCCTTTAAAGTGCGGTTAGTTCTCTCAACTAGTCCGGAGGAGGCGGGGTGTCCAGCTATGTGAAAGCGTTGTTTAATTCCCAGGGCTTTGCATAGTTCCTGCATCATGTCTTTGACAAAATGGGGTCCCATGTATGAATCTATGCACCGGGGAATACCCCATCTGGACAGGACAATGTTGAAGAGCATTTTGGTAGTGGTTGAGGTGGTATTGTTTTTACAAGGGAGGGCTTCCGGCCATTTACTGAATGCATCCACTATGACGAGACAGTATTTATTGCCTCTGGCTGTAGTGGGGAGGGGGCCTATGTAGTCTATTTGAATCCTGGCCCAAAGACCTTCAGTACTTTGGTGCTGAATTGGAGCTTTAAGAGTCTGGCAATCTGTGTTGACCATGGCACATGACAGACAATTATCACACCATTGGTCTACATCTGTTTTTATCTGAGGCCACCATACTGTGTCTTTTACCCTGTTCAAAGTATCCTGCTTACCTCTGTGCCCTTGTTCATTGACAAACAGTATTAGCTCCCCCCATACATTCCCCGAAACGATCCAATATTTATTACCCCCAGGATCGATTGCTCACCATACCTCGTTGTCTTTGGTGATGGTGTATCTCCCTGAGCTGTCTTTTCCCCATTGTGCCAAGCCCTCAATTTCCTTATCCCCTTCCTGTAGAGTGCCTAGGTCTAGGATGGTTACCCTTGATCCTAGCATGCTGGCTCTAGTGGTGACTGGGGCTATGGGTGTTTCAGGGGAGGGTAAGTCCTCTGCAAGGTCGGGGAGCTCACTCTGGGCGGCGGCTTCTTTTGCTAGCATGTCCACTTGACTATTCCAAAAAGCCGCCTCCGTAGGCTTTCTAGAATGCCCGGCGACATGTGCAACCCAAGTCCAGTCATTTCTGTTTTTAAACAGCTCTGCTATTTTAGTCCATTTTTCCACATGGGCTACTGGTCTCCCATCGGAAGCAGCCATGTTTCTCCCTAGCCAAATTGGGAGCCAAGCTGTGGCGGCTTGCGCCGTCCAGTCTGAATCCATATAGATGGCCAGAGAGATGTCTAGGGACTCGAACTCAAGGACAGCCAATACAGCCTGGACTTCAGCTGCTTGGGCGGAGTGAGGGTGTGCAGATCCCCTCAACACCCCTCCATCTAGCACCCGAACCGCTGCCCAGCCTGTCTTTGACCGCCCCTGGTTATAGAAGGATGACCCATTGGTGTACCACACCGTTAACCCCTTTTTGGTTGCCTCCTCCTTCTTTTTACCCCACTGTACAGGCCATTCTATGTGCTGGGGCTCAGGGAAGGGGCAGATGTGCTCTTCCCCTTCTACAACTAAACAATAGGGAGCGGGGGTTTCTTTCTGTTCCTTACTGAACCTCACTCCCCTGCCTGCCAACGCGAGAGTCCTTTGTGCTATTCTGGGGCTACTAACCTGCCCATCCTGAATCTTGCCGGAGATGATGTATTTCAGGGGTGAATGGGGGGTTTGAACTATTACCTTAGACCCCCTCCCCCAATTATCTACTCCCAATGCCGTAAAGTCCAAACCAAGGTTAGACATGCCTTTTCACAGGGGAGAAAACTTTGTTCCACCTCATCAAGCAGCCTAGAGTCGTAGGCTACTACACGCTGCCTCCCCATTTGCTGCTGATTGAGAGTGGCCCCTATGCAAGTTGCTGTTGCTGCCAATTGTATGAAGAAGGGAAGTTTGGGATCAGGGTGAGCCAGTGCTGGGGCTTGTGCCAAATCCTTTTTTAGAGTTGCCAATGCTTCTTGTTGATCAGGGCCCCAATCCCATGCCCGTCCCTTTTTCAGGAGCTAGTAAAGAGGTCTTGCCTTGTCTGCAAAGAACTCTATAAAGTCCCTAGAAAAGTTCAGGGTGCCCAGTATGGCTCTGAGGGAATGCAGGTCTGTGGGTGCATGTAATTTAGCAGTCACCTCCACCCTCTGGGAGTCTGTGGACCTTCCCTCTTCTCCCAGACGGATACCCAGGTATTTCACCTCCTTTTGCACAAGCTGTGCCTTGTCTCTATTAACTTTGAACCCGGTCTCTTGAATTATGGCAAGTACCTCCCTAGTCACTTCTGCAGTCCGGTTCCTGTCTGGGCAATGCACCAGGACGTCATCTACGTATGATAAGACACACCCTCTTGATTCCAGCTTCAATTTATCCCACATTTTTGACACCACCAAGTGGCAAATGCTGGGGGATGAATGGAAACCTTGGGGAGTTCTGCTAAAACTGTACTGTTGATTCCTGTATGTAAATGCAAACTTGTACCAACAGGCTGGATGGAGAGGGATCGCAAAGAAAGTGTTTTCCAAATCAATGACAGAGTACCAACAGGACCACTCGGATATCGCTGCTACAATCTCGTTGTATTTAACTACCACTGGAGCAAAAGGAGGAGTCACTGTATTTAGAGCCCGATAGTCTACAGTCATCTGGTAAGTCGCCCCATCCGCTTTAATAACTGGCCAGATGGGGGAGTTACAGACAGACTGCATCTTTACAATGACTCCTTGCCCTAACAGGCTATCTATTGTGGCTTGAATTCCCTCTTCAGCCTCTTCCGGATACTTGTATTGCTTTTGCCCGGGGGGGGGGATCTTTCCCCTTGATGAGCACCTCCTCCTCTACCTTCCCGAACTCTGTCTTGTCCTTAATCCATACCTCAGTAAATTCCTGGGTCCATGGATCATTGGTCAAGGGGAGAATGGGAAGAGGTGCCTTAAGGGTTGCGCAGCAGTGTATGGCGGAAACCTCAGAAGGACCCCCTGGGACTTGCCACAGCACCCCATTAGCTAGGTCCACTGTTAGCTGGGACTCCTTCAAAAATGGAGCCCCAATGATCCCCTTTTCTTTTCCTTTATGGACACAACTTTCAATTGTTCCCTTCAGTTTGCCTAATTCAAAGGGAACCTTTTTTCCATACCGTGGCTTCCTGAGTTTCCCCACCATAACAGTTGAGCACCATAGTTTTACCAGAGGGTTCCTCTGTGTTGACCCAGTCTGGGTCCAAGATGGTAACAGAGGCCCCCGTGTCTACCAAGAGCTGGGCCAGAGTTCCGGGATTCCCAATGCTGGCCTTTAAATTGGGTCTCCTCCATCTATCGGGGTGTAGTTTTGCAACTATATCGGGGGGACCCTTGGGAATCGGGCAGCCCTAGCAGATATTGTGGACCTCCCACAACACCTGCTCCTCCTCTGGGGTCATACTTCTATTCTCTGAGTCCTCAGACCCCATGGCCACTGTTGGCTGGGAGGGAGCTTGACTAAACTCCTGCCCTCGCTGTTTCCTTAACTCTGCTGCGGCATTTATTAAGACCTGCAGGGGCTGGAGATGGAACTGCCTCATATATAACCCATATGATTTTAACTCTCCCCATACATATGCCTGAAGAGCATTCCTGGGCTCCCAGTTGGGGTTGGTTCTGGGAGGGAAATTGCTACTATAATTTCCCTGGACTCCTTTCTGAGGGTAGGGGTTGGGTGGAGGGTTTATGGTTGGCAGAGGGGAAGCTGAGGAGTGGGGGCCGCTATTCATAAGCATAACCGCCTGGACCGGCTCTAGCTGCTGCTTGTGAGTGGTCCGTTTGCTTCCCCCAATCCCCCTCATCATGTCTGCCTCCCGCTGGATACCCGTGGATAGCTCATCCCAGGTAACCTGTGACAGATCCATCCTCCCCATTGCCATTTTTATCGGAGGGGCAAGTCCTGCATATACGGCATTTATGAAATCCCTAGAGTCGTACTGCACGATCCGCATCCTGTCCCTTTGCCCAGGAACCACCACCTCCGCTAAGGCCCCCAATAGCTTCTTGCGAGCCACATAAGCTTCCATCTGCTCCCCAGGAGCCTGTGACTCCAGGAAAAACAGCCTCTGCACCTCTGTCCTGGGAGCATGACTCACAGTACCGCCTTCATCCATTCATCACAGTTGGCACCGTGGATGTCAGCCATACTATAGACTGGCTGCAGCTACGTATGCCTCTGTGGACAATCCTGCATGGATTACCATGTGCTTGCCCACATTCTCCAGCAATCTGTTAACAGGAGACCCCCTCACACTTGTGACTATTGGGGGGTGGGTACCCCATATCCACTGTTCCTTAAACTTCAGGGGGAATTAGCTTAATGACTTAAACCGGGGTCTCCACATGTTCAAAAGGATCAAGCTGAGGACAGTACGTGCTACAGGCAGTTTATGTACCCTCCCCAAATAGAAAGAGAGCGAGAGACAGGTGTCCAATAACAACAAGTTTATTGCTATAAAAAACCAGAGAAACACAGCCCCGGTCTGGCTGGTGGGATTTAAAAGGGGAAAACACAAGCAGCTTGTGGGGAGTATGGTAGGAGAGGTAGAGCGGGGGTGGTGGCTCCGGTGTCGGCTCAGTGATGGCAAGTGAGAGAACGCGAACGAGAGAGAGAGAGAGAGAGAGAGAGAGGGGGGGGGCTTTCTCAGTTGACTGGGAAAGTCTGGACCTGTGGTTACCTTTCCTTGCCTGTTGAGATGGGACAGGCGGCCCACGGAGTTCGGGGGATGGAGGAAGAAAGGGGCAGACCAGAGTCTGGGAGATCTCTCAACTCAGACATGCACAGAGTGACGTGCACGTATCTGGGTCTCAAGATTTCTCAAAAGGGTGATGGGAAAACCAGGGGCAGTTAAAGGGTGCTGGACAAAGGAGTTTGGGAGGCTACGAAGGGTCGTTTCGGGTGTACAATGGGCTAACGAGGGGAGGTTGCTTCCATGACAAAAAGGACTATACCAGATGCACCAGATACCTTTTACAGAGGAGGTAAGGGTAAACAAAAAGTGAAGGGAGGGAAGGAAGGGCTTAATGACAGGCTTCAGGATACAATGAGTGTGTGTCTGGTTTCTCTTGGGGAATACGGAGATAGGATGTTGCTGCTCTGAGTCATGGCTACCAGTCCTTTGTCACAACAGGGTGAGCCCTTCTTCTTAACAACTCCATTCTTTATTCAGAGAACTCTCCCTTCTAGTCTTTTTCCCAACCTTAGGCTGGTATTTTTCCATGAGCGGTCCCTTTTTGCTAGGAGCTAGGGTGGTTGGGCCCGATCCTTATTTTCCATGCTCCCCCCATCTCTTGCATCCAGTGTGGGGCTTCTCCTCAAGCTTCCTTCCCCTTGGTTACCCCTGTGTGCTTTTCTGACCCCCGGGTCCAAGACAGTTGGCTATCACAAGTGGAGGGTACATCCATTCTGGGGGGGACCAGGGGTCCAGGCTAACAGAGCCGGTGGTCTCCTGTTAGGGGAATGCATTGGGGTGAGCTGTTATCCTGCTGCACCCCTGCTGCATCTGTGGGCTTTTCTTTCCCCTCCCCCCCGGGGTTTCCCGCTGTTTTACCTGACTGCCACGGGCCCTGTGGATTTGGTTTGGGGTGGCGATGCGCGTGGTGCTGGAGCTGTGTTGTGCCTTCTGCCCTGTGTCGGGAAGGGTGTGCTGTCAGTAGCCATCCTTCCCCCCTCTCCCTGGTGCCGTTGGCCTGGGCCCCCTTCCCCTGGGTGGCCATGGGTCCCTATGCTTACCCTGCCCCTTCCCATGTGTGTTGTGGCACTGGCTTCCTTGGTCGAGTGTCTAGGACTTTTCTGCCTGACATGTTGAGAGCCGGCACACCCATGTCCTCTCTCCCTTCTCCTTTAAGGGCTCCCAGGCGGGCATTTAGTGTGGGTGTGTCTGCTTGCGGGCTCCTTCAGGGCCTCTCTAGCCATGTGTTGCTGGTGTCTGTCGACAGACCCTTTACATGGGTGTGCATGTGTTTTACCATTTATATTGACAGCTCCACTCACCTCCACCCACGGAGCATGCCGGCTCCTTCCCGGCTGCTCTGTGGGTGCTGGTGGATGGGTCGCAGGAGCACGCACACCCACACATTGACCTTCACACGGATGCTCTCCCACCCATGGGTGTTCATGGGTGGGTGGCGTCCGTGTAAAAATGGCCAAAGTTCAAGTTATTTTGGTCTTAGGCACAAATCATAATTACAAAACTCTGTATATCACAGTGGAATTAATTTTAAGCCAGAACATTTGAAATAAATACATAATATATTCTGGTGACTGTGCGTGGAAGAGAATAGACTCTAGTTCTTTTGAGTGATATCTTTCCATAAAGACAGCTTTTGTTATTCTGCTACCATCATACCCCAAGGGAATGTCAGTGCTTTAAGCAGCGATGGGAAAACAGTTGGGGGTGTTATACAAAATCAGGCCTTAGTTCGATTCCAGCATCCTCTGTTACTATGGCTGCTTTCTCACGTTACTGGGGGGAGGGAGGGGACTTCATGACAGCAATCATGGTTCTATTCGCATGGGAATTAGTGCATATAGGAATGCACTATTCTGATTTTATCCCGCGAGAACACCCATCTTTGTAAAAGCTACATTGGTGGACTTGGTCATTCATGAGTATTCTCATGGGATAAAAATCAGAATAGCGCATTCCTAAATGCACCAATTCCCGTAAGAATAGAGTCGTGATTGCTGTCACAGAAGTCCCCCTCTCCCCCCGGCAAGATAACATGATAAAATAGTCTACGATAATGAAAAATGTCCAGCAGTACTTACAAGTAATATTACTGCTGCTTACTGTACACATGTTGTAAATAATAAAATGAACAAATGTTGTACAAATTTACAGGTCCAAATATAATTTATAAATAATCATCTGTCATTTTAAGGGCTCAACTGAGCTAGCAGACTTCTCAGCAACACCCTATAGAAACATCTGCAAATTTCTCCAAAGACCACTCAAATGCATTTTGGCAGCACAGCCATCGCAACTCCTAATGTAAAAATGGCGGCTTTCCAGAAATTCATGGAAGTGGGAAAGAAATCCTCAATTGGCAGGAAGGAAATTCTCCTGTGCCACTTGAAGAAGTCCAACAGAATGCCCTAGCATCACTGAAGCCTCCTTAGATTTATTTTACTCTATCCAGTCTGTAAACTAAGGGTTTCAAACATGACAGATGGCTGGCTTTAGCACGCTTCACTCTGCAACCACTGTCACGCCAGATTTTGCCTGGGCTGGATCCCGACAATGGTGACAATTAGCCCAGGCTGTGACTTGGGGGGAATCCAAAGTCACAGCTCAGGCTAGCCACCATGATAGTCAGGATCTGGCTGCCATCAGACCCAGAGTAAAGTCGGCTTTCACATCTGAAATTCCACTTTACTTGGACCCAGTCTGAGGTCCCAGTGGTCACAGGTGCCATGGCAGCCGTCATAGGCCACCATGACTGCTCATCAGCCAGGAGACGGACCACTGCACTCAGTGCGGGGCGGGAGGATGCACTTCCATGATTCTCCCTGCCCCCTCCCTGGCCTGGCCGCCTTCATGTTCATTTGGCTGCCGGACCAAATCCTGACTGGGATGACAGCACCCACCGCCGCCTGAGTAAATTTGTGGTGACAGTGGGCACCATCGCATTTAAAAACACCCAATGTGTAAAGAAAACCTACTGCGTGAAACTTGGTTAAAATGCTCTCTCTGTAAGTTCCAATGCTGGCCACTACATTTCTATCTTCCACTTTGTAATTTGAGTTACTAACTTTATTTTTTCTGCTTAGGTTTTACTTCTTACCAAAGATGATATGGTAACTGCACATATAACAAAGGCAGAAACTGTGATTGTTGCAATAAGAAATGATGTGTATGAACTACTCTCTAAAATAACTGACTTGCTCCCATAGAGTTTTAATGAATTGGGCTAAGGTTCACATCAGTGAAGGACAGAGGTGTTGCCAGACATAATGCTAGCTACTTGTTTCAGCTTTAAACACACATTTGGTCATCATGTCTGTTTATGCAAACGCACATGCTTAGCACAGTTTAGGATCTGAAAAACCATGGGGTCAAACAGCAAGTAGCTGCTGCTAGCATGCAGCAACTGTTACATCTAGAAATGTACACTGACATGCTGCCATTTATTTATTTTTTGTCCTCCACAGATCATAGATAAATGTATTTTTGTGAAGTGCCCATCTGGTTCCTGAACATTTCTATGGTGTTTCTTAGTGGTGGGACCCCGGGCCCATTACCGGCTACCGGATTTACCGGTTACCGGTTCTGTGAAAACCGGATTCCTGGATTAAATCCGGTATGCCAGTACCGGATTTATTTCATTGGTTTCAATGGGGCGCTGTGTCCCCATTGAAACCAATGAAATAAATTAATTCCCTCCCCCTCCCCCTCCCAGGCTGCGCGGGTGGAAGGGGGGACACCCCCC
>QEPC01001418.1:1146818-1173786 GCA_003113815.1 Sphenodon punctatus
CTTTACTCTTTTTTTTAAAACAAAAATCCAGGCCGGTCCGGATTACCGGGTCGAATCCGATAATGCCGGTACGCCCGGTACCGGCATTATCGGATACCGGATTCTACCGGTTTCCCACCCCTAGTGTTTCTGGTGAGCAGAATGGAGTGACAGGGGTTGCAGAGTTTTGTTCCCTGGCTGGAACAAGTCCAGTGAACTTCTCAGGAGACCCACAGAGCAGTCAAAAACACACCACAGAATGAGTGTGAGGCTTTGGGCTTGACAGTCTCACCAGCAGGGGACATAGCCTCATAGGGTGACCTTTCCTTAGTCAGTCTCACCAGCAGGGGACATAGCCTCGTAGGGGGGAGCTTTGCTTAGTCAGTCTCATCAGCAGGGGAACATAGTCTCACAAGTGGGGAGCTTGCCTAGCTAGTTTCACGATGTGGATTTCACTCATTTATTATTTTGTCAACCGATGGGTTCCCTACTAGTAAGAGTCCACAGAGTGACAGCATAAACATGGAACATTTTCTCATGCTGTTCAACCATGGGGTGGCCTTATGCTGAGTACCATTGGGTTAATTTCCCCATGGTTAACAGGGAAGGGGCTGGCAGTGGGTGTGTCTTCACAGTTGGATGCTCTTTGCGTCAAATCGTAATTTACCTGGTTTCCCTCCCAAGCACAATTCCCAATCGGGATCTTAGTCACCCACACACCACAAATTAGACGTTTTAATTGGGTACTACACTATTTTATTTTCTGCTCACACAATCAGTACAGCATGAACCCAGCACTACAGTTCTTGGATAGATCCTAGCCAGACCTGCCTAACACATAAAATACATGTCTCTTACGTGTCCTGCAGATCACAGTGGCGAGCATTGGTCTGGAGAGGCTGGTACAGGTGGGGGCCCACTGGTTCATACCCGGGAGAGGTGCTCCTTTTATCTGGATCTTTTGAGAGCGACAATAAGGATCAACAGCCCAGTGGCTCACTGCAAAGCTAGTGGCCAGTAGCTCTGGAGACAATTTGCCATGGTTCAGGCTTCTACTTATATAGTCCTCTAGGATGGAGAGCATTATGCTGATATGCTTGGTGCAGGGCCTCATGTCTCTATCTCATGGGTTTCTGCTGACAACATTCTTATGCACATCTCAATCTTTATCTCTTCAGAACATCCAGGCCCCATCCCTCTGGGCAAGGCCGAACCTTCTGTGCTTCAAGATGAGACTAGAGTTTTCTTCCTGTCCTGGCATCCTCAAGGCTGTTACCTAGCCAATACCCATTACTCTGCATTATAAAAAGGCCGTTTGTTGTGTTAAGTGTCGTAAGCTATCTCCTGTTTTGCAGTATGTATTGCTTTGTTTATATCAACATTCCCTTCCTCCCTTCCAAACAATCTCTTGTCTTGCATGGTTCAGCAATTTGTCATGGATGGACCATTATCTCCTCCAGGCCAGTCTCTCAGCAAGCCAACTCCAGAGGGGACGGGACCAGTTAGATTTGTCTGCCCTCAGAGGCTGATGGAACTTCAGCAGTTCCAAGAAGTTCTGAGGAAATTAACCTTGGAACTGGACGGTCACTCCGTCGATGAGCTAGCCCAAAATTGGAATAGTTGGTTGGGGGAGGCTATTGACAGGGTGGCTCCAAGATGCCCCCTGCCTTGGTCTCGTCACCACAGGGCCCCTTGGTTTACCAAGGGGCTGTGGTGTATGAAACAAGTAGGCAGGAGGCTAGAGTGACGCTGGCATTGGACTCGCTGTGACTCCGACCAACTTCTCCATAGAGCCTATTTGCAGTCCTATGTTGAGGCTGTGAGGGCATAAAAGGAGAAGTTCTTTGCTGCCCTCATAGCGTCTGCAAAGTCATGCCCGCCTGAGCTGTTTCGGATGGTGCAGGGGCTGGTCAGTCTGGCTTCCCTACACCTGGATGGGGACCTGTCCCAAGCCCGCTGTGAGGAGTTTGTCACCTACTTTGCAGACAAGATTGCTCAAATTCAGAGTGATTTTGACACCGGGTTGGGGGCAATAGATGGAGAATGCGAGGTCACGCCCATCTGGTCCAACTTTGTGAGAGGAGTTTCAGGAAGTGATGCCGGCCAATGCGGTGGATGTTCTGGGGTATGTGAGAGCCAACAGTTGTGAACTTGATCCTTGCCCGTCCTGGTTGGTAAAAGCCTCCAGGGAGACATTGGGGACGGTGCTGGCGAGAGTGGTCAACGCATCCTTGCAGCAGGGGAGATTGTCACCCTGCCTCAAGGAGGCTGTGGTGCACCCCCTGCTGAAAAAAACATCATTAGATGTGGATGCACTTGCCAGCTACTGACATGTCTTTAACCTTCCCTTTTTAGGGAAGGTTATTGAGCGGGCGGTGGCGATCCAGCTCCAGATGCATCTGAACGGCATCGGTTTCCTGGACCCTTTTCAATCTGGGTTCCGTCCCGGCTATGGCATGGAGACAGCCTTAGTGGCCTTGGTCGATGACCTCTGCTGGGAGAGGGATGCAGGATGTTCTACATTTCTTTCCTGCTAGATCTCTTGGCCGCTTTTGATACCGTGGACCATGGGCTGCTGTTGAGATGGCTGTGAGACCTGGGGGATCTGGACGGGACTGTTCTTGAATGGTTCCACTCATTCCTCTTGGGGAGAAGTCAATGGGTGGTGTTGAGAGCTGAAACAGCTTGCCCCCATGCCTTGACCTGTGGCGTTCCGCAGGGTTCCATCCTCTCTCTTTTATTATTTAATATATATGCAGCCCTTGGGGGAGGTCATGAGAGGGTTCAGGGTGCGATGTCACCAATATGCTGATGATACTCACCTGTACCTCTCTTTTTCAGCTGACCCAGACCCTGTTGTCTCGTTGCTATCCTGATGGAGATGGGTCGTTGGGAGTATATAACACCTGTGCTCCGGACTCTGCACTGGTTGCCAATAGCGTGCCGAGCCAGGTTCAAGGTATTGGTATTAATCTATAAGGCCCTTCACGGTCTGGACCCCTCGTACCTCAGGGACCGCCTCACCCTCCGCGCCCCAGAGTGGCTCCTTCAGTCTGCCGGGGGTGCCTTCTTGGAGGTCCCCCGCGTTAAGCGGGATGCTACAATGGAAAGGGCATTCTTGGTGGCCAGGCCGCATCTTTAGAATTCTCTCCCAGAGGAAGCTCGCCTGGCCCCAAGCCTTTTGACATTCCGGCGGGCTTGTAAAACCTGGCCGTTCGCCCAGGCCTTTGGGGAGGGGGAGGGTGGGTTAGAGTAGGGTATTGGCTCTCCCCTACCTTTTTGGTTTGTTTTTATAAATTTCTGTTTCCCCAGTCCTGTTTTAGGTTTAAATTTATTATATTGTTTTAAAAATGTTTTTACTGAATGTTTTATATTGTACGTCGCCCCGAGATGCCATAGGCATAGGGGGAGACTCAGAAATGTTTATAATAAATAAATAATAAATGTAATTTCCCCACCACTGTGATCTGAGACTTCTGGGTTAGGCTTAGGTCGACTAGACTTGTTCCTGGCTTGTACCCGTCATGTTTTTCAACATGAACCAACATATTTCTACTTAGGCTAATATCAGCACATATATTCAACACTACTTATATTCAATCTAATACTGTTACAAACAGGTTTACACAGTTACTAAAATAATCTAAAAAGGAAGTTTACAATCATTTTGTTAGGTGAGAATACAATCATAACGCAACATTTGGAATGGACCTTGCCCATAGTCTTAGCAGTTCCTACCTCAGGCAGTCAGCCTAGAACCAGTCATACACTGCTGTGAGGAGACTAAGGGGTGGCTGCAAACACACAATGGCAGAAATTTCTCTTCATCCAGCTGCACACCTAGAATGACATCATCAATTTCAACATGAGATGGATTTCCAAATGTTTATCATTACATCTGTTAACACTCAGAGTCTTCATCATTGTACAAAGTTAGGTGAAAAGGATAGTCAGAAATGTAGGAGAAGAATTCTCTGAAGTACTCTATGTGCCCTACATTATTATTGCAGTAAAAAGAGGAGAAAATTGAAAGTTGGATCAAGATAGTCTCAGCTGAAACCTCCCCCAGGGGTATCAGAATGGGATCCTCAGGAGATGCAGAGCTTCTCACCCCCTTCAGGATCTCCACTGTCTGTCTTTCATTCAGCACAACAACCTTGGCTTCCCTGGATATTTGAGCTCTATGGGCCATGAAAGAATAAAAAAATAGGTCGAAGGCCTGAACCAGTAATTGGCAATTTTGTACAGCAGTCTGAAATACCTGGAGTATGGATGAGCTGTATATAATCACATTAATTCTGTTCCTTCAGAGTCATTAGGAGCTGCATGGCTTAATTAAAAATTAAAGACAAGTCAATGAAATTCAGACATCAATGTGGACGTTTGGTGGCACAATAAAGCTAAGATGGAACTCACATTTGCTTTCCCTAGCATTTGGTTGATACTCTGTGTCCCAGCTAGACCTAGTTGCTTCAGGGACCACATTGATACTCTTTGCAGCTACACACTCTTCTAGATAAAATTGAAATGATGTAAAAGGAGACTATCAAGGGGCCTGTTGCTTTGGGAACAACCATCTCAGAATCAAGTTGGATATAGCTTGTGCTGATGACAATGAACCAGGCATTCTCGACACAAAAATTTTGGATTTCCCCGGAAGGCCTAGTGAAGCGCTGAAGCCGGCCCCGCGCCACGCTGCTGCTGCTACCGCCACTCGCAGCGCAGGTAAAAGGTGATGGGGGGGGTTTCCAGAGTGTGCAAGTGCCTGATATAATCAGGAGGGCTCCCGGAGGAGAGCTGCCTCCTTCAGCAATAGCCCGGGCTGCCAATCTAATGCAGCGGTGGCCCGGGGCCCGCAGGTCCGGTGGTCCAGTTTTTTAAAAAAAATCCAGACTGGGCAGGGTGGGTGGGTGGTGTCACCCCCTTCCACCTGTGCATCCTGGGAGGCAGCCTGTGACATAATAATGATTCATATCCACGTCATTAAAATGGAAATGAATATATCAAATGGCTATTTGTTTCTGTTCTATTTGATACCTGAGGTAGTTTTTGCAGAGAAAAAAATTCTCCTGACCTGAGCTAAACTGGAACTCTTTCTCCCCTTCCAAAGCAAATCCAGTTTCTATCTCTTTCTTCATTATAGTGGATCCCAGAGCACATGAGCGATTGCTTGGGTCTGTATTTGGCAGGCATGCTTGCGAGTATTTTATTTTCTGCTCTTTCCAGAACAGCTGTTGGTCTTTTTGTAGTTCCTTTGATGGAAGAGCAGGGGACAATGAACTCTTCAATCTAGTGTTCAACAGTATGCGAGAATTGCTTTCAGGAAGGGTTTCTATTTTTATTTGTAGAAGGTCAGCACTAGCAGATGTGATAAAATACTCGGGTTCTCTGATGCAAACATCTGCTGAACCAAGTAAACAGGCACATTTTGTGCCTTGAGAACATCTTGAGAACAAAGTTCTAAACATGAAAGAGAGATTTAGCTATTGGACTCATAAATATTTAAGGAACATAGATAGCCACTTCGAAGCTAAATTTTTTGACGTAAAAGTCAGTAGGGCTGATCCTAAACCCTTGTGCGTGCACGCACGTTGTGTGCAGTTTGCATACACACCATAGTCCCGATAGCCAGGGTGCATGCGGGGTGCACATGCACTGTGCACATGTTGTGCACACAGCTGAGCCCCTGTACCTACAAATGTAAGGTTACCGAAAATGGGGAAATAGCATCCTGCCTTCTCAACGTGTTTACTTTGTTCATCAGACAGCACTTGGTTTCACTGTCTCCTGTTTAGCCTAGGATTCTGAAAGGATCATAATAAAGCAAGCCTCAAATCCCAAAGGGTATTGGATTTTTCTTAGACCCCTTTGAAAATTCCCCCCTCAGTCAGTTTCTTCCTTGCTGGGAAGATCCTTTGGCCCACCATTCCCAAGCTCTGGACCAGGACCACAATTGTAGTCAGATTACATGCAGATGGGGTCAAAATCCCAGTTGATATTTTATACCTTGTATGTCTACTGCTCTGTGAAGTCAGAGGATTATATTTAAGTTTCAAAATGGATTTATTTTATTTTTTTTTGGAAACTGCTGCCTTGGACTGAAATAAACCTATAAATTTTTTTTAGTAGTTTAATGTTAAGCCTGGTTTTCAATTGAAAGAGAACTTATGCTCTGCTCTCTCCCTCCTGACCTTCAGACCTCTCCTAGAATCCTGTCTCTTCTGTCAGGCTTTCCACAGTTCCTGGCCCCCATATATTTCACCCTAATTGTTAGGAAGAGCCTAACACATGCAATCCCCCCTCCCTTTTTTTGAGCAATCTAAAAGAGAAGCAGTCTGGGGCACCCACATGGAATGTGATACTAGTTGGAATTATGATGACTTCGATAGCCCCCTTCTTTGTATCCCCTCATGGAGGACACCTGCCCTGTTAGTAATCAGAAATAGCTGGCAGGTAGATTAAGGAGCAATTAAGATATCAAGCTATCTCTACTTGCATAAACACCAGGAGCATGGGTCCCTTCTGTTTAGTAAAGTACCCTGATTCCAACTAAGCTGAATAGGCCATCAACCCCACCTTGAAGTGATCAAGGCATGCCCTCCTCCCACTGTGTCATCTAAGACCATTTTTACACGGACGCCACAGCAGCGCCAATGGGTGGAGATGGGTGGGTGAGCACACCCAGCGAACACCCAGCGGTGCCGAGCAGGGAGATGGTTGCACGGACAGTGCCACAGGGGTAGCGGGACAGAAAGGGGAAAGGACAGCAAACACCCAGCGGTCAAACACCCATCCCGGGAAGCACCCAGCAAACACCCAAGACAGGTACACAGACAGTCAAGACTGTGACCGGCGGGGAAGCCCCACCCAGCACAGTGACGACACAACATGGCCGACTGAGGGCAAATGAAGCCGCGCAATGCAGCCTCGCCCCAAAGCCACCAGAACCCGTGTGGGTGGGGCAGGAGGGAGCAGGGATGACAGCAGCTACAAAGTAGCCATCCCCTCCCAGCCCCGGCACAGAGGCCAGACAGCCCGGTGCCACAGAGGCCCAACACACAGCCAAGCGCCCCACACACAGCAGGCAACACAAGCACACAGGGATGGGCCCACAACCCACGGGGGGCTGTGGGGAAACAGGAGCGAGGCACGGAGTGGGAACCGAGCAGGGAATAAAGCCAGGTGGATGGCCCGCACAGCCCAAGGGACCACTGGGAGAGGGGGGAGGGCACACCAGGCAGGCGAGCATCCACAGAGCCCGGCACACATAGGGATGGGCAAATAGAACCGAGTTCGGAAATTCAGTTCAGTTTGGTTCAAAAATCAAGTTTGGTTCGGAAGTTCGGTTCGGTCGACCGAACTATTCGAGTTTGGTCTGCACTCCAAACTTCCGAACAGAGTTCGGAAATTCAAACTCCATTGAACTAAATGGAATATTATCTTATAGGGATGGGTGAACAGAACCGAGTACGGAAATTCGGTTTGATTCAGTTCAAAAATCGAGTTTGGTTCAGAAGTTCGGTTCTGTCGACCAAACTGGTCGAGTTCGGTCCGAACTCCGAACTTCCAAACCACTTTTGTCCATCCCTAACACACACCAGGGCCAAGGCCAAACCACCCATCCAAGGCAATGTGTTGCCACCTGGGGAGGGGGGGGAATAGCAGTCGCACCGCCCAGGCAACCGCACAGCACCCCCCAGAGGCACCCACACAAGGGGACAGGTCACAGGGAAGCAGGACACACACAACCGGGGAAGGAACACTAACATCTTTAATAAACAAACATAGAACAACAAGGAGGAGCAGGTGAATGGGGCACAATAAACAAATGGGAGAACAGTCAACTCCGGAAGCAGGGGTGGGACGACCCTGCACCCGGCACCAGCAACCCGCCTGTGCACGGTCCAGCTGGTGCACCCACTCAAGGATGTGCAGGAGGAGGTCCACCACCTGCCCCTGCTCCCACACCCACTTTGCAATCATCACCTGCACTGGAAGGGAGAGAGGGAGATGGGAAGGCCATCAGAACCAGCCACGGGCCCCACAGAACCACACCCCCACAAAGACACACAGGGACAGGGCACAGAAAACAAGCAGCACACTCATGAATGGCATCGTAGAGCCGGCCGGCTGTTCGCAGGTCCCAGGCCACCTCCTCCAGCTGCCGGAACATCCCTGCCACTGCAGGATGGCCAGGAAAACAACCACAGGAGCTGCAGGAGAGAGGGGACAGGGAGATGGGGAACGGGTGGATCAACAGGGCACGGGAGGGCAGGGGGCACCAACAACACAGAGAGCACACCCCACTTGCACCAAGCAGCCACCCTGTACAGCACCCCGCATCCCTGCAGGAAGGGGAACCAGAGGAGCACACCCCTGGAGCCCACAAACCCGCAACTCACGCTAAGCTTCTCAACACGCCTGCTGTTGCCACCCATCTATCACCACAAGTGCATACGGAGTGCACCAACAGGGGGCGGCAGCACAGGGAAGGTGCAGGAAGCTGGGCAGGAGTTGATTGGTAGTTGTGGCCTCAGCCCTCACAGCTGGTAGGTTCCTTGCTGATCGAAGGGCAGCGAGCTGCACAGCAGTAGGGGTCCCAGTCATGTGGGGTCCATCAACATCGGGAGGCAGCAAAGCCAGGTCCCAAAGAAGGGCCCACAAGTATGAGGCCACTCACGGGATGCTGTGGGCATGCAGGAGAGCGCTGGTGTAGTCGGCAGCAATGGGCGGACCCCTGGACAGCATGGCAAGCCCATACTCGGGTCATGCTGCCACCAAGCGAACGGCCATGATCTCAGCGGTCCATGGAATGACAACGGTGGTTAGGTACCCCCACAGCGGTTGCCTCAGGAGGGTGAAGTCAAGCTCCAGGGCATGCCTCTGGCAATCTGGGGCCCCAACCTGATATCCCATCATCCACATGTACTGTGACAGGAGCCAAAAGCCATCTGCCACCAACAGGGGGTCGCCCACCAACAGCTGCATGTCAGGGCTCTGCCATAAGGTCCCCAACAGCATGTTCGCACAGGGTGCCCACCCCTTCTCACCCCCATCCCCGCCCGAGGTCCCCACCCAATCACCATCCATGACAGCAGTGAGGCCCCCTCCGCAGAAGCAACAGGCATGAGATAAAGGGCTGCAGTGATAGGGCCGAGCACAGGGATAGCTGGTCCCTGCGCTCACAAATGACTTTGCATGCCAGAGATAGGCCGGCCTGCTGGGCGTGGGATTCCACAACCCACACACCGGACTTATGAGGACAGCACAGATGATGACAGATGAGCGAGGTCACGGCTGGGCAGAGTGCCAGGCCAATCATCCAAGTTAAGCACCGTATTCCCACTGATCATAGCTGCAGCATGCTAAGGCATCCCATGGCAGGAACAGATGTTGAGCAGGTGTGGATACAGTGGTACTCCGGGGTGCACAGGGCCGGCCCACGGGCAATGGGGTGGGGGCTTGTGCCCATGGACAAGCCGGGCCCCCCATGGTCACATCCCCCAGGCGGGCAGGCAGCCAGCCCACGCTGAGGGATGATCCGCCGGGCCGGGGGCCCAGGACAGCACTCACCAGACACCTGGTCTAGCACCAATCATTGGCCAGCTAACACGGGACTACATGGTACATAAGCGAACCGATGCAGGTGGTCAGGCATGGCATGTAGAGTGAGGTGCATGGGGTTGAATGGCGCACTGAACACAGGAACGCAAAGCAGGGAGGACAAAGAGGTGGATCAGGGATACTGTGGGTGTGGAGTCTGTGGGCATGGGCCACACGGTGGTGCGCTGAGAGGCTGGGGCACAGGTGGCCGCCGGCAGGTACAGCACGGGCCAGTCGCAGCGGTGCAGGCTGAGGAGGGTTGATAGCATGCACCCAGAGGAGTGGGGACCGGGGGGGGTGCAAGCTGGAAGGGT
This sequence comes from Sphenodon punctatus, assembly GCA_003113815.1. Lineage (NCBI taxonomy): Eukaryota > Metazoa > Chordata > Lepidosauria > Sphenodontia > Sphenodontidae > Sphenodon > Sphenodon punctatus. Next base: position 1,156,715 of record QEPC01001418.1, read on the forward strand.
GGCCCCACTGGCAGCTCGTGTGGACCTATGTAGGGGAGAGGGACCCTTTGGACCAGGCACAGGATGGGACGCTGCTGAGGGAACCACGGTTGGCCGAAGTGCAGGGGGGGGGCACCTGCACCAGTGGGTGGCCACCGTCATGTATGTCGGCTGCCAACCCTCCATCCATGGCCAGGTGGGCCCTGTCGCACTGGGGCTCCTACCACAGGGCCAACACCGCCTCCCCCATGAGGTCTATGACCCTTGTGGCCTGATCCTCCAGCCTGACACAGGCTCGTACTGCCTCCACCCTGTCATGCCACTGTTCATGGTGGAGGGCGGAAGCCTGGCACCTGTCCCAGAGGTGCTCAGTGCAGGACCGGGTCATCATAGCCACCAGGATCTCCCGGTCCCTTTCCCCCTCCCCTCTTAGGAGCTCCCTGGTGAGCATGAGCTCCTGGGAGTGCACCTCAGCTAGCCGTCTAGATTCCTCAAGCATGTCCCTGCCCAGGTCCTCCCTCTGCCACTGGTTTCTGGCCCACATCTCCCAATTCCTCTCCACATTGGCGGCAGCTGCACCCTTCGCACAAGCCAGTCGCTGTTCTGTGAAGGAGTGGTTGCATCCTGTGTTAGTATGCCTTGCCAGTCTGCACCACTACCCCCTACCACAGTTCCCAGGGTGTTACAGGGGGCAGCCCCTGTGTTGTTGGTGTGCCACCATGTTCCTCCCATATGGGACCCCCTGTATTGTGTGGGGTCCCCCCCTGGATGGGGCTTACTGCCAGTAGGGCCTGTGGCTGTCTTGTGTTATGTGGGACCCACTGTGGGGCCCACCACCCCTTCCATATGCCCCCTCCACCCCGACCCCTGTAGGGCACAGGCGGGTGGGGGTGCGGGTTCCCACGGTGCTAATGGCGTACTCGGGCATCCTCTCTGGCCTTCCATTCGTGCACCCCCTGTGCTCCCGGCAACCTGCAGCTGTGCACCCCCTGCGTCCCAGACCATCTCCTGCCTCCCCCCCACTGGCCTCCCCCCATGTCCCTTTCCCACAGTTTAAGTTCCCCTGGCACCCTGGTGGGGTCCTGACCAGTTTACCCCCCCAACCCATGGCCCTGAGGAGCCTGGAGGTGGGGTGCTCCTCTGGTGGGGTTCCCTATGTAGTGGCATGGCCTGGGGGTCCTGGTTCTTGTGTGGGGCACCTTGCCCCAGGGGCCTCCCTCCCTACCCTGTACGGCCACCCACCTCCATGCCGTACCCCCCTGTAGCCCCTTGGATGGTGTGCCCTATCATGACGGTGCACCTCACCAGGTAGTGGGGGTGCAGCTGGCCCCACCTCATCCACCTCCTTCTCCGTGACCTCCACCTTATGCACCTCCAGGAAACCTTGAGCTGCAATGGTAACAGGGACCATTAATGTTTACCGGCAACCAGGCCCTGGCTCTGGTTGCTGCGACTCTGCCCAGGGCCTCCTCCACCCCAAGCCCACTGGACCGGTTGTACCTGGATCCTGTTCCTCCACCTCTTGGGAGCTGTCCCGGGTCTCCACTTGCTCTGCGCGCACCCCCTTCCCCATGGCCAGGCAGCCTGTGGGTTTTGTGGGTGCATGCAGAGTGTGGTGTTATTGTGGTCGGATCCCCGGGGCGCCTCCGCCCCCTGTAGGATGGGGCCCTGCCCTCCCACTTCCTGGCTGATCTCTCCGGGGGCAGTGCCCCCACCCCCTGGATCCGGGGGGTCCAGCAGGGGGGGTTCCGTGGTGGCCCTCTGTCTGCCACTGGTGAAGACGCTGCCGTGTGTGCGGTAGGCCATGATGTCACTGTCCATGCAGAGGAACTTGTCCAGCTCCTCCTGGAACTCAGCTGTGCACATGGCACGGCCAGACTTGAGATTGTTGTCCTTGATATGTTTATATCCGGACCTCAAGTCCTTTGACTGCTGCATGCACTGGGTGACATCCCTATTGTACCCCTGCATCTCCTGGGCAATGGCTTCATAGACCTGTCTGGTCTTTTAACTGTGCACTAGGTCATGCTGGACCCTTTCGGACCCCCACACACGTATGTAGTCTCTGGTCTCCTGCCTGGACCAGGGCTCCCCATTTTGGGACCCGCGTGTGGGGGGCCCTCCAGCTTGGCGGCATAGGGTCCACCCAGTGGCTGTGGTAGATGTGGAGATGGTCGTCTCCTGTAGCGGATATTGCATGGGGTTACTCTCCATCCCTCTGCCCCCATCCGTGCCCCCATGGGACCTCCCCTCCCCTCTGTCCCCTGGGGTGACCTTCTACTTACCTGTCGGGGGGCACCTCCTCGGCCATCTTCTCAGTGGTGCGGTGCTCCATTGTCTGTGTGCTGTCCTGGGGGGACGGGGACATGGGTTAGCCGGCTGCTGCCTGCCCTGTGTTCCCTCGACTGTGGGGCTTGGGCGTGGCCAGCCCTCCCAGCCCTGGTTCTGAGGGGTTCCCTCGCTCTCACCTCACTGTCACTGCTGCTCCTCTGGCCGTGGCCTGTGGCTGTGCTGGGGTTCTCTGGTCGGTGTTGTGACCGCTGTGTGCCCTCGGCCTTCTGCCAGGAGACATGTGCTGTGGTTAGCTGTGCCACGTCCCCCCTCCTGCACTGACTGGCCGGAACCCTCCCTGCACTGGCTGGCCGGGACCCCCCTGCACCGACTGGCCAGGACCCCCCCAGGCGCTCCTGGGTCCCCGTGCTCACCCAGCCTCGTTCCGTGCGTGAGGCAGCACTGGCTCCCATGGTCTTGTCGAGGGCTTTCTTCCTGGCCATCGTGGGAGCCAGTGCACTCACATCATGTTTCCATCCTCCTTTATGGGCTCCTGGCCGGATGTTCGGCATCACCCCTGGTGGACATGTCTGCTTGGGGGCATGTGCGTGGCCTCTCATGCCGGTGCAGCACGGTCCCACCCGTTCCATTCCCATGGGTGTTTCGGCTGTTACACGGACGGGCGGGTGTTGGACACCCATCTCCACCCACGGAATGTGCCGAGTCCATTCCGGTTGCTCTGTGGGTGTCATTGGGTGCCATTGGGTGGGTTGTGCATGTGCACCCACCCACTCGTGGACGTTTACATGGCCATTCTCTGACACATCCGCTGGGTGTTTCTGGGTGTTCGTGGGTGGGTGACATCCATGTAAAAGTGGCCTCATTCCCAACTCCTCCACCCAGTGTCCCCTGCATACCTTAGTGATCTTCTGCCCTGCTCCCTTTTCACACACCCAGGAAGCTTTATCCATACACCCATAGAAACTTTTTGTCTTGTATCCAAACACCCACCGAGACGTTGTCTTTTGTCCAAAATCCCTATAACTGACTCAGATTCCTCCTTTTCCTGTTTGACTCTTGTTTCTGGAGTGGGGTTACATGGACACTCTGTGTTACACTGCTCTAGAAACATTCTCAGTCAGGTGCCCCCTCCTCGAGTCTGTCTTTCCCACATCTACCCTCGATCTCTTCACTGGGTCTTGGGGGTGTCCCTGTCCCCTCTGCAACGGGCAAGGAAAAGCAACCATTCCCCCCCCTCTCTCTCTCTCTCTTCCATTCACCTCCTAGTCTCCCTGCTCTTCTAGCAGCCAGGCTGCTCCGACTACCAATAACCCTTCTTTCATTACTGTTTAAACGTCCCTCTTCCCTTGAAGAAGGAACCCTCGCTCTGCCTCAGGGAACCTCCCCGCTTCTATTTTTGCCACACTGTTGCTGGGCAAGCAGAACTTTCTTGATCGGTCCCACCGGCCCTCTGGAAGCCAAGAACACTGTTGCATGGCAGCTGCAGGGCAACAGTGGCCCTGAGCATGTCACCAAGGGCCCACATGATTCTTTGGCCACCATAGTTTGACCATGCCTCATCCAAGCACCTTCCTCTGCTTCTCTCTCCCTCCCCCCCCCAGCAGCCTTACGAGTCACAGCGAGCTCTGCAGCTTTCACTGCCATGGTCTCCCCTTGATCCCCACTATGGGCTTCCCCACCCCCTACCTCCTCTCCAGTTCTCCCTTTTCTGCCCCAACCCCCAAGTTCTGTCTGGCAGAGCCTGCTCCCAGCAGCCAGCAGGGTTCTGCATCTCACTCCTCCACTGTATTAACCCCATAATCAATTATTCAGATGGTGTATGTATCCCTGCAATAAATAGAATTTTTCTGTATTAAAACCTTGTCTGTCTTATCTCTCTAGGGGAGTGGGGTTCAAGGAGTCACAGTGCATCATGTCTCCAGACTTAAGATCCCAGACACTATTGTGCCTTGATTAGAGAAGCAGACTAAATTCCCCAAATTGATTATTTTTCAAGCTCTCACCTGGACATTGGGACCCCACTCCACGGGTGACCCAGTGGACATGCGTGGAGAAGGCACATGTGGTAACATAATGCTTTCCCTTATCCTGTCTTATCCTTCAGGATCCCCCCCCCTTCCCTCTTAATAACTAAGGCCACTTTTACAAGGACGTGACCCACTCCTGAACACCCGGAAACACCCATTGGATGGGTGGGAGAGCATCTGTGTAAATGTCCACGATTGGATGGGGGCGCGTGCTTGACCCACCTGCCAACACCCACCAACACCCACGGAGCAGCCGCAAGGGAGCCGGCACCCTCCATGGGTGGAGATGGGTGTCGAACACCCGAGCATCTGTGTAAAAGTGAAAACACCCACACGGGCCGGACTGACGGAGCCCCACTGTGCTGGCACCATAGAGCATGCACGTGCCGCCATGCAGACATGCCCATGGAGGGATGCCAGATGTCCGGCTGAGAGCCCGTAAAGGAGGGCGGAACCAGGGCACATGCACATAGGTTCCCACAATGGTGACCAGGAAGGCCCACGAGAAGGCCACGGAAGGTCATGCCACCCCATGCATGGGAAGGGGCCAGGTGAGCACGGGGACCCAGGAGTGCCGGGGGAGGAGAGCCCCAGCAAGGTGGTGCAGGGGGGGATGCACCCAATGCAGAAGGCACAAGGGGGGGCAGACTTCCGGTACGGGGGCGCCCAGGTTGGGAGGCATGACAGGGGCACCCTGGCAGGGGGGAAGAGGGGAACGCACCAGGATGTAACACAGTGCATGTGTCCCGGCACAGGGCAGAGGGGTCGCACCAACATCCCCCCAGTCGAGGACCCCCAGCCCAGCACTTCCCAGGGGCATGGCCCAAGGAGCAGCAGCAAGAGTGAGGTGAGCATGAAGGAACCCCCTCCCCCGGGATGGGAGGGCTGTGCCCCAGGCCCAGAACAATGGGCCAGGGAACACAGGGAAGGCAGAAGCCGCATAACCCAGTCCCACATCCCCGCAGGACAGCTCCCAGAAAATGGAGCACCAACCCACCGGGATGACAGTTGAGGAGGGCCCCCCCCAGACAGACAGCTGAGCAGAAGGCAACCCCAGAGTGGGAGGGGGTGCAGGCACCACGGGTGGGAGGAAGGGGCCAGCAGGAGCCGTAGTAACCCCTAATGCACTATCCCCAACAGGACATGACCACCACCATGGCTACCACATCCACAGGGCAGACCCCATGTCACCAAGCCGGTCAGCCTGCCACATGCGAGTTCCAAAAGGTAGAGCCCTGGTCAAGGCAGGAGGTCAGGGACTTCATACATGTGTGGGGGTCCAAAAGGGTCCAGCCTGACCTGGTGCACAGCTACAAAACCAGACAGGTCTATGAAGCCATCGCCCAGGAGATGCAGTGGCAGGGGTACAATAGGGATGTCACCCAGTGCATGCATCAGGCAAAGGACTTGCGGTCCGGATATAAAATTATCAAGGACAATAATCTCAAGTCTGGCTGAGCCGTGCGCACAGCCAAGTTCCAGGAGGAGCTAGACAAGTTCCTCTGCATGGACGGGAACATCGTGGCCTCCCGCACACACGGCAGCACCTTTGCCAGGGGCAGGCGCAGGCGCAGGGCCAACACATAACCCCCCCCTGAGCAGGGGGGGAGGTGCCCCATGTGAGGCCAGCCAGGAAACAGGAGGGGACAGCCCCATCCCATAGGCAGAAGAGGTGCCCTGGGGATCCGAGCGTTGGACCACCACACTCCGTGCGTGCCCCCAACACCTACAGGCCTACCGAACACAGGGACAGGGGGCACGCGCAAAGCATGAGGAGATCCAGGATGGCCCCCAGGAAGCACAGGAACAGGATTCAAGTATGATCGCCCCAGCGGGGGGGGGGGGTGGGGGGGGAACGGGCCAAACAGAAGTGCAGTGACCGGGCCCGGGGGCAGGCAAACACTAATGGTACCCCTTCCCATTGCAGCACAAGGCATCCTGGAGGTGCATGAGGTGGAGGTTGCAGAGGAGGAGGAGGATGACGAGGGGGGACCGGCACCAGATGGGCTACCCTCCACGGCATAGCCAGAGGGCCACGGGGGGGCCCATATAAAGATGGGGGCAGAGGTACAGGGGGGGCAGGAGTGTGCTACCACACACAGCAGGGTCCAACAGGGACAGGGTGTTGGGGACAGGCGGGAGGGGCTGTTGGGCCCACAGCAGTTTGCACAGCACACCTAACAGTCAGGGGCCCCTCCCATGGATATCAGCTTCCAGGGACCATCCCATAACAGGACAGGGCTGGGGGACCCCACAGGGGAGGGCTGAGGGGAGCTGCCATGCTATGAGGGCTGCCCCACCAGGCACCCCGGGTCAGGCAGTAGCAGCCAGTGGGGCACACTGGCCGGAAGCACTAACATCATGTCCAAACTCCCATTCACAGACCAGGTGCCTGCTCACACAAGGGGAGCAGCTGCCAACAATATGGAATGGAACCAGGAGATTTAGGCCAGGAACCAGCGCCGGAGGGAGGACCTCGGCAGGGAGCTGCTGGAGGAGTCACAATGGTTAGCCAAGGTGCACTCCCAGGAGCTTGTGCTCACCAGAGAGCTCATCAGAGGGGAGGGGGAAAGGGACCAGGAGATCCTGGCTGCCATGATGGCCCGATCCTGCACCGCGCACCTCTGGGACAGGTGCCAGGCTGCCGCCCTCCAGCGCGAGCAGTATCGCACCTGCGATGGGCTGGAGGGTCAGGCCACATGGCTCATGGACCTCATGGGGGAGGCCATGGAGGCCCTGTGACGTGACGCCCAGCACGACAGGCCCCACCATGCTGCGGAAGGAGGGTCAGCGGCCGACCAACACCATGGCGGCTTCCCACTGGTGCAGGTGTCCCCCCTGCACCTTTGCCACCTGTGGTTCCCCCAGAAGCAACCCTATCTGGGCCTAGTCCACGGGGTCCCCCTTCCCCACATAGGGCAACAGGACCCACGTGCGAGGTCACATTTCCATCCTGTACCCCCTGTGGTCCTGCCCCCACTGCCACCCCACCCCCTCCACTGGGAGGCGATGCCCTCACCCCAGGACCATGCACCCCAGGATGATCAACCACCCATGGTGGATGCCCCACCCCCTCTGGTAAGTCCGCAGCACCCCGGGCCCCTGGGGGTAGGGGGTGCAGCACCGGGGGGGGTAGCCCACTGGGAATCTGGGGACCTGTGCGAGGCAGGACCCTGGTAGGGAACACATTGTAGAACCCACTCCAAGCACACGCACTACACGAGCTGGGGAGCAATGGTCATTGCCAGAGTCACATGTACCTGCTCTGTGATGCTGAACTGGACAGGGCATGTGCCATACTACCAAGGATGGGCTGGTCAGGGGATCGCACCAACAGGGATCACCCTACAGCATGTGTGATGTTCTTGTGGGGGGGTAGAGAAATCCCTGAATGACCATGGGGTGCCCAGTGGCCCAGGCCCCGACATGGGACAGAGATGAATGCATATGAGGATTCCTTACCCCATTCTTGTTTCTCCACGCAGGGACCGTCTGTGGAGGTCAGTGTGGAGTGGCCAGTGGATGACAGGGAGGCTGGGCCATCCGGCCAGTGAGTGCTGTGGTCAGCTTCAGCCAGGGCATGCCAGCCTGAGAGCCCTGGTGGTGTGGCCAAGAGGGGGAGAGGGCGCCCCAGATGTTAACTCCCACCCCCCTTCCATTGTACCGTTCCCCCTCCAATAAATGTGTTGTACCTCTACCTTGCAGTCGCTTCATCTGTCCCGGGATATGTGGCCAGGGGGGTGAGGTGCAGCATGCAGGGGGGCACCGGCATGTTGGGGGCTCTGTACACTCCTTGCCTTGCTGACAGGGCTGGGGGCCAGCCCAGAGAGGCCGCATGCAGTGGAGGTGGCTGGAACAGGTGTACACTGAACCTGCACAGATGAGCTGGAGAGTGTTGGCCAGCAGGTCTTTGCGGGGTCCATGCACCCCATGGCCGGCAGTGTGGGGAGGGCGCTCGCACCCAGGCCACCCACGGGTCCCGTTCCCAGGATCCCCCAGCCCACACATGGAACAAAGGCACTGTTTCAGGTAAAGGGTAGTACCCAACTTTATTGAAGGGGTTCACAGACCTATGGACATGGGTGTGGGTCAGGCGCTGCCCAGCATTTGGCTGCCTGGGCAACTATGCAGCAGCAGATGGCATCCCTGTTCTCCTCTGAGATGCACTGGAACACCCCTCCCTCGGCATGTTGGTACAGGGGCACGGGGCCAGCCCTGTGCACCAGTGATGGGTTGTCCAGGGTAGCACCCCCTGTCTCGCAAACATTGTGCAGGATGCACGCTGCCAGGAAGAGGATGTAGGTGTGGTCCAGGTCAAACTGGCTGCTGTTCATCAGGAGGCGCCAGCATGTCTTGAGGAGCCCAAAGGTCTGCTCCACCATGCTGCATGCAGATGACAGGTGCTCATTGAACAGGTGGTGGTTGGGGTTGCGCGCCACTGGATAGGCCCGCATGAGCCATGGGCTGAGCGGGTAGGCAGGGTCCCTTGTCACAACAGGGTCCATGGGAATCTCCTCTATCATGCAGTACAGGTTGGGGGTAATCTCACCGTCAAATATGTGTGCATAGAAGGGGGAGGCATGCAGGATACGGGCATCATGGCTCCACCACAACTGGCCTGTGTACACATCTATGAACAGGTCACTATGATCCACTACGGCCTGCAGATAGATGGAGAAGGCCTGTTTTCTAATCATGTAGTCGATCTTTGTATAAGAGGTACATATGATGGGAATGTGGGTGCTGTCAATGGCCCCAATGCAACGTGGGAACCCCATTTCCTCAAACCCACACATCACCTCCTCGGGGTCACGGAGCTGGATGACCCGCTCCAAGAGGAGCTCCACTAGCAGGTCGCACACATCATGGAGGACCCTGTTCACTGTGGTGGTGCCCCCCCCCGAACTGCTCCCCCACACTCCTACAGGAATCAGGGGTGGCTAGCTGCCACACCGCCATGGGCACGCGCATCCCTGGTGGCAGCAGGAAGCGCATGTTCATCTCCCGCCTCCGGAGGTGGGGGTTGAGGAGCTCCCCCAAGCGGGCCAAGAGGGAGCGGGGCATCTGGAAGTGGTCTGACCATTCCCCATCCGTCCAGATGGCCAACATGTTCTCCCACCAGTTGTTGGTGCGGGAGCGTGACCAGTGCCATCGCAGGGTCAGTAGGGTCATGTGGCGGGCGTACACATTGAGGGTCCATTGGGCCAGGATGAGCTGGCCTTGCTGGGACACTGTGGAGCCCAACAGGGCATGGCATCAGACGGCTGCCCGCCTCACCCATCGGACGATCGCCACCCTCCTGAGGTTTGCAGCCCTCCGCCTCCATGCCCCCAGGAGGACAGACCTTCGACCTAACAGGCGGAGCAGGGATATCTGCTATAGCAGCATGCACAGCAGCAGGAGGACTGTGCCCAGGAGGTGCAGCTGCACGTCCCTGGGCTGTGGGTCCCCAATCCGAGCCACCCTCTGCTGGCACATGCCGTGGCCGCAGCGCACTCCGCTTTATGGCCTGTGCCCACAGCCCACTCTTCCCTGGTATTGTGGAAGCTCCTATGTGTCCACCCAGTCCAGGGTCACCGTTCTCAGTGTGCTGCTCAATCCCGTGCTACATCCCCTCCGCCCCATGCCCGACTGCCTGAAGTGGGTCCCTTATGTACTGTGTAGGCCGGTGTGGCACCGATTGGTGATGCACCGGGGGTGTACTGGGGCAGCAACTGGGTGCCAGGCCTGGCTGAGCATCCCCGCGAGTGGGCCGGCCGCCTACCCACCATGGGGGAATGGGACCATGCTCACCCCAGCATACCCTTGCCCCCGCAGCCATGCTACAGTCCCCCCAGCCGGGGTTAGTGTTTGCTTGCTGCAACTGTGCATGGTGTGGATACAATGCCTGGCTCGGCTCCTTGGCATGGTGCAGTGCCCGGCCGTGGCCTCCTTCATCTCTCTGCACCTGTGCTGCATCCCTTCTTCCCTGTGTGTGGCAGGCCGGGCTATCTCTGGCATACAAGGTCACCTGTGGGCAAGGGTAGTCACTTGTTCCGTGCTCGTCCCAGTCACGGCAGCCCTCCGTCTCCTGCCTGTTGCTTCACCAGAGCGGACCCCACTTCTGCCATGGCCGGTTGTTCTGCGGGGGCCTCGGCCAGGGATGTAGAGGAGGGGTGGTCACCCTGTGAAGACATGCTGTTGGAGGCCCTCTGGCTGAGCCCCGATGTGCAGCTGTTGGTGGGTGACCCCCTGTCGGTGGAGGATGACTTCTGGCTCCTGTCGTGGTACATGTGGATGATGGGTCACCAGGTTGGGGCCCCAGAATGCCGGGGCCATTCCCTCGAGCTTGGCTTCACTCCCCTGTGCCTGCCTCCTTGGGGGCACCCACCAGCTGTTGTTGTGCCGTGGACCGCTGCGGAGGTAACGGCAGCTCACCTGCTGACGGAGCTACCCAGGTTCAGTCTCGGCCTGCTGTCTGGGGGTCCCCCTGTAGCTGCACCGCCAGCCTCCTGCATGCCCGCAGCATCCCACGTGCGCCCTCGGATGTGAGGGCCCTCCTGTGGGACCTGGGCTTGCTGTCCCCCGAGGTTGGTGGCCCGCTCCAGATCGGGGACCAGTCTGCTGCGGAACTCGCTGCCCTTCAGTCGGTGAGGGACCTTCCAGCTGTGTGGGCTGCAGCTGCCGGAGAGGACCTCCTCCTGCCCTGCTTCCTGGTTGATGCTTATATGCACTCCCGAGGCTTCCAAAGGGGCCTGTTCATGTGGGAGGGTCTAGGGTGACCCCGGGAGCGCTCACCGGACCGTCCATGAGTGGCCCCTTGCTACCACCCGCTCACGGCCACCCCGGTGCCCTGGCCGATGAATTGCCTGCCCCCCCCCCCGTGCCTCTGATCAGGCTGTGTGCTGCCGTCTGCATTGCTGCTGGCTGCCGCCTGGTTCCCTGGACTGCATCGCCCCCTCTGTGTGACCGCTGCTCCTTTCTGCTGGGGCTGTCCTGGTGCCCTCACTCGCTCTGTGTGGGCGCTCCTGTGCCCTCCTGTTGTGAATCTCTTGCCTGGCCGTGGGTCCACCTAAGCCCCCCGTTTTATTAAAGGCTTTTGTGTTCCTTCCTGGTGTGTCCATGTTGTGCTTTGCTGTGACCTCTTCCCTTGTGCGGGTGCCTCAGGGGGGGTGTTGGGGTGTTGTGTGGGTGCCTACCCCCTCTGGCCCCCCATGGGTCGTGGGCCCATCCCTGTGTGCTTCTGTTGCCTGCTGTGTGTGTGTTGGGGGGTGGGCTGGTGCCAGACTGTCTGGGCTCCATGCCGGGACTGTGTGGAGTCAGCTCCTTTGTAGCAGCTGTCATCCCATCTCCCTCCCACCCTGCCCGCACGTGTCCTGACGGCTTGGGGGTGTGGCCACATTGCGTGGATTCATTTTATATATTTATTTATTTATTTTTAATTTTTATTTTATTTAGTAGATTTTTATACCGCCCCATCCTGCACAGCAGCTCGGGGCGGTTTACAACAATAAAAAACCATTTAAAACATTTAAAATACAATCATAAAACTTATCAATAAAACAGGGTGGTATAAAAATAAATATACAGGTGGGGGATTAAAAATCACCCCCCCCCTCCCTCCCAAAGGCCTGGGCAAACAGCCAGGTCTTACAGTTCCGCCGAAATGTCAAAAGGCTTGGGGCCAGGCGAGCTTCCTCCGGAAGGGAGTTCCACAGCCGCGGCCCTACCACCGAGAATGCCCGCTCCATCGTGGCCCCCCGCTTAACACGGGGGACCTTCAGGAGGGCACCCCCGGCAGACCGCAGGAGTCGTTCCGGGGCGCGAAGGGCGAGGCGGTCCCTAAGGTAATTAAACCTCGGTCGGCCATGTTGTGCCATCGCTGTGCTGGGCAGGGCTTCCCCGCCGGTCCCGGCTGTCCGTGTACTTCCATGGGTGTTTTCCAGGTGCTTCCCAGGGTGGATGTGTGGCTGCTGCGTGTTTGCCGGCCCCTCCCCTTTCCTTCCCACAGCCCCCTGTATCCATGTAAATGTCTCCCTGTTTGGTGCCGCTGGGTGTTCACTGGGTGTGCTCCCCCACCCATCCACATCCATCTCCACCCATCGGCGCTGCTGTGCCGTCTGTGTAAAAAAGGCTTAAGCTGAGCATGAGAACCTACAGTTTCATTATTGCATCATTGTCTTTCCCTCTGTTGCCCCCTTCCTTTGTCCATCCTAGATTGTAAGGCCTTAGGGGCAGGGACCACACTGCTGGCACTATTAAAATAATGAATTATTATGTGATCATCCTGTGTATGTTTTTGCATGCATCCCCCCTCACTTTGATCCCACAATCCAATTTCAGCTACATTTAGAAGAGAGGCAAAGGCACAATGATAAATTAGAGTCAAATTTTGTAACAATAGGTGCATCTGGAGTAGGGGTATGGCTCCTTTAGCTGAAAAATCCCACTGACTTGTATTGGGCATTGTTCTCCTCTCCTCTTAGGATACCAGGTTTCATTGGTTCAGATGCACAAAACTACTTTTTCAACATGGATCTGAATTATTTAAAGGATGAATGCTGTATTCAAAAAGATTGCTGACACAGGTGTGAAATTGGGCCTTAACATTATTATTACTCTAGTGTAACTGACAAAAGTCCATACGAGACACTGCACATTACGATGTTTGATAATTATATTTTCATTCTGTCTACACTTCAATTTAAACATGGAGCAAATTATGCTGAGCTAATTTGCTAATGAGCTCATTAACATAGCCTAATTTGCATGAGAGATTTGTTACACAGCAATCTAGTTACTTTGAAAACAACCCCTCACATTCCTGACAGTAGTTAAACAGAGCATATTATAGTTAAACTACATTAAAAGACTTGTTACAGAGAAATAGTGGATAATAATATATTTTCATTATCTACAATGTCTGCTTGATGCCACGAGCTAATTAAAACCAAATTGAAGTAACAATTCTAAGAAAACACTTCATAGAAGGCTTAAATACTTTACTTTCCCCTCTATGATTGTTGTGAGATTTTTATTTTATTCCTTCTTTTCAGTTAATTTTCCCAGTGGCGCTCAAGCAACACTACACTGGAGTGGATCATAAAATAGCTGCATTTTAGTAGAAACATTCTTGCCTGAAATCACAACTGTAGATCTTATAGCTGCAAATCAGTTTCCTATTCTTCTCTCATTGCGCAGCAATTGGGAATTCCAACTTAAAGCAACTGTACTAACATGCATCGAAGGGATGATGGCTCGGTAAGAGGCAGCTCACCTGGCTAGTCAGGATGGGACTTTGGTAGCACACACCCATGGCAGTAAATCATAGAGCTGGAAGGATTGAGGATCAAGGGTCATTGAGTCCTCCAGCTACGTCCTGCTTAGCACAGGAGTTGCCTACCTAGATCATATCAGTCATGTGCTCAATTAGCCTCTTCTTAAAAATCTCCCAACAATGGAGAATCCACCACTTCTCTCGGTAGCCTGTTCCATTGTCTGATTGCCCTTGCAGTTGGGAATTTATGCCTGCCCAAAATGGAGTGGCCCAAAGCTGAAAACAGTAGTCTAGGCGGGGCCTAACCAGAGCTGAGTAGATTGACACACACAATGGGTGTTTTCATTTGGACGCGGAGGCAGCCCACTCCAGGGGTGCACCCCGGTGTCTCCCTGCATTCAGCCCCACCTAGGTCAGGTGAAGATGGACCCAGTGAGTTCCCTGGCCTAGGGTCCACCATAGCTCCCCACACCATAGAGTTGAGGGCAATTGCCCAACACTATTGCCCAGCTGGAAGTGGAGCAGCTGCATGGATCTATGCATCAGACAGACAGCTGCTCTGTTTTGTGCAGGTCCCCCAAGTTTGACTGGTCTGCTGCGCCATCAGTGCTCTGGGATGTTCTGGAGCACCACTGGCAGGGCTGCCCTGGAGGAGGTACAGCCTGCTCCACTTCAGCATCTGGCGGAGTGCCTTTAGACGGATAAGCCATTAAGGGGTGAAGCAAGCAGAACCGGGGCAGCCCGTCCATCTGAAAACACCCAGTGACTCCCCATGTCTTCTATAGATTGCTTCTGTTGATGCAGCCTAAGATAGCATTCGCCTTTTTTTGTAACAACATCATGCTGCTGACTCGTGTTAAGTCAGTGATCCAAAACTATAGCTCTTTCTCTACCCTGATACTACTGGTCCTGATATTCCCTGATTTGTGTTCATGCATTTATGGGGGAGTGGGTGGGGTTGCACTCTTTGTGTAATCTTCCATTTGTCCTTATAAAATTTCATTTTATTATTTACAGCCCAGGTCGCTAACTTAAGACCATTTAAAAATTGTATCCTATCCTCCAGAGTATTTTCAGTCTTTCCCAAATTTGTATCAGTAGCACATTTCATGAGTATACTTAAGACACCTTAAGTGTGTGAATGGAGATTTACAAGAGGGAACTTAGAAAAGAAAGGCTTTAACACAGTGACCTCCCTTCCCTGGGTTTTGGGGTATGCCCACAACTCCTCCCTCATACTGCTGGTGGGGAAGGGATTAGTATGCTCCTTTGAACCATGGGATTGGTGCCTGTGTAGAAGGGGAAAGGCAAAGTTAAGTTGCTTCTCAAGTGAGCTAGCTACTGTAGGAGTCCTATTTTTATTCATATTCTAGGTCTCCTGTGATGCCAGGTGCTAGGTCAAACACCAGTTTTAGCATCTGCAGAGGATTTTTTTTAAGAGTAAAAGGCACTGTGCATTTATTTACCCCTTTCATAATAGCAGAACTAGAAAACAACTGGCAGTAGGTTCAAAACAAATGAAAGGAGGTATTTGTTTTTCATTCATTCAACATATAAGTAACCTGTGGAATTCGGTCAGACAATGTTGTGAAAACAGAAACCTTAAGGGTGGGGTAGAAGTCTGAATGAATGAATGATTTCTAGAGTATTGGCAAGTTCACAAATGGTTATTCGTTAAGTTGGTCCCCTGATGAGACCTTGTTGACTTTCTTGGGGTAAGAGTGAACAGTAGTGAATGGATCATTTCATTATAGTGGGTTGTGTACCTCTCACTGAAAATGCCACTGTTGGAACCTGCATGCTGGGCTGGATGGATCATTGCCTGGTACAAACAACGAAGTCATATGCAACAAAGCATCTAAACAATTTTAAAAAAAATTTGGGGATATTTTCATACTGCTATTTTAGTGGAAGCATTAATAAGTAACACAAAAGTACAGTTGCAGAGAAGAGAAAAGCCACAGAAGATGAAGGTACCCCAGAGAAGAAGCAAGAGAGATATTCTACATTCCAGAGCATCTAGTAGGAAAAAGGCAAGTGTTTGCCTTCTGCAATGTCAGTGCATGTGACTTCACTGTGAGCCATGGCGGACTTAATGATTTTATACCACATGAAAAGTCAGATAAAAATCAGAAGAATGTCAAGCATGCCCCTGGGAAGAAAATGAATGATTTCTTCTGTGCACTAAGCACCTCGAAGGTTACAGAGGCAGACGGTACCTTTGTTAGTATGCTGGCAGAGAACAATATATTATTTTCATGTGGAGAAAACTTCATCAGATTTATTTTAAAAATTCTGCAAGGATCCAAAAGTTGTAAGTGAGATGAGCAGTGGTGCTACAAAAGCCAGCTGCATTGCTAGAGATGTTTTAGGGCCCAATTAATAAAATACTGTTGCCAAGGTGTTACAAGGTTTTACTTGGAACACAGCACAGATAAAGGTGACATGAAACTTTTGGCAATTTAATTGACTATTTTTATGAGGGAATTTAGAAAAATGTGATTAGGTTTTTGGACATGCCAGAATGCACCTCTGGCACTGGACAAGCATTTTTTGAATGCCTTATGGACTCTTTTAGGAAATTCAGTATACCACTTGAGAACCTTGTTGCTTATCTGACAATGCACCTTCAATTACTAGAAAGAACAATTCATTTCTGTCCAGTCTGAAAGAAATCAGGACCAACCTTGTGAACATTGGATGTCTCTGCCATTTAGCAGTTATTTGCAGTAAATCCAGAATCAATAGGGGCAGCTCCCCCCAAGGATATTTGGGGCACTGCCCCCCTAGCACCGTGGGGGCCCCGTCGCTCCTCTAGTTTTAAATAAAAAACAGCGGCGCCGCTTCTGACAGCAGCAGCAGCAGCCTCTGACTTCTGCTTCAGAGGCTGCTGCTGCTGTCAATGATCTGTCTCCCTTCTGGGACCCACTCTCAGAGCCGCTCTGAAAGTGGGTCCCGGAAAGGACAAAAAGGCTGATCTGCTCAGCCGCCCAAACCGTGTTTTCTATTGAAAACGCGATTTGGCGACTGAACACTTCAGTCCACAGCATGCATAGGACATGCAAACGCAAATGCCCAGGCGAGAAGCTTTGGGTCGGGCAACTGAGGCAGGGAACAGTGCGCATGTGTGCTGCTCCCTGCCTCAGTCGCACATGGAGTCAGGGACAAGGCTGGCGGCATGCTGTTGTGCTCTCCCGGCCTCTCAACAGTGCACCACCAGCCTCAGCCGCTTTCCTGCTGCTGCCGCTCTTC
Organism: Sphenodon punctatus; assembly: GCA_003113815.1. NCBI lineage: Eukaryota > Metazoa > Chordata > Lepidosauria > Sphenodontia > Sphenodontidae > Sphenodon > Sphenodon punctatus. The sequence goes on from QEPC01001418.1 coordinate 1,173,521, forward strand.
CCCCCAATCTGCCGCTCAGAGTGGAGGGGGGGGGCGGCAAAGCAGGGAACTTTTTTTTTTTAGCTTTTAAATTGCCCACGCGTCCTGGCTCCCCACCACCACCACCACCTCTGCCTGCAGCCCGGGCGAGGAATGTCAGGGGATGTCCGGAGCAACAGCCAGGTAAGAAAGTGATCCCTCCCCCTCCCTGCTCTCACCCCCCGAGGGTCCCCCCACCCTGCTCCCTCCCTACTCCCACCCCCCGAGGGTCCCCCCACCCTGCTCCC
>QEPC01001418.1:1174115-1259380 GCA_003113815.1 Sphenodon punctatus
ACACACACACACACACGCAGCAGAGGGCAAGAATACTGCTTCAGAAGGGACTTCTGAAGCAGGGATTGGGGTCCCTCCAACATACATGCAGCAAGTCCCTTCTTTCTGAAGCAGTATTCGTAACCTCTGCTGCATGTGTGCGTGTGTGTGTGTCTGTGTGTGTGTGTGTGTGTGTGTCTTTGCTAAAACTGCTTGTAAGTGAGGTTTAAGGTTGTCTGCCTGCTTTTAAACCTGGCAGAGGAGGGGATTATAACCTGCCTAACTAAAATTGCTGGATTAAGTAATGTAACGTCCATCCAACATTAACCCTTGGAACTCTTTTCTGCTGGGTTATGCCGCCCACCATTGCCATGGCTCCACCCACCGTTGCCCTGGCTCTGCCACCATTACCCACCGGCCTTACTGCCCCTCCAACCTCAAAACCCACCAGCCGCCCCTGAGAATCAAAGCTCTTTCATGACCTGTTGAACAGTTTGTATCTGATGTTTACTGTGAGGTTTCCTCATGTTCCCAGAGACAGCAACTAGTCACAAAGTTACAGAGCTGGAAGAGAACTCAAGGGTCATCAAGTTGAGCCCCCTGCGCCACTGCAGGACCTGTTACACCCTAACTATCTATACAGAGCAATCTCACCAATAGCTCACCAATAGGAACCAACCAGAGCACACTAATGCTCAAATTAATAGAACAATTTTAGAAAAATAAAGATTCAGATGTTCCAAACAGGTGCACCACACCCATGCTGCAGGGAAAAGAAAAAAATCATCAGAGTCAACTGCCAATCTGTCCAGAGGAAAAATTCCTTCCCAGCGCCAAATATGGTGATCAGTTAGGCCACCAGCCAGGCACCTGATATACAATTGTAGTGCCAGGTTTCAGAATGCCACAACAGTTCCACCTCCAGATGCAGATGACTTTGATGCATCAGGATGAAAGGAAAAAAAAAATGAGTCTAGAACGCCTTCCTAAAAGACATTTCCCCTTTCTAGGTATACAAATTTCAGAAATTCTTTGAATCTTGGACTTGAACAAATTCTAGTCATCTTTCATCCTTATTATGGTTCAGAATTTCCTCAGTCCAATTAACCTCCCTTATTAGTTTTCTTAATTTCACAAAATCTAACTTTTAAAAATAAAAAACCTTAGTTATTGTTTTGTTATTGAGTATTCTTCCAAATAAATTAAACTGAATAAATTCATGATCACTGGATCCAAGATTATTCCCAATAACTAAGTTCTCAATGTTATAAGAACATAAGCAGAGCCATACTGGGTCAGACCAATGGTCAGACCCAGCACCCTGTCTCTGACAGTGGCTCCAGCCCTGGGTCTGGTGGTGGCAGCGGCAGCAGGTCTGGCAGTACTCCTGAGCACTTTAGGCCTCTACTAGACCTTCTGGGTCACATGACCTGGAAGGCCTAGTAGAGGCCTGAAGTGCTCCGGAGCACCGCCAGACCCGCTACCACTGCCACTGCCGCTGCTGGACCCAGAGCCCTGGCACCACCAGGTAGGGTGATCCCTGGGGTGGGGGTTTTAAAAAAAATTATGAGACTGGACATGGGGGGGGAAGGTGAGCCCCAGCAACCCTTCCACCCACGCAGCCTGGAGGGGGGAGGGACAACCGGGTTCCCCCCTGCCCCCCGTCCCCTGCCTGAATGGGTTCACCCCCGAACAGGTTCGGGCTGAACAGCCAGAACCCAAACGGTTTCAGGGGAGTTGAACCCCAAACCGGCCGAACACCAAACCCCCTGGTGTTCGCACATCCCTACTAAATAATACATATCCTTCCATTCCTGTATTCCAGTCATGATTATTATTCCACCAAGTTTCAGTTATCTCTAAAATATCAGGTTTTCCCTCCTTGACCAAAAATTCAAGTTCCTCCATTTTGCTACCTAAACTCTTTGTATTAGTATACTTTCAAGAGGTTTCCTAGCACACTCCTGCAATATTCCAACTAGATTACAATTTTTATTTTGACCAAGAGTCATCCTGCTTCCCAAATGATCATTGAAATCACCATTCGTTATACTATTGTGTTTGTAGTTTTATTTGTTACCCAGACCCCTTAAAACCTAGTTTAAAGTCTTCCTCACATAGTTAGCAAGTCAATCACCTAGAATCCTTTTTTCATCTTTGGTTAGGTGAAGTCCATCTTTCCTCAGAAGCTGACCTTCTCGAAATCCATTCCATGATTGATGAAGCCAAAGTCCTGTCAACACCACCACCCATGCAACCATTCACTGACCTCCAGCCTTTTTGTGTGTTTGTAAATAACTTTTTGTTAAATTGAAGCCTACTTTTTAAAAATAAATGTTGAAGTCTCTCATTTCAGAGTCCATTGTTTGAAACATATGCATGTACTGTGTTGGAATGTAAATTTACATACATTCACAAAAATTAACTTATACAAATTATGTCTCACATTCGGAGTGTTGTTATCTCTCACTTCAGATTCCGAGGGTTGAGAGGTATGGATGTAGCAAAGCCACAGAACAGACACACTCTTCCCAATTCAACCAAACCTCAATTCTCAGACATTTGGTGGGAGATCCTGGCTGGGCCTACAACAGTCACAGACAAAGGATCAGAGAGTCAAACCCCAGACACATGCACAGAAACAAAGGCCCTTTTTGAATGGGCTGCACTGGGGGGGGGGGAGGGGGTCAGTGTGCATGCCGGTGCAGGGTGGGGCCAATGTGGAGTGGTGGAGCCAATGTGGGGCCACTAAAAATGCAGGGCCTTCGATGATTACATGCTTCCACCCCCACCAACCCTGAAACTGCTGGATGGTTTTTTCACCTTGTGTCAATGGGTGTTTTCACATGTGGTGGTGCTGAGTGCCTCCATGCTTTAATCTCACTCAGGCAGGATTTGACTCAGCCACCAAACAAATGTGACAGCGACTGGGCCAGGGAGTGGATGGAGAGAGGGCATGGCGACGTGTAGAGTGGCCCACCCCCATCCCTGACAGGTGGCTACAGTGGCCTATGAGGCCACCATGGCTGTCTGGAAGTACAGATCAAGGCTGGGGTAAGTGTGAGCAGGACATCAAACGTGATGGCCTGCTTTACCCAGATCTGGTGTCAGTTGCACAGTTTGTGGTAGTGCTTAGCCCAGGCAGTTCCTCTGGGATGGTCCTGAGGAACAGTCCAGGCTAAGTGCCACCACAACACATGCTACGGTCCAGAACATCATCTGGCAGCTGTTTCAGACTTGATGGAAGCACAGATTTCCACACTTGGCAAAGCATGGAAATCAGTACTACCATCACATCTGAAAACACCCTTTGAGGTTTGGTTTTCAGGTAGGGGAAGGAGTCAATGCATGTGTATGTTGCAAATTTGGTGGGATCCAGTGCATTTAAGGGGTTGGAGGTCTAGTTGGGGGCTTAAAACCCCCCAGGAGTTCCTTCAACATTGATCCTGGTGACTTCTTTTGGTCCTGGCCAAAAGCATCGTGAGAGGGTTTACCTCAATTCATGGTGGAGTATGGGACTCTTCTCACTGGCTTCTGGACAGAGTATGGCATTGGCAATGGAGACATGACCCATACACTCATCTTGAGATTTTTAACAAACCATTGGTGCTGATAGAGATTCACCACGGGACAGTCTTACTGGTTAGTTTGTAAGTGTTTACACCAGATGATTATCTGGTTAGTAAAGTTGCCACCACCAGCGCATTTAACCATATATTTGCCTCTGTGTCATTCTGTTCCCACATGAATAGACATAGTTATATCTTTAAAATGTAGATCACATTTTATGTTCAAGATACATACATAAAGAGTAGGTAAATGGTGCCGATAGACACCATAAGCCAGTTATAAGACATGCAACACTGGAATCAGAATTTGAGCCTGAGACAACTGCATCAGGCCCAACCTGAACCTGATGTGTCAGGTGGAACAGCATGGCACTCAGTAAGGGGAGGGACTATGTCAATAAAGGGACATGGCTAAGGTAGTCCCCCACCCCTGCCATGGCCCTGTTCCCTGCAGAGTGTCATGACATCATACACAGTGCCTCTCGCAGCTGGGATTCAGGCAGATAGAGCACCTATCCCTTCCTGATCCTGACAGGACCAGCTGGGCTTGATTCAAGTCACAGACCTTTAACTGAAACTATGGGTGTTCAACCACCGCGTGTACTGGACGTCTTGGGGTGGGATGGCTAGGCCTGAAGTGAAATCAGATGCTCTAGTTCTGTCAGGAAATACCAACCTTTCAGGAGCGAGGAGGAAATCTACCAACATTTTTTACATTTTCAGTGATTTTCTGCCTTTTCAGTAATTTCCTGTATTTTTTTATAATTACCAGTAGTTTTCAGTCAGTAATTTCCAGTAATACTGATAATACTGGAAATTACAGAAAAATACCAATAATACAGGAAATTACCAAAATGGCAGAAAAATTTTTAAAATGTCAAAAATACCATTAGATTTCCTCCTTGCATGAATGAAGGCAAAAGAGTGGTTTCCATTGGAAACAGCACTTACAGATAATTTTTGTTTCAGGTCTAGGGATGGCCACCCCTGCAACCCCCAGCAGGGTCAGGCTGGGAGGGTGGAAACTAACATTCCCCCGGCCTGACCGGCCAGGGAGGGAAATTGGGGAGCAGTGTACAGCTTGCTGGCTCTGCCCCCACACTGCACCCAGGGCCTCACCCTCCACCCGCCATGACGGACAGCCATGGCTGCCAATAACAAGCCACCATGGCTGACTGCCATGATGTGTCCATCTGATTCACTCCGCTCTGCCCACCTGCATGGCTTGCAGGGCCAGACCATGGGCCTGACTTGTTCTGGGCCCACATTTCAGGCCCGGTTGCCAACCCCGCTGGGGTCAGAACAGAGGCATGGGGTTCGGTACTGGCCTAGGTGGGTCAGAGCAGGCAAACTGGCCCAGCGCTGTATCTGTTACTACCAAATAACTTCCAGACCACTTCCATTAAGACTGTGAGTAATAGTCTTTACAAGTTTGCCTGTAGAAAGAGTTACAGACTCCTTAAATTCTCTAACAATTTAAACACTTACTAAAACACTCATTGACCCTTAGAAAATTGTTTTATCAATATGACTAATATAAATTTTAAGGAGAATTAATTGCACCCATGCATATGGCCTCAAGTTACATGCTGGTGTGATTGAAAGTATCCTGAAGATATGGGGTATTCAGACAGGGTGACCCAAGGAAAGACTGAGGAGAGCTAGAGCCAAAACCAACTTGAATTTCGTATATTCACATCCAGACTTTCTGCATGGGAGAGTATGGATGTGGGTGAGGAGAGCATGGATGGGAGAGGACTGGATGTGGGAGAGTCAACTGAGGCTAAATCTTGACAAGACTGAAGTAATGATTGTTGGCCCTGTGACTTGGAGTGATGTGGGGATACTTATCATTGAAGAAGTCCAGCCTCTCCTGGTCACTCAGGTTCGCAGTCTTGGAGAGCTTCCGGATTCATTGCTGTGTATGGATTCTCAGGTTGCAATGGTGGTGGGTAGGAGCATTTTTCACCATCTCCATACATTAGGGACTGTCTCCTCTCCACCTTGGGGACCGCCTCGCCCTCCGCACCTCAGAGCGATCCCTTCAGTTGGCCGGGGGCACCTTTCTGGAGGTCCCCCATGTTAAACGAGGGGCCACAATGAAGAGGGCATTCTCGGTGGCCGGGCCGTGACTTTGGAACTCCCTCCCGGAGGAAGCCCGCCTGTACCCGGGTCTGCTAGCTTTCCGTCAAGCTTGCAAGTCCTGACTGTTCACCCAGGCCTTCGGAGGGGAGGGTGAAGTAGGTAGTGGGGATGAAGGATTTTATAGACATTTTTAAAGAATTGTTGTTGGGGTTACTTTTAAATATTTTAATTATTGATGATTTTTATGAATATTGTTTTTGTTTTATTTGTGTTGTAAGCCACCCCGAGATGCCATAGGCATGAGGGGGTGGCCAATAAATTTAAATAAATAAATAAATGTCCCATCATGGTCTCTGCAGTCAGCTAGGAATGGCCTCCTGACCATGCTCCCTGTAAGTTAAGTACAGATGGTGAAGGAGCAGGCAGAGGAATTTTCCATGTCTGTTTCCCAGCTTTGGAACTTCTTTCCCATAGAGGTTCACCAAGGCCTGAGCCCATGCATGCTCTGGAATAGCATTTTAAAAAAAATGCTTAGGCAGTCTTTTGATGGTCAGGAATTGATTGGGGATTAGGAAGGAAATTTTAATTGTATTTTTAAAATTTAATTATTTTTAACATATATATTTGGTTTTGTTATAACCCACCCTGGGCCTCTGGTTCTTGGAATGGGGCAAGATAGAAGTCTAAATAAATAAATGTTTGGTGGCATTCCAACCTAGGGATCTGATGTTTTCTATGGGGTTATTTCAGAAACCCACAGCTCCATCGTGACACCTATTTTATTTGATTATTATGTATAAGTAAAAGGCCCACCTGAACCCAAAGAAACACTACCAAGGAAAAACGTTTTGTAACCACAGTTTAATGTTTACAATGTTATAGCCACAGTTGAATGTTTGAATTTGTTTACAATGTTATATAAAATAAAAGAAAATTTTTAAAAAAATCAAAAAAAAATATTTTGATTTGGTAACACTACCGCTTAAAGAGGAAATACCAAACTTCAAACTTAGATCGAGGGTGCTTCTCCACATGACAAAATGCACCTAAATTGCCTTCAGGAAAAGCTCCAGGAGGCACATCAGGTACAGGTTTTGTCACGTGGGGAAACTAACCCACGCGGCTTTGGCGACAATCCTGTGGGGGGTGCAGAGATCCAGCTCTGCATCTCCTGCAGGACTGCCACCAAAGTTGCAGGGCTTAGCTTTCCCACATGATGAAACCCATGCCTGATGTGCCTCCTAGAGCTTTTCCCGAAGGAAAATTGGACGCAGTTTGTCACATGGGAAAGCCCCCTGAGGTGATAGGGAATGTTTCGTTCAAAATCCTCTCCAGCACTGCAATGTAGAAATGCTATTCTGAATACCCAATCGAGAGACTGAGAGGTGAACTCTGGCCACTCTGAAATAGGCCGTTTTTACATGGACGGCACCCACCCACAGCTCGCTCAGTGTTCGGGGGGGTGTACAGCGGGGGGCATCTGTGTATATGGCCGGCAGTGGGGGGGGGGGATGGGTGTCCGTTTGGTGTTTGCTAGGGATGGGCAAATGCGATTCGGAAGTTCAGAATTCGGACTGAACTCGACCAGTTCAGTCAACCGAACCAAACTTCCGAACCGAACTAGATTTTCTAACCGAACCAAATTTCCGAACTCAGTTCTGTTCGCCCATCCCTATAAGATAATATTCCATTTAGTTCAATGGGGTTTGAATTTCCAAACTCTGTTCAGAAGTTCGGACCAAACTCAAATAGTTTGGTCAACCGAACCAAACTTCCGAACTGAACTCGATTTTCGAACCGAATTTCCGAACTCGGTTCTGTTCACCCATCCCTAGTGTTTGCCCGTGTGAACACTGAGCAGGATGGGGGTGTGTGTGTGTGTGCATGCGTGCTTCCATGCAACACCCACCTCCACCCATCTCTACCCACGGAGCCCTCCAGAAAACCGGAAGAGACTCCATGGCTGGAGGTGGGTGGAGGTGGATGGGTGTCTGTTTACGGTGTGCATCAGCAGAAAAACACCCACCCACCCCATCCACCTCCATCCATGTAAAAAGACCCATAGTAATAGTGTCTTTTAATTCAGTAGAGCCAGGATTTCACCCTTAGATGCCCATATTTAGAAAACTAGCATCACAAAAGTTTCCCCACAGACATAAAGAGTTTCTTTTGCAAATAATTTCAATTTCTGCACATGCACAGTATGCAACACTTTTTTTTAATGCTTAATAAATATTAATAAAGCGGAGTGAAAAAGGCTTTTCTTTATGCCAAATTAAGAATGACTTTGACTCTTGTGCAGAATACCAAAGAGGCTGTGTAGCCAAATGGAAGCAGACAGGAAAACTGACAATTTGTGTCCAGTGTTTTATTACTCTTTCACTCTCTGGTATTTGCTAGCAGAGATTAAATGGGAAAAAAGAGATGAAATTGATGCAAACATGGGCATATACGGTGGGGCTGATCCCAAGCCCCGTGGATCCCATGGGCAACCGTGCGCAAATCACACAGTTCTCTATTGTGGGCACATTGTATCCCACAGAAACTGTGTGCATGCTCACACACTGAATCCACAGGACTTAGAACTGAACCCATTGCCTTGCCATTATTATTTAGGAACACACAGTTATTTAAGATGAATTATATATGGTATCCCTGCTGTTCAGTCAAAATTAAAACTGAAATTAACATGATGCTCTCTCTGTTGATTAGGACTGTGCATTGGGTCAAGCATTTGTATTTGTATCTGTATTGTTTTTGTGGTTTTAGTATTTACATTCATTTGTATTTGTATCTTTGCCTGTGTTCACTGTATTTTCCCCATCGTTGCCAATGTGGAAAATGCAGTGAACACAGGTCTTTGCATATGGGTTATTTTGGAGCAGAAGTACAGTGAGGCTCTGCCAATTTGACAGGACTACAAGGAAAGGAAAATGCAGTCAAAACTGCTGCTAAGTCTGCTACCAATTTAAAAAGGGGAGTACAGGCTTAGGGGAGGGTAGAGAATACAGCTAGCTTGGTAGGGAGTTTGTTAGCATGGGGAGGGTGGAACAGGATATGGATCTGGCTCAGGGAGATCACTGGCTTGAGGGAGAATGAGGTATGTGACTGAATTGGGACAGGGGAGAATGGCACATGGGTCTGATTGGCAGGTGTCACTGGCTTAGAAGAAAATGGGGCATGGGACTAGGTTCAGGGGAGGTTACTGGCTTGGGGTGGGAATGGAACATGGGGCTAACTCAGGGAGGTGGTCACTGGCTTGGGGAGGGGAGATGAGGCAAGGGTCTGCCTTGGAGGTGGTGGTTTATAGCTTAAAAGGGAATCACTGGCTTTTGGACAGTGGAATTCCTAGGTGGGAATGGGGCGTGGGTTGACTCAAGGAGTCACTGGCTTAGTGAGAGGAGGAATGAAGCTTCCAAGGACTCACCATTTCTCCCTGGCTGCGCTGGGACTGGCTGCAGTGCTGGAGACTGCAGTTCTGAGGCAGTGGCAGATGCTGCAGATGTGGAGTGCTCACTACAGACTCCCCAAGAAATAAGGCTATGCTGAGAGTCAGAGAGCAACCCAACTCGATGCTGGATATGTCGTGCAGTTGAGGGATCCAATTTGAGATCTTGGATATCACTTTGGGGGGAAATTTGGGTGTTGCAGGTCCCACCTTTACCATGGGTAAGTGTTTGCAGGATCAGGCCCAGATTAGGCTGTCACTCCAGGGGTTTCACATCAACAGAGTTTATTCATACTCAATGTACCAAGTCCCAAGCCAGGCATCAAGCCTCTGGTCAGTCCAAACAACATATATAGTCCATTTACAGAGTCTAGTCACACAACAGTCCCAGGCTAGCTCTCCAAATTCACTCTCAGCTCAATCAGCTTCAGGTCTCCTTCCTTCAGGACTACAAGTCTCTCCAGAACTGTGTCCCCTTTTCTATCCCAGAGTAGACTGTCCTCTTCTACAGCCAGGTGTAGACTGCCCCCCTTTACTTCCTTCTTGCCTCTCTTTCTCTTTCAGGCTATGCCCCCAAAGTTAGCCACTTTCTTTTTGGCAGTCATCTTAGGGGATCCACCCGGCAGGTGCCATATTGTGGCACAGCCCTGCCACATTAGGGTTCACCCAAAACCCGAATACACAGACCTAGTATTCATATTTCAAATATAGAACCTGAAAAGGTCTTTTTTGCATTCATTTGTATTTTGTCAAAACACAAACAAACAGCCCTACCATTGATAAATATTATTTACCACTTATATCACTTTCAGTGTTCAATGTGCTTTAATCCTTATGTAGTTCACCTTCACAAACAGTGGCATAACTTTGGGCTAAAATTAATGGGGAATGCTGGATCCTTTGGATCCACATAAGTCCCATAAGCTTTAGAGGAAAGGAAATTTGTGGGGTCATGTCTCATACCTGAATGCCCATTTTCACAACAGCCCTGTGAGGTAGATTGTTAGTATTCCCTTTTTACAGATGGGGAACGGAGACTAAAAACAGTAATTTGCCCAAAGTAATGAGTTTGTGACTTAAATGGGATTTGAACCTTGCTGGTTTCTCAGGTACAATTCCTTATCCACTAGACTACTTTGGCTCATTACCACAGCTGAAAAGTGCATTGTTTCATAAGCACTTCCATAAGGAAGTGGGCAATGAATGATGATTCAGTGGACAAAAAGCCCTGGCTCCAGAAGCAGTACCTGCAGAAGTGATGACCAAAAAGATTTATATAGTTCTTTCTCAGGTCAAATTGGCTACCAGTGATGTATGGTGCTGGCTGCTTCTTATCCTTTTTGCTGACAAATACGTACGTGAGGCTTGCCAGATTGCTGCATTCATCATAGAAGATTTGCCACTCAACCTGCTCTGAAAATAGTCTTAAGAGAAACAAGATTATATAAAAAGTAAAACAGAAAGACTTCTGCAAAAAATGAGGTGTTCTCCATGCTTCAGCTCTGTGGTTTAAAACCAACATCTATGATTTTAATAACATTGTTTTTAACTGTCTGACGTCTATGTTTTTTCCCTTTACACACACACCCCAAGTTATTTTTTTTCAAACCCACTTTCTCCCAAAGCACTGGCTTCTTATATATCCATGTCCTGAATTTGCTACATCTATGTAGTTCTGACTTGTTACATGCCTAAGAAAGGATCTACTGTGACCCACAATCTTGTACATTCTCACCAACAGAAGTTGATCCAATAAAAGATGATAAGATATCATTTGAACTACTTTGTCTCCATCGCTTGTATTTGGGACCAATAGAGCAACCTCTCCTCCCCCTCACCGACCCCTTCCCTTATATATCAAATGAGACATTTTCCTGTACCAACTAGTAACCCCAACCCTCCAGAAAATGCAAGATAGTTCAAGGTGTGGCAAAATCTCTGTACCTCATAAAGAGATACGAACCACCCAAGAACTCCCAGTGACTATTTGATTGTTCCTTGTTCATGTCAATTTAGAATCCGAGGGTGGCACTGGTTACTAGGAAACTTTGCTACTTGGGGTAGCATTGACCAGAGATAGTAATCCCCTTTGGGAGGAAACCCATCAACATTTGGGCCACAGACGGTCTGTCCATAAAGTATGTCATGCATCAAGGAGTGTAGAGAAAATAAGGTTGCCATGCTAGTCCCAAATATAGGCAATAGAGACAATAAGCTGTAGTTGGTTCAATAAAAGATAACACTGTACTACTTTGTTTCTAATGCATCAAGGAGGCAGAGAAGACTAACAAAGTGGTGATGATTTATGGTGGGGGTAAGGGGACTCACATCATGTAACAACCATGGGTTTACTACCCCAAGAGAATCATTCTGTAATCTGTACACAGTCACCAGGTGCCTTGGGTACATTCCCTTGTTTCCCCATCCCTCCTTCCTGTCCACATCACCTCCCAGTTGCTTCTGTATTCTCTCCCAGTTGCTCCAATGTCCTGGTTATTTTTCTGCACTTCTTTGTTTGAACTCTCATGTTCCCTTCTATTCTCCCTGTCCCGGGGGAGGGGGGAGTTCTGTACTCATGAGAAACAAATGTGACAAAGGGAAAGGGTTCTCAAATATTGCTAAACGTGTAACAATCCATAGAGTCCCTTGCTCCACCTGCCCTGCTCAAACACCCATTCCTGCCCTGTCTCTCCTCTACCCCCAATAGTGAAATAAACTTTGAAATTCCTCTGTAAGTATAAACATTTTCTTGGCTCAGTTTGATTAGATTCATCCAGACTTGCTTCCCCCCCCCCCCCATTTCATTAATATTTTCAGTTTGATCATATTCCATGAGAACAAAAGCAGGAACAGGTAAGTATACACTGTAGCATTATTAACCCAGTCTTTGGAGCCTCCCCAGCCATCATCTGCTCCCCACGCCAGCTGCGTGCTAAGCATCTTAATAAAAAGATAATTTGGGAGTCCTCATGTTGAGATTTATGCTGTTGCATACTATTGCAATTGCTCACAGTCTAATTAAAACTCTGTGACCATCTCTGTGAGATAATGCCATTAGTTATGGGTAGGGAAATGTAGCTTCCTTTATAAATCACGCTTGCTTGCCAATTATAAAATTTGCCATTACGTTTCTCTTTAGTAAATGCTTACTTCCCTATCTTGAAAAAAACTGGACAGACAGTCCTAATATGACATTTCTTCCTGGGATGCACCACGTGTCCATTATTATTGTTTGTATAGTGCCAGCAATGTACCCAGTAGGAATGGGCGAACAGAATGGAGTTCAGAAATTCAGTTCGGTTCTGTTTGGTTTGAAATTCGAGTTCGTAAATTCGATTCGGTTCGGTTTGAAATTCCAGTTTGGTTCGGAAGTTCGGTTCGGTTGACTGAACAGACCAATTTCGGTCGAATTCCAAACTTCTGAACCAAGTTCGGACATTCAAAACCAGAGTTTTTGGTGTGTGTTGCCACTAGGGATGAGTGAACAGAACGGAGTTCGGAAATTTGGTTCGGTTCGGTTTGAAATTCGAGCTCAGTTCTGAAGTTCAGTTCAGTCAACCGAACAGACCGAGTTCAGTCCGAACTCAGAACTTCCAAACCGCGTTCGCCCATCCCTAGTACCCAGCACTGAACGGTCATGATTAGAGACAGTCCCCTGCCCCCTACAATCCAGGACAGGCATAGGAGGGGAAACAAGATGGAGAGGCACACAGAAAGAGTTAGGGAAACATTCAAGAAGTTGATAAATTACAGGTGCACGTGCTTAGCTTAGCTGGAAGGGGAGGAGGGAGATCCTGGATGATGATACCGTATGAGGAAAAGCATAAATGAGCAATGATAAATGAGCTAGTATTAAGGAGTTATTTCTGTAAAAGCTATCAACCTATTAAAATGTTGAGTTGACTAATTGGCTAAAAGCACCATAATTCACTGATGAATTAACATCACTGAACCTCAGTACAGCTTTACTCAGTACAATTCACGGATATGTTTTTGGTGCTATTTTTAAAATTACTATGAATGTGTGAACGCGGTTTGGAAGTTCAGGGTTCGGCCCAAACTCGGGGTGTTTGGACCATTTGAAAACACCCCAAATCCGAACTGCCGCCCGCCTGAACCGGCTGAACAAATTTCGGGTTCCAAACCAGTTCAGATGGGGGCGGGGGCAGGGAGGAACCCGGGTTTCCCTCCCCCCTCTAGGCTGCACAGGTGGAAGGGGCACAGGGGAGCACTTCCCCCGCACACCCTGCCCAGCCTGGAAAAAAAATTAACCCCCCCACCCCAGGGATCACCCTACCTGGTAGTGCTGGGGCTCCAACCCTGGGTCCACCGGTGGCAGGTCCGGAGGTGGCGGCGCTCTGGAGCGCTTCAGGCTGCTACTAGGCCTTCCAGGTCAAACCGGAAGGCCTAGTAGCGGCCTGAAGTGCTCCAGAATGACGGCACTGCTGGACCTGCCACTGCTGCTGCAGCCGGACCCGGGTCCAAAGCCCTGGTACCACCAGGTAGGTCGGGCCCCAGGTCTGGCAGCAGTGGTGGCGGGTCCGGCAGTGCTCCGGAGCACTTCAGGTCACTACTAGGCCTTCTGGTTTGACCTGGAATGCCTAGCCGCCAGACCTGCTGTCATCTGACCCAGAGCCAGAGCCCCGGCACCACCAGGTAGGGCAATCCCTGGGGTGGGTGGGTGGTTAAAAAAAAAAAAATTATGAGGCTGGGCAGGGGGATGGAGGTGCTCCCCATTGCCCTTTCCACCCAATCAGCCTGGAGGGGGGAGGGAAAACCGGACCGTCCCTCCGCCCGAACGGGTTTGCCCCCCCCCAACCTGTTCAGGCCAAATGGGCTGAACCGAACAGTTTTGAGTTTGGCCGAACCCCGAACGGGCCGAACACTGAATCCCCCGGTGTTCGTACATTCCTAAAAATTACACTGAGGGTCGCTGATAAAACAGCGCATATTTAGAGTTTGTTCAGTGACAGCACCCTGCCATAAGAAATTGCTCAACCAGGCCGCCGGGGGATATTCTGTTTCATTAGGGATGGAAAGCCTGCCTAATCCCCCTGAGTCAATTGGACATTGGAACCACCTGTCAATTTCACTCCCAAGCTGCAGGCTTGGGAGCTGCAGGGTTATTAATCTCATGGTAGAGCTGTGGGCTTGTCAATTTCACCCCAAGCCTTCACTACTGGGGGCGGGCTTGCTGCACTTGTCAATTTCATGCATCAGCCAGGTGAATGGGAAAGTTCCCTAGTTATGATGCAACCCAATGAGTTACCCCCTCATGGTCAGAGCCCATGGGGTGACACCATCAACATGCAGCAGTGTGTTCAAACTGCTCCACCACAGGGTGTTAACAAAGAACACAACAACTGCTTACAAGTCAGTGTTGACATGATCATTCATGTCAGGGATGTCCAGGGGGGCTGCACTGTGCCCAGGATGGGACAGCGAGATGAGATGGCCCAGGCAGGTGAGGTAAACCAGGTAGAGAGCATGGAACTCAGAATCAGGGAGGAAGGGATGGATGAGCCAAGTTGTGCCATGCTCAAGATGGGACAGCTGTCAAACTACAGCTTGTGAAATGTATGATGGGATACAGAGATGGTGTGTGAGGTAGAATGATGGTCAATAAAACCCCCAAACCACCACACAGACAGCTGGCCATTTATTAGGTCCAACATCCTAGACATGCAAAGTAGGGAACACAGATATACTATGGGTGATTTCAGACGTTACGAGATCACGCTCAACCACACTGAACCACGCTCAACCCCCCCGTGGGGCCAAAGGTCCCGGGAAGCGTGGTCAAACGAACCCCCACCGGGAACCAAGGAAAAGTAACGTCTGGACGCCAATCCCCGAGCGGAACCAAACCAAACGTGCCCCAGCCGGGGACAAGGCACGCAGCGTCGCAGCCAGGCAACCAGCAACAACACAACCACCGGAGGGAGATTTAAAGCGAGAGCAGCAGCAAGCAAGCGTGGCGGGATGGAGCGAGGAGGGAAGCGGAAGAGAGCGGAGGCAGAGACAGCGACAGCGGCGGGCCAGGAGGCGGAGGAGGTGCAGGCAGGCCCAGCGATGCAGGCGGAGGGGGCACAGGTGCAGGAAGGGGGCACACGGGAGCACCCGACCAGGGAGGCGCCCCGGGAACACCAACCACAGCTGCAGCCGGGTCGCGCCGCCCCGGGGACAGCGGCCGGAACAGGCCCACAGGAGGCACCCAGGAAACGGGTAAGGGCACCCACTGGGAGGGGAACAGGGGGCACAGGGGAACCCCCTGTGGAGGGGGCCGGGGGGACCCCGGGCGGAAGGCAGGGGGGCAGGGGGACCCCGGGCGGAGGGCAGGGGGGCAGGGGGCCCCCGAGAGGGCCCACACCCTCACCCAGCAACCAACCACCCCCCTTCCCCCCCCCAGACACGAAAGTCGGCCCGGGCGGACGAGCCCCAGGAGGAGCCCGGCCCCCGGCCCCTGGAGGCGCACCCCCAGGAGGAGGTGGAGGAGGAGCACAGGCAGGTGCAGCAGGAGCTGCACCGGGAGGAGGAACAGCAGGGGCCCAGCCGGAGGAAGGCCTATCACAGAGGGGGACAGTGGGGCCTCCAGGAGACCCGGGACTTCATACGGATCTGGGGGACCCTCGAGTACCAGGTGGAGCTCGCAATAAACCAGCGCAACGAGCATGTCTACCGGGACATCGTGCGCGACATGGAGGCGGCGGGGCACGAGCGCACTGTCAACCAGTGTCGCTCGAAGGCCAAGGAGCTCAAGAGGGGGTACAAGGCCCTCAAGGACAATAACAGCCGCTCCGGCCACGGGGCCCGCACCGCCCCCTACTACGATGCCCTGGACCGCATCCTTCACATGAAGGGCTCCATAGTTGCCCCACGCCTGGTGGGCAGCGCTGTGGTCCAGGGCAGGGAGCGGGCCGAGGTACCCCCTCCCCTCGCCGCCCGCCCGGTAGACACGAGCTCAGGGGACCCCCACCCCCAGGAGGACCACCCGGGACCCGCAGAAGCCCCAAGGCCCCCCCCCAGCAGCAGCCCGGAGACATCCCAACGCCGGGCCGGCCAGGCGGAGTCGGAGGTCGGCACCTTCACCACCCTCAGCCAGTGGTCCCAGGGGGAGCACTCCCAGGGTGAGGCGCCGGCCTCCGAAGGCTCGGAGACGGACATAGAGGGTAAGCGGGCCCCCAGGGCAGGGGGGGGCACGACCAGGGGGCCGGTGGCAGGGGCGGGGGTGGGGGCCCTGCTGCAGGGGCCACAACCAGCCCCCTTCACCCGCTCCCCCCTCTCCCGCCCGCAGGACATGGGGAGCCCCAGGACCGGGCCAGCGAGACGGTGCAGGCCCCCGCGGAGGGCACAGGAGAGCAGGTGCCGGACCCAGGTAAGGCGGGAGGGCTGGGATTGCGGGAGGGCCCCCCGGGCGCCAGCCCAGGGGGGCCTCTGGCCTCAGTGGGGGAGGGGGGGCAGGGGGCCCCGGGACCCGACCCCGCTAGGGGACAGGGCCCTGCACTGACCCACCCGCCCATTTCCACAGGGCAGCCCCCGCGCGCGGCGCCTCCGCCGGCCGCGGCCCCAGCCCAGCGGATGCGGGAGTACCGGGCGCGGGTCCGCAGGCGCAGGGAGGAGCAAGCGGAGGACATCGTCCGCAGGGCGGAGGAACAGGGGGAGCGCATGATCGCCTCCGTGGACCGCATGGAGGCGGCCATAGAGCGGTCCATGGAGAAGGCCCTGGAGACAGACCGCCGGCTGGAGGCGGAGGTGCGCCTGGAGCGGAGGCGGGAGCGCCGGGAGCACCAGCGGCAGCAGGGGCTGCTCAGGGGCCTCCGGCAGGACATACAGGGCATGGTGCGGGAGCACAGCGCAAAGATGGACAGGTCCCACGACATTGGGACCTCCCTGCTCCTGCATGCGGGCACCATGTGTGCCTACGTGATGGCCGGCGCACCTCCGGGCGCCCTGCCCGCCCAGGTCCCCATGCCGGGCCCCTCGGCGCCCCCGGGCCCAGCCCTGCCGCCCCTGGCGCCCCCCCGGCCCCAGGGCCCTCGCATGCGCCTCCCAGTGCCCCCGGGCCTCCGGAGGGTCCAGCCCCCCCGGGGCGCGACCGGGGCACCGGGCACAGCTGCCCATCCGCCGCCCGGCCCCCTGCCGGGGCCGGGACCGGCCCAGGACACGGCAGGGGACACGGACAGTGGGGGGGAGGGGAGCTCCCAGAGCTCGGTGGGCCCAAGCGGCCGCACGAGGGGTCGGCCCAGGAAACGCGGGGGGATGGTGGGAAGGGGGGGGAGGGGGAGGGCCACATGAGGGCGGGTGGTGGACGGGGTCACGGGGACGGGGGTGGGGAGGGGGCACAGGGTGATTGTGTGCACTGTGTGGGCAATAAAGTGTTGTAAAGAGACAGTTGTCCCCGGCCCGTTTGTGGGGGGGACAGGGCTGTGGGACCGCGTGTACAGGGGCATGGGCACGGAACGGGGGGTGGGGCCCCCAGGGGCGGGAAGGCCCTCACAGCGGGCCCCCCCGGGCGATGTGGGTTGCAAGGGCGTTCCGGATCCTTTTGGCATACCGGTACTCCCGGGGGTTCCCTGCGTTCACGTACAGGGGAACAGGACCGGGGGGCCGGTGGGGCTCGGGGTACTCCAGGGCCGCCCCCTCGGTCTCGCACACATTGTGCAGAACGCAGCAGGCACCGATCACCAGGGCGGAGGTGGGGACGGTGAAGTCCAGGCGGCCAGCTAGACTCCTCCAGCGCTGCTTCAGGGCCCCGAAGGCACGCTCCACCACGGTCCGGCTCGCACACAGGCGGGTATTGTATACCTGCTCCGCAGGGGTGCTCGGGACAGGGTAGACCTTCATCAGCCAGCGGGTCAGGGGGTAGGCGGGGTCCCCCAGGATGCAGGGGGGCATGGGAACACCCTCGATCCACCTCATGCCCATGTCCGCGAAGTCCCCCCGGTACATGCGGGCATAGAAGGGGGAGATGGTCATGATCCTGGCGTCGTGACTCCGGCCGGAGTTGCCCGTGTAGATGTCTATGAAGCGGGCCCGGTGGTCCACCACCCCCTGCAGGTGCAGGGAGTAGTATCCGTGCCGGTTCACATACTCCAGGGCCTCCCCCGCGGCCGGGCGCAGGATCTCGATGTGTGTGCCGTCCACGGCTCCGATGCAGTTCGGGAAGCCCCCGGCCGCGAAGCCAGCCATCACAGCGCCCTGGTCCAGGAGCTGGATGGTCCTGTCGAGGAGCACGCCCTCCACAGCCTCGCACACATCCCGCACGATGCAGGCGACCGTGCTGAGCCCCACCCCGAAGTGCTGGGACACGGAGCGGCAGGAGTCGGGCGTTGCGAGGGCCCAGACCCCTATGGCCACCCGCTGGACCATGGGGATGGGCTCCCGCATGGAGGTGTGCTGCCGCTCCAGCCAGGGCGTGAGGAGCTCCGCTAGGCGCAGCAGGGTGGCCTTGCCCATCCGGAAGTGGGACCCCCACTCGGCCTCCCCCCAGTGGGCCTGGGCCCGCTCCCACCAGGCCTGGGGCCGCTCCGTGACCCATAGGCTCCGCGCTATGGGCATAGCCAGCAGCGCTGCCCGGCGGAGGGTCTGCGTTGCCCAGCGGAACCGCCTCGCGGCCCCTCGGAGCGCAGCGGGCCGGGTGAGGCTCCGGCAGGCGGCCAGCCACGCCCCCCAGGCCCGGCGCCGAGCCCTGAGCCGGCCACGGACTCTCCTGCGGGCCTGCTGGCCCCGGAGGCGCACGCCAGCCCGCAGGGCCAGGACATAGCGCAGGCGGACGGCCAGGTGCACCCTCTCGGTCAGGAGGCACAGCTGCTCAGTGTGGTCACGGTGCCACTCAGCCGCGAGCGCGAGGAACATCCAGTTCCCACCTGCCCTATCGCGCTCCATGGTGCTGGGGCCCCGGTGGGGGCTGGGAGCGCTTATGCCGGCCCGGTGCTGGTGGCCCCGCCCGGGGGTCGGCCTCGCGGCCCTGCGCGCGCCCTGTGCCGGTGCATTCCGGCTGCTCCCGCCCCCAGCACCCCGGGCCCCCTCCCCTCGCTGTTTGTAGCGGGATGGCCTTGAAGGTGCGATTAGGCAGACAGAGAGCTCGCTGTTGTTCTCTGCAGCTGTGCCGGGCCCGCACCCCACGCCTCGCTCTGTTGTGCTACAATGTTGCGGTGCGGGCCCGTGTTCCCTGTCCCGGGGGCCGGGCCGAGCCTCTCCCGGCCCTGGGCAGTCTGTGTGCCCTCCGGGCTCCGTGTCCCATTCCCTGTTGTGCTGGACCATGGCTGGCTGCCCATCCATGGGGCTCCCGCTGTCCGGCCCCCAAGGGGCCCCCCATATCTGGGCCTTCCGCGAGACCATGTCTCTGTGCGACCTGTGGCACACCCCTGCCGTGCAGCTGCTCCTGGCCGGGCCGGGGAGCCGTGCAGGTGCCTACGAGAGCCTGAGCTCCGGGCTCCGTTACTTTGGCCATGTGGTGAGCGCCCGTGATTGCCGGCTGCATGCGGAGGCCCTGGGGCTGGCTCGTTTCCCCGAGGGGCGCATCCCGGAGGTGCTGTGCGCCCATGTGCCCTGGAGCGCCTCGGAGACCGTGTCAGCGCTGGTGGTGTGTGGTCTGGGCGCCTACTCGGAGTGCCTGGCCGAGGGTGGCCCTGCCTTGGCCGTGACCTACTTCTCCTGTGTTCACGGGGCCCGTGGGTACCAGCGCACCCGTGGGGCGGCGTTCCAGCGGCTTCTGGAGCTGGGGCATCTTCCGTGGCCCCCTTCTGCTGCCTGCTGTGTGCCGGAGCCCTCCGCGGTGGAGATGTCATCCCTGTTGGCGGTGTGGGCGCGTGTGGACGTCCAGCTGGCCCTCACCATGCCCGATCCCTTCGAGGCCTACTACCTGATCGCCCACTACATGTCCTTGCAGGGGTACCGCCGGGGCATGCTGCACTGGCCCCACCTGGTCCACCGGGCAGGGCACCCGGGCCCTGGGGCCTCCGGGGCCCCCAGCGGCGGCCTGTGACCCCTGCATCGCCTCCCTGGCCCCCCCGGTGTGGTGCCCCCGTGTGGGCTCCCGCCCCGGTCCGGGGGGGGGCCTGGTCCCCGCTGGCTGCTCCCGACCTGCGGACCCCGCCTCGGTGAGCTCCCGCCCGCCACGCTGCTCGCTGCTGCCCCTGCCCGTGGTCCTGGGCCCCCTCCGTCCCCGTGGCTGGGTGGGGCGCTCGGTGTGGGCTCCCGACCCACCCGTGTGCTGCTGGCGGCCCTCCCCCGCCGGCCCTGGCACCGACTGCACCCCCCCGGGTGCTTGCGGAACCTGCGGGATGGCCCCCCCCGGACCGGACCGGACCGGTCCGTTACCCTTGCCCGGGTGGGTGCTGCCGGAGCGTCGCTGGACCTGCAGAGGGGCTCCACCGGACCCGGCTGCCCTGCATGTGCCCCCCTTTGACTGTGGGGCCCCCTTCCTCCTCCTCCTGGACCCTCTCCGCCGGCCTCGCTGTGCTTTGGGGGCCCCCAACGTGCCTTGTTCCGGGGGTCCGCCCCCCCCTCCGAGACTGCCTCTGTTCCTGTGGGGGCGCCTCCTTGGACTGGACTGGGGTGGTGTGGGGGTGGGGGTTGCTGCTGCCTGTGCCTTGCCCCTTGGTGGTGCCCCCCCTCGTCCCTCCCGTTGTTCCTGGTGGGGTGTTCCGGGCGCCCCTGCCCCCCCTTCCCGACCTTTCCCTGGTGTGTGTGTGTGTGTGCCCGGGCGTGTGGTCGTGCATTGTGCCCCGCTGCGGGTCCGCTGTGTGTGCCGGCTGTCAGCCTGTTCTCGCTCTTCCCCCCTCCCTTCCCGTTTCCCTTGTGTGGGCATTCCCTTGTGTGCCTTGTGGCTTCGTTTGCCCTCAGGCGGCCTTGTCTGTGTCCCGCCCCTGCCCGGTGCCTTGTGGGGGTTTAGCGTCCGGCGGGGGTTCGGCTGCACGTCTGTTGTGCTGCCGCGGCCCGCGATGGTGCAGCCCGGTTCCAGCCCGTGGTCCCGTTCCCGGCACATCTGTTTGGGTCGTTTTCCCACCCCCGGCCGTGGTTGCGCTGTTCACCCCCCCTGGTGGTTCACTGTGGTGAACCGGCCGCCCGTAACATCTGAAAATACCCATTTACTGCAGCATGGTTATTGTGCTGTTTATTAACACCCACTGTTACTGCTGCAACAAGGACCCTTTTCACACAGACACTAACATTGATAAAATGGGTGTTACATTTTATTATACATGCTGCAGGACACCCATAGAGCACACCTGTAGCCCTGCAACACGTATACTAAAATGTAACACCCATTTTATCAGTGTTAAAGTGTCTGTGTGAAAAGGGTCAAGGTTGATTCCCCCATGACTAACCTAACATGTAGGCTGTTTTTACATGGATGCCCCTCCCCTCCAGCTTGGTGTTCTGTTCAGGCACGTGTGCAGGGTGGCTGGGGCTGTCCATGTATACAGCCAGCAGGGGGAGGGGAAAGGGGTGTCCTCTCGGTGTTCGCCCATGTGAACACCAAGTGGGATGGATCGGGGTGCAGCACCCACCTCCACCCATCGCACACCCATCTCCATCCACCTCCACCCATCAAGCCCTCCAGAAAATCGGAGGAGGCTCCTTGGGTGGAGGTGGGTGGGTGTCTGTTTACATGAACACACACACACCTCCACCCACGGGGCCTCCTCCAGTTTTCTGGAGGGCTCGGTGGGTGGAGGAGGTGGGTGAGTGATGGGTGTTGCATGGGAGTGCACACGCACCCCCAGCCCTCACCCACCACTGGCCATTTACACAGATGCCCCCCCACACACACACCTGCCCAAACACAGAGTGTGTGTGTGGGGAGGGGGGGGTCCGTGTAAAAACAGCCACTATGTGGCAACTATCTTTTATTAGCGTTTTGATACAATCTGGCAAAAAAAGCCAAGATAATGAGCTGCTTTTCTATTTCTAGGGTGTGTTGTTGTATATAAAAATTATTCATAGCCAATTCCAGACAGACACAATTGCACTCATGCCAGGAGAAAGCTGCAGTGTTTTCCTAGTGGGAGTGCTCCCCTAGGACAATTTACTACCCTAACAGATGACTGTCCTGAAAAGAAAACACAGTATTTTCTCTAAATATTATTCAGAGCTCTGTTAATAGGTATTTCCAGGCTCTTGACTCTAATGGCTGGAAATCTTTTTATTGATCTTCTGTTGCCTCACTGTGGCTAAAGTGTGATTACTTGAAATTTACCTCTGCCTGTGTCCTCCAGAATCAACGTGAAGACAGGCAATAATCAAGGAGACATGGAAACCAAAAACAGCATGTTATAACAGGGAATCAAAAACTAACACAGGAGACTAATTGAGGCCATGTGCCTTTGTGAATTTAAGCCACTACGTCACACTGAAAGGCTGAAAGGACTTGAGCTAGAGCCGTAAGCCGTATTCAAGTTTCCTTTGCACTTACTATCATGTCTCTCCTAGATTGTAAGCCCCTAGGAGCAGTGACCTGTCAGGGGCATAGCTAGGTTGGAATGGGCCCAGGTGCAAGAAATGGACTTGCCCCTCTGTCATCATCCTGTGTCCCACCCCCCTCCTTCCTTCTCCTAGTGCCCCTCCCTCCCTCCACTTGCTGTGCTTGAGCCCTGAAGACTGTAGCTGCCCTGCCTGCCTTGTGCCACTGTCACCATTGCTTGCTCTGTCTTGTGTTGCTCTCTGGGTGGGTCCCACACACGCTGTGTGCTGCAGGCACTTCTGCTTCCCCTCAGCTCAGTCTCCACCCAGCCGTGCCGCAACAGGACAGGATTTGTGGTTGTTCTCTCCTCCCCCCCGCCCCCCATAGCTTGGGTCCTATGGGACCCCAGAGTTTGGAACCCAGGGCAAATGCCCCTCCTTTCCCTATTATAGCATCTGAGACGTGTCTTTAATGATTGTCCAGTGCCAGCTACATTGTTTGTGCTATATAAATAAATAACAAATGGGAAGTCAGGGTTTGAATCCTGCCCTAGCCATTAACTCACTGGGTGGTTTTGGGCAAGTCACAAACCCTCAGCCTCAGTTCCGCATCTGTAATAAATGGGAACATGTGTGTCTTTCTCTCCCTGAGTTCCCCTCACCTGTGTCCATCTTAGATTGTAAGCCCACTGGGCAGGAACCTGTCTCTAATAATAATTGTAAAGCACCAAGTACACAGCTGGCACTATATGAATGCTTAATTCATTCATTAATGGGGGTTCCGATTATCGGGGATGTGGTACTGACCCCTTTGTCATGGTTGGATCATTATTCTTATTATTATTATTAACAAACATTTATATAGCGCCAGCAGTGTACCTGGCACTTTACAAAGTAATAAAATAGACACGATTGTAAGCCCTGCCCCTAGGGCTTACAATCTGAGAGACAGGAGCTGGGGGAGAGACTTAGGAAGGGGAACAGAGGGAGAGACAAGGGGTCTAACATTCATGAAGATGCGAGGTCTCAAGTGCACGTACTTGGCTTGGTTACGATGAGAATGACAGCAGGCAGGTCCATGTTGCAAGGATAAGGGTAAACCGATCGTAGGTATAGGAATAGTGGCTCAGCAGGATAAAGAGTCAGACAGAGCAGAGCAAAAGAGGTGAGTTTTAAGGAGAGATTTGAAGGTATGAAGGGAGGGGGCAAGGCGGATGTGGACAGGGAGGGAGTTCCAGGCATGGGGGGCAGCAAGTGAGAAGGGACGAAGGCGCTTAGGGGAGCAGGGAAGGCGTGGAAGGGTGAGAGAAGGGACAGAGGAGGAGCGAAGTGCACGGGCTGGAGTATGGAGGGCGATAAGTGCAGAGAGGTAGGGGGGAGCAAGGTTGTGAAGAGCTTTATAGGTGAAGACTAGGAGCTTGTGCAGGATTCGTTCAGGAAGGGGAAGCCAGTGAAGCGAAGAGAGGAGGGGCTGCACATGGTCGAAGCGACTGGCGAGGTAGATGACCCTGGCAGCAGAGTTTTGGACAGAGATGAGGGGAGAAAGGTGAGACCGGGGAAGGCCAGTGAGAAGGAGGTTACAGTAATCGAGGCGAGAGATGACCAGAGCATGAACAAGAGTTTTGGCAGACGAGACAGAGAGAAAAGGGCGAATCTTAGCAATGTTATGGAGGGAGAAGCGACAGGATTTAGCAACAGAGTCAATGTAGGGTTTAAAAGAAAGGGGTGAGTCAAAGATGAAGCCTAGGCTACGGGCTTGGGGGACAGGCAGGATGGTGACTCCATCAATAGTTATTGACAGTGAGGAAGGAGAGGAAGGATGAGGGGGGAAGATGATGGCACAGATCCCTGCCCTTCTATGCCCTCATCAGGGTGGTGGACTTATTAGGAGGGTCCTCCCTCAGAGACTAATATAACCAACTGGTTTCCAGAACTCTCTGGGGGATCTGCCTACTGACCTTAGCGGCTACTCTGTTGAGGACTTGGTCATTTTGTGAAACAATATCTTGACCATGGCTATCGACACAGTTGCACCCAGACGGCCACTTCCTCCGCTCTGAAAGCACAGGTCCCCCTGTGTCAGCGTATGGAGGGGGCAGGGCCCACAGGGACAGGGGAGGAGGGGGGGCAGCTCGGGGTGTCCAGGACGCGGTGTCAATTGGGCACTTTACGGTAATAAAGCTCTGAGAGGTCGTTCAGTCACTACAAATCCAATGGGTTTATTCGTGGCGTGTGCTGCCTGGTTCATCATGTGGATTGGGCCCACTGTGACCTGGTAAACATTAGTAAACTGTATATTTTTGAATGCAAGTTGTAATTACAACTGGAAAGTCCATATATTTCACTACCAAAGGTAGATTTGTGCAGGTAAACTTCATCTCTATGCCCTTCCTTCAGTTGTGAGCTAATCTTTATATCTCTTCAACTGTATTGACTGTTAGTATTCAATGGTATTTGATAAAAGTTAATCTAATGACAGGAGATGAAGGTGGTCAGTCTTTATTTCAATTAAAACAGTTTACTATGTAACTACTTGACGAACCAAAGTCAATCTAAATTTCATTGCAATGAGTGGTAAGAGGTCAATATTACAATGATTCAGAGCCCAATGAAGTCAGTAAAACAATTCCCATTGGCTTCCATGGAATATGAATCAGATTGACAATAATAGCACCAGTGTTGAAACGTGGTCTTGAGAATTTCTTGGGATCTTTATTATGCTTCTAATACAAGAACTGTCATTGAGTTATTATTTGACTCTCACAAAAGATAAATGTATTTTTCACTCCAGTTACTCCAGGTAATGGGTGAAGAGAGAGCTATACATCATGAATGAGAAATTAAACAGGTAGGCTCATCAATCTATGGATAATGTTATGAACAGAAGTGGTCATTACCAAGGAAATGGTTAATTATTAATCTAATTTCCACCTCACTCTGAGTCCGATTATGGCATTGGAATAGTGAACTGACCACTGTTCCAAGTAAAAGAGCACAATGATATTGACCTAAATTACTCTGATACAATTTTTAGTCAGCTGAGTCAGCTAATAATTTCCCTGCATGCACAGTATCCGGGACAATTTTGCAGCTAATTTCATTTAGTGAGTGATATGCTTCTTTCAGAAGTACATAAACAGAGGCACTCCTATCTATACATCAGAGTGGGAAAAGTCTTCTAAATAGATCAGTTGGACCAGGCAAACAATTATTAGATATAACAGACAATATTGGATTTGACTGCCCAAGTGCAGATGAGCCGTATTTTCCTATGGCTTTCAAGTAACATCAACATTAGATTTTTCCATCAAAAGAATAATTTAAGGCAGCTGGGAAGCTTTAGGGATTTAAACGTTTTTGATTTTATCAGTGTGTAGATGCATTTCTAAAGAAATGTGATCTTAAATTAGTTACTAAGAAGATATAGAAAGGAAAGCAACAACAAGATCTTAGCAGGATGCAAACTCCCCTTACTTCTTCCAAAACATCCCAAAGAAAACCTCCCAATACACACAGATAATCTTCTCCAGGGAGTGGATGAGTGAGAGAATGAGACACATGATAGATGTCAGTCATGTCACTTACACACCACCCTTGGAACACACGCAGATACTAACATACGAAGCACCACAGAAATATCTGTATAAAATGGAATGTTGCTTTATGATACAAAGGAACTGGAATTTCCATTTATTCTGAAAGCTGTCAGATTGAAGGTATAGTGCAATTAGAGATTCCATGAGGGATGAGACCTCAGTCCAGAAAAGTGATTTACTCAAAGCAATCAAAAAGCCCCAGAGAAATTGATGAGATTACTCACATGCTTAAAGTTAAGCTGGAGTGCTTTGTTGGAACCAATCTGCCACAGTATATACAAATGTGTCCACATCAGAATGCAGGAAATGAACACACCAGAACTTTAAGTAAAGTTCTGGTCTCTAGACCCTAACCTTGGGCCTGCTCCTTCAGCTGGTTCCGTTAGTGTGCACACCTGTACCGGGAAGCTCCAGTCAAATGAGGGCATAGGGATCAAAGCTAGTGGATCCAGTTTTAAGGATTGGGCCCATAACTGGTTGAGATGAGTGTACAGGTTTTCATGACATAAAAAAGGCTTAGTTTAGATAAACCTAAAACCTACCCAAGAAAAGCTGAGAACACATCATCATCTTAGTCTGTATCAAACTTGCCCATTTTCACAACTATTGTTTGGCAATGAAATACAAGAAATAAAAAGAGTGGTTTGAATCTTGAACATGTCCAAACCTCAGATCTCTTTGATCTTGAGTTTTTGCCCTGAATTATCTTTAGCAGTCAACTAATAAGTCAAAGGTAGAGACATTCTGAGATACTCTGATATTATCCATACTGCTTGACAAGCTACATTTAGTTAGCCTAGAGGCAGCTTAGCAGCTGCTAATGGAACCAGCCAAGCAGTCATATGGTCCTGTTAGCAGAGGGTTTTCCAGATACTCTGAAAGTCAATCATTTAATACATTTTAAAAAGTTCCATTTCAAACCATGCTATTACCTGAAAATTTAAATAGAAGCATGGGAGAATTTGTATTTGAACAAAAAATTTAAGAATCCTAACTAAAGCTGAAATGAACAGGCATTCCCATATTCATGACTATTTGCAATTTTGGGCAGGACATCAAATATCCAAATCACTATTCATCACCAAAACAATATTCATGTATCTGTTTGTTCAGATATTTTGGTCATTTCATAACTGCACTATTAGTGTGAATAGTGCTAAAATGAGATAACTGATATACCAAAGTGACTGAAATAAGTGAAATATTGAAATACCCAAACTGAAACAACTGAAAAATATTTGTGATCTGCAATTCTTCGTGGGACGCAAGTCGAAGTGGGCAAAATCACCTGATGCAATATTCACCACAGACCTTCAGTTCAGTTTTAACTCTTCTAATGAGAATCACTTTAAAGGTTTTAACTTTCTCTGATCAGAAATTTTATTTATTTATTTATTTGCATTCCAAAGGCTTCTTTTCCCAACTCAGGCCACTTACAATAGATATAAAATACAATTAAAACATTAAATTACAATTAAAAAAATAAATAATCTGCCCCAACCCACCAACCCCTCCTACCTAATTCCTATTCCCACCCAACAAATGCTTTACTAAAAAGAAAAGTTATGCACAGCCTCCAAAAAATGCCCAGGCTCAAACTCAAATGGATCTCCAGGGGGAGGGAGTTCCACAATATTGGGGCAGCAGCTGAGATCGCCATCCTGTGGGCCCCCATCGTACAGACTAGAGTCACAGGTGGAACCCACAGGAGAGCAAACTTAGTTGACCATAGGGACTGTGATGGAGCATGGTTGGACAGGCGGTCTTTCCGATATATGGGGCCTAGGCCATTTAGGGCTCTAAAGGTCAAAACTAGCAACTTGAATTGTACCTGGAAAGCTATTAGTATCCAGTGCAAACTCCATAGCACCGGTGTAATGTGCTCCCAGTGATCTGTCCCCAAAAGGAGCCGGGCCACCACATTCTGCACCAGCTGTAGCTTCTGAACAGTCATCAAGGGCAGCTCCACGTAGAGTGCATTGCAGTAATCTAGCCTCACGGTGATGAAAGCATGGATGACAGTGGTCAAGTCTGAATCAGAAAGAAAAGGCTGAAGACTTCTCACCAGATGGAGTTGGTGAAAAGCACTCCTGGCAACTGCCACAACCTGAAAATCCAGGTTCAGCAAGAGATCCAGAAGCACTCCAAAGCTGCGGGCCTGAGTGACCAAAGGGGGCCAGGCTTCATCAATAACAAGAGTCCCAATTCCCCCAAAATCACAGGGCTGCCCAACCATCATCACTTCGGTCTTGTCAGGATTCAGCCAGAATTGGTGCATCCTCATCCAGCCCCCCAATTGCCGCTAGGCATCGGGTAAGCACTGAGACTGCAGGACCTGGGTTGGATGAAAAAGAGAGGTAGAGCTGTGTTTCAGCCACATATGAATGACACTTCACTCCAAACCTCTGAATGATCTCACCCAGTGGCCTCATATACACGTTGAACAAGACGGGAAACAAGATGGAACAGTGCAGGACCCCACAGGGGGTTGTCCTCGTGTTGTCACGAGGGGACAACAAGCAATCGCCCATCACCACCCACTGAGACCTTCCCAACAGGAACGAACAGAACCGGCACACAAGAGCTGTCCCACATACCCCTGCCAGATCCCGCAGACATGTCAACAGCACCTCATGATCAACTGTATTAAAGGCTGCTCTCTAACAGGATGAACAGGGTACAATTCCCCTTATCGATCTCCAAACTCCATCAGTCTCTGGGGGTGGACCAACCTAACTTGTCCACCATCCCAACAAGGGTATAGGAGGGTAGGGATCTGGGCCATCAGCAGGTAATGATTCAACCATGACAATGGTGTTTCATCAACACCACCATTAATTGGAACCCCTGTTTCCAGGCTAGTACAAAATATCAAATCCAACATGTGTCCTACCTCGTGTGTGGAGCCAGCTATTATCTGGGCTAGGCCCATGGTTGTCATGGAGGCAACGAACTCCTGCTCTTCCCATTCAAAGGCCAGCCTCAGTGTGTATGTTGAAAAGTAAGTTTCAGTGATTTCGACACCACCTCTGAGACCAGCTTGGCTAGAGCAGTCAGGAAATCAACTGTGCAGTGGGGTGGTTGGTACACCAAGAGAATCCCCAAACTATACCCGGACAAATCGAATATGAGGTGGGACATGCTCTTTATAGGATGAGTCAGGCACCAGATACCTACGAAAGGCTAAGGTGTCTTTACAGAACACCACTACTCCCCCAGCCACACCACCACCCCCGGTTCTAGGCTGATGCTGCACCAAGTACCCGGCTTACACCATCTGGGACAAGATAGGTCAAGATGCCTCGTCCAGCCAGATCTCTGTAATGCATATGAGGTCAGTGACCTCATCCTGAATAAGGTCAAAAATGGTGTTTATGTTTTATTTGCCACTGACCTCGTATTAAGCAGCAGCAGCTTCAGATCAGGGACCTCACTGACCTCAACCCCCAAATATCTCAAGACAGGAGGGGAGCGGGACAAGGGACTAGACACAAGGTGCCTCCCCTGAAGTCCCTGATAGTGTTTCTTCCCCTCCCTGCCATACCTCTCCATGCCCAGCACAACCCCAATTGGTTCAAATTAGCTGCCCCACTCTCTACCTCTCCTAAGATGGTCTTCCTCTCCAGGTCCTGATAACTACCACAACCCTCAAACATACTTTATTTATTTATTTATTTAAAAGATTTATACCCCACCCCTCCTGCGAGGCAGCCCTCAGAGGGCAAACAGCTACCTAGGGGAATGGTGGCCGGAGACCATGCCCCAAGTCTGACATGCCTGGAAGCAGAACACTACAGCAGCAAAGGCGGGTGGGGAAACCTCAACCCCCATAAACCTTCATACCTGTACCCCCTCTCATGGAGGGGTTGTGGTACCACCCACCTACTCCCCATCCCTGCCCATACCCCCCTCTCACTGGAGGGGCCAAGACAGGGCCTACCTTCCTCATCTCCCCCACCTCCATACCCCCACCCTACAAAACATGTCCCAACCCCACCTCCTGCCCATACCCCCTCTCTCATGAGGGGGCATGGCACAACCCTGCCATATTCCTGTCCATACCCCCCACTCACAAGTGAGTGATAGCATCATACCCCACTCCCAACTCTCCACATTTAAACCCCTCTCTCTCCCACAAAATCCATACCCCTCCCACCCAGCCATTCGCCTACCCACCAAACAAACCCTAAAAGCATAGGCACAATGAGAAGAGACATTTCTCATTGTAACAAACATGTAACTAAGCACACTCTTTAAACAAAGAATTGGATGCAGCTAATGCATTGCAAATCCAGGTTGTTTGGGCATTTACTACTGTATCGGAATGTTTTAGGGTAATTAGTATTTCACTTTTCTGAGGCAGGTGCACCATGACTCCTGCCTCAAAAAATGACTGAGTAGTTCCTACTCACCATTTAAGTTGAATCGTACAATTAACTTCTTTAGAAAAAGAATAACAAAGCAAATAGCATCTCAATGAAAAGCACCTCCTATCCATATATAAAAAACATAGAAAAACACAAACGGCACTGATGCAAGTGCAGTAACCTATTCGCTGACCACTGATATGAAAAAATTATTGGAGCATTTATACTGCTGTTCATTCAAAAGGAGTCATTGCTCCCAGCTATGCCCAGTATTACTCAAGGAAAAAATAACAGCACACACTCATGTGTGCAGCCCAAATTCCAAATTAGATTAGATACAGTGGCCTGGTATCTATCTACCCTGCATTACAACATAACATCAATGTGCACACAGAGTAATCACATGCACACTGGCAATCCTATCCACACCAATAATCCTGACAAAAAAACGATGAACTTGAGGCATCACACACACAACAGGACCATGTACAATGAGAGCCACAGAGCAAAATACACAGCAGCACAACTTCAAAAATACGTGTGAAGACTCAAGAGCATTAAATACAGCAACAGTTTTGAGTGCAGGCAGGTGTCCTGCCCCTCAGCCCCCACAACAGTATCTATGTCAAAATTACTCCAGTGAATGTGACCAGGATTTCCCTGTCCTCCATAACCCTTCAGGAAGACTTGAAGGCTGGCCCAGAATATAACTAGCTTACAGTCTAGGATCAAATGTTGCACCAACACCTCAACAAACGTCTAAACCCCACTCCACCAAACTACATACTAGAGCTGACAGAAATAGTAAATTTACTATCCACAGTAATTATCTGCCATCCCTTAAAGTTTGGCAGTTATCCAACCTTTAGTTACCTCAATGACTAACCAATAAACCATATAACCTAATAATACTGCAACAGTTAACTGGTTTACCATATTACTGTGTTGAAGCATAACTAAAATACTATGTGTCACAGAGGAACATAGGATCACACACGTGTAACACGGGCCTACATGTAGACTACAAGTCTGGTAAATATGTAATGCAAAAGGTTCCACATGTATGTAATGTTACAACTGAGAACTGTAAAACTCAAATTAAGGCTATTATATGTGACCAAGCTCCAGGAAATGCAAAGAGCTACAAAGAATGTGTATTTGGGAACCCTGGCCCAGACAAGGTGGCCAGAAACATTAACAATGCTAATGCAGGCAGCCATTGCCTACGTGCAGAGACAGAGAAAGCTGATAACAAGAACAAAGGGAATTCCAGAAGCCTTGAGAAGATACGAGGAGTTTCCTCCTGGGAATATAAGGAGTTGTGCCCCAGAGGGGGAGTGACTATCAGGAACTCACTTACCATCTTGCAGCCAGCAAGGCTGGAAAGACATGAACTGATGGACATGTTCTGCTCTCTAGCAACTCTAAGTCTGGAGAACCAGTCATGTACATCAAGGACTGAGAAGAACTTATGGACCTTTGTAGGGTAAGATGCTTATTTAGGAACTCAACCAGTATAGGTTAGGAATGTGTTATATTTACCTTTGATTTCTAGCAACCACTCTGTATCAACAATCTTGCTTATGTAATTGTCAGGGATGGGCCTTGAACTCATGGCCCTTGGGTGCTGAGGTGCCATTCTAGCACCCTGCACCACTGGGTGGGTTGGTAAATGCCCTGGGTTTTCTCCCTCTGGTGTGGATGTTCCCTGTATGCTGTGCCTCCCCCAGCTGTAGCCAGTAACCTTAGTCCTGCCCCCCCGGCTTCCTGATTGGTCACAGGAAGTATTTAAGCCTTGGATGTTGGTGAAGCAACGTCTCACACCCGCTCTGAGGTTTATGTATGGTCTTGTAGCAAGTGCCTCTTCTCCTGCTGTGTGTTTGCCCTGTCTCCCCTCTAATCTGCATGTGCTCCCCCAGCTTTGGCTCCCTAGCCTCTTGTTCCCTATTGTTCCCCTCATCCCTGTTGCTCCCCTGCTCCCGTTCCCTAGCCCCTTGTCCCCTGTTGATCCCTTCATCCATGTTGCTCCCTTTCTCTGGTTCCCTAGCCCTCTGTCTTTTGCCCCCCTGTTGTTCCCTGTGTCCCTGTTGCTTCCCCAACTCTGGTTCCCTAGCCGCCCGTCTCTTGCCCCCTGTTGTTCCCTTTGTCTCTAGTGCTTCTCCAGCCCCTTGTACTTCAAGGATCCTATTTATTTATTCTGTTTCAACCATTCATTTAGCCAAGATGCACACACCCCTTCCTTTCTGTCCCCAACTAGCCTCCATGTTGTCTTTGTAGATGTTAGGAGCTTGTGGGGGGAGAAAAAGAATTCTGGACAAACAGAAGTGGCCAACAATTAGGGAACTGGTGAGAAACAGCAATACAGTAAATGGCAATACAGTAATCAGTGCACAGAGGTATTATGTGGGAACACGGTAAATCAGTACAATTCTTATCTGTTTAAACCACAAAACAGTAAAGGGATTCTGCTCCATAACCAGTCCTTACCAGAGAGGATCAGATACTTCAGATCTGGCTGATTACAGGATAGCAGCAAATAACTTTCAGCTCTACTTCCAACTACATCCCCCATTTCCACTAGTTCTTTGTGCTGCTTGGCTGCAGCTGTGGTCCTGGGTCAATAGGTTCAAATAGGACTGAAATCAGAATCCGGCCCAGTTTCCATGGTGATAGTCCATTATTCCAGTTTCCATTCTCCATTTTTGACAGATCTGGGTGATTCAATTAGTCCAATCAAATGTATTTAGTTATTTGTTTGTTTGTTTATTTGTGCATGTGTGGAACATCTGTGACCATTTTGTGCATATGCAAATTGTTCTCTTGGAATCAACTGAATTCCAAATTATTTCAGTTGAAATTCCAGAAGTCATTCTGATTTTTGTGGAACTTTTCTGAGAAATCAGAATGGTGTTTCGAACCAACCCTAGGTTCAAGCATGAAAATTCCTATGGAGGTGATGTTCCATGCAATTTCCTTGCATGCAATTCAGCACACTTTGCAAATGTAGCTTTTCCTGAGGCACCTCACATCCCCCAAGTGTGAGAAAATCTTTTAACCTTTCATCATCACGGGGCTATGTGAGTCATCTTAATATCAATACATGCTGAAGTTTTTGCTGCTTCGGTTAAGGGGTAAGCCTCAGCCCCTGGTTTGTTGGAGCTAAATGGGGACTTTATAGTGTACTCTACCTTCATGTAAAGGTTGAAAATGCATTCAAAGCAATTCACTGACAGGCCAGATTGCACAAAACTCTCTCATCCTATAACACTGTATCTTAATTCTGTAGTACAGGGGTAGTTAAACCCTGATCAAACTTATTAACAGGAGCTATGCAAACTTATCAACATGAATTATGCAAGGTAAGCAAGCAGGGAATGGCAGCCCAACCAGAAAAGCAGAGCCTGGCCAGTGAGATGAGTGAGCCCAGGGAGTAACAGGTGCTGGGATTGGTATCCTGGAGCCTCCGGAAGGGTCCTGGGGGAGTCCCAGTAATATCTACATTTTGGGGCACTAGGTACCTATTGGGGGTCCAGGTACTCTGTCGGGTGCCCAAAAATTCAGGTATCGCCTGTGGGTAGCTTAAATTGTGCTGCAAATGGCCACTGTAGCTCNGAAACGAGACCTGGGGTGTTTTCAGATGGACAGGAAGCAGGCCGGAACCCTGGATCAAGTGCGTTTGTAACCCAAACCAGAGCTGCACTCACCCATGGGTTTGCCTGCCTTCAGACACACAGCCCAGCATGCAGGTGAACCAAATGCACGGAAAGCCCTGGCTCGGGAACAAACAGACAGGTAAGCCAACCCCATACTTTGTCCCTTCAACTTGCTCTGATAACTATGGTAACAGGATGCAGTGGCAGCATCTGCTCTGTCAGCCATTTGGTCCACCAGCATCTTTGATCCGGGTGGGACTGTGTTTGGCCGGGGCTCGCGGGCCCACTTAGATTGACAGGGGTTTCATGTTTGTCTGTTGCCACTGGTTTGGCCAGCTCCCTCAGAAAGGTGTCCTCCAGGATCTTCCACACTGCTGCCTGTGTAGTTGCCCCAGAGCAGCTGCTACCTACTCTGCTTTGCACATCTGGTGGTAGTGGTCATTCTTCAAATGGACAGGTCAACCCAGAGATGAAGTATGCTGGTGAGGGCGAAAGTAGAGCTGCTGTCCTTCTCAGAAATAAGGAGGCCAGGGCTTAACCTGTGTTGACAGATTCCAAAGTTTCCTCCCAGAGATACAAAATTTCTCTTTGTAGACCAAAACTTTCCTCCACAAATATACAATGAAAATAGTTGCATTTTTGGCAAAAATTAGCATTATATTTGTAACTATAAACCAATGGCATGTAGGAGATGTGATGGAACTACTTTACCTTGTTTCTAAATCCTTTCCTCCGGAGCAATTTCCTGCTGCTGCATAGCAACTGTGTTTCTACTCTACTGTAGTGGAAACTTTTGCCCCAAGGGGGCTTAATGCAAAATTTGAATGTGCCCCCTCGCCTGCCAATATCACAATATCACACTGGCTAGCTGTGGCTTGCGCATATGCAGCACAGGTGGCCAGAAGCCCTTCCAACGAGGGGAATGAAACTGGAGGGAAATTTTGGCCCTCTCCCCCACCCTCTCAATTGAATCTGCCAACTATGTGGATACTCTCTATTATTAGGAAAGTTGTTCCCAAACTTTTGGGAGTATAGCCTATTTTGAGATTTAAACATTCTTGTAATCCCAGACAGCAACACCAGGCTACACTTCCACCCAACCCCAACCAAAATTCCCTTTGGTCAGTTTTTGTCAAATAAAATCAAACGCCATCACACACCCACATTATCCCCAAACTAAGTCAAACACCATCAAATGTCCACCTTAAACGTTGTCACGTGCTCTCATGCCATTGGGAAATATCAACCTTTAGGGAGTACTTTTGACCATTCATCAGTATTTTCCATTTCCTCAATTCCAGTCTCGTCGGTATTGGTGCCCATGATTCCCCATCATTTTGGGGTAATTTCTGGTAATTTCTAGTATTACCGATAATATCAGAAATTACAGAAAATTACCAGAAATTACTGAAATGGTGGAAAATCTACCCACTGCTGCCTGACCCCACAGGTACCAACTCCCCCCTCCCCGTTCCAGAGGAGGGGGGCAGGGCCAGGGAACACAGCCAGGACTTCCGGGCCCGACATGGCCAAAAGTGGCCTGCTGCCTGGTGGCGCCACAGGCGCGCGCTGCAGACAGTGCGCCTAAGGGTCACACTAAAGGGCCCTTAGGCGTCACCAAAAGCAGGACATGGAGGCTTTATTCTTTGTTTTTAAGGAGGGATTGGGGTGGGAATGGGGTGTTTTTTCTATGGGGGAGAGGAACAAGGGGTTTGGTTTAGGGAGGACAGAAATTATAGCACCTGGTTGAACCAGGTGAGTGAGAAAGTGGCCAGGTTAAGGTTCAATTTTGAGGCACTGATTCCATTGGGATATAAGGGTGCCAAAGACCTGGTGCTTCACAGATTGGCGGATAGTTCTCGTCAAGAAATGAGAGCTGCCATTGGTGATGGTGGGTCATTGGGGATGTACTTGCAACTGGCCAATGCCACTTATCCTCCAATGCCGTATTTGGATAGTGGATTGACTCCTTTAAATAGAAAGATATTCCTTTTGGCAAGATTGAACTGCTTCCCTTTGGCTTTGGTTGAGGGAAGATATGTAAGGATGTCCTTGGTGGAGCGATTGTGCTCCTGCGAGGCATGTAGGGTAGAGACCATTCACCAAATACTTCTGGATTGCCTATTATTTAAGGAGGCACACGGGAAATTGATAGCCCCTATAATATCACCTCTTCCTGGTAGAACTGGGGACTTCTATGCAAAGCTGCTATTGGGTTATTACAATAATAGGGTCACAAAGAATGTGGCTGTGTATCTGGGCCATGTATTCCTAAAGAAGCAACCTAACCCAACTGTATAATGGAGAAGATGTATGTTTCTTGTTCTAGATCAGCTATTCTGGTCTTTTTTTAGTTATGTATTTGTTGTATTTATCTATGGCAAAGAACTATTTTATCATGAGTATTATGTTATATTGGGGATTATGTGTGACCCATTGTGGCTGTGTATTGACTATTTGCAATGCCTTAGTCCTCGCAATAAATTATTAACACGTTAGGAAGGGAAGGGCTGACTCCCTCGGTGTGAGGGAGGGGTGTAGCCCTTGAAGAGGGAGGGATCCTCTGATGGCAGAGGAGTATGGGGGGTGTGTGTCTTGGGAGGTGGGGATCTGCCTCTGGGGGGTAGTGGGGTGGCCTTCAGGAGGTGTCTACAGCCATAGAGGTCATTCTGGGCCAGGGGAACTATGGTCCTTCTGGGAGATGGGTATGACCTGTGAGATGGGACAGATGGTGTGTTTCTGTCCTGCTTACTGGCCCCCAGGCAAGTGGTGAGGTGATCGGGGATCAGAGGGTCCCTGGTCTTGGCTTGATGCTGGTAAATGTGAGGTCAGTGGCAAAACAAGTCAACTGCGGTCTGGGAGTTGATCCTGGACCAGGCAGCTGACCTCGCATGTGTCACGGAGACCTGGCTGGACACTGAATCAGGGTCTATATTGGCTGATCTTGTTCAATCTGGGTACTCTGTACAGCATCAGCCGTGGCTGAAGGGTCAGGGGGGCGGTGTAGTCATTATTTTTAATGAGGCCTAGTCTGTGACGAGATTTCCTGTGTGATCTGTCATGGGCATAGAGGGTCTCCATCTGGGTCTGGATTTGGCCAGAGACAGAGTAGGGATACTGCTGATATACCATGCACCCACCTGTACAGCAGCCTCCCTGCCCGCACTGACTGAGCTGGTGTTGGAGGTGGTCTTGCGGTCCCCCAGGAAGATAGCTCTGGGGGACTTTAATATCCATACCAACACCAGTCTTGGAGGGTCAGAGCAAGAGTTCATGCTTGCCATGGCAACCATGGGCCTGTCTCAGAGAGTAGTGGGCCCCACACATGCTGGAGGACATACCCAGGACATGATATTTTGCACAGGCCTTGAGATGGGGGATCCATTGGTGGGGGAGGTGTCAACAGTGCCCTTATCATGGACGGATCATTATCTCCTCCGGGCGGATATCTTGGCACATGGCGGCCTCCAGGAGGGGGTGGAACCAGTTAAGTTGGTTCACCCCCGAAGGCTTATGGAACCTGAAAGGTTCCAGATAGCTCTAGGGGATGTCTCCTCTGACCTCAATGGACGCTCACTCGATGACATCGTGTCCAGGTGGAATATCGTGCTAACGGAGGCTATCGACTGTGTGACTCCCAGGCGTCTGCTCCCAAATTGGCAACAATGCAGCTCTCCATGGTATACTGAGGAGCTGTGGAGGATGAAGCAGGAAGGTTGGCCGTTAGAGCGACAGTGGGTCATTCCTGTACTGAAGTCAACCGGTTGTGGCATAGATTCTGGTTACACACCTATGCCATTGCAGCGCCGCGGACAGCAAAGATGATTTTCTTTGCTGCCCTCATTGCATCCGCTAAGTCCCGCCTAGCTGAGCTGTTCCGGGTGGTGAGGGGGCTGGTCAGTCCAGCCTATGGACTCCCTCTGCCTGGACATAGACTCATCAAATGCTCGCAGTGAATTGTTTGCGGACTTTTTCGCAGATAAAATTGCTCAAAGTCACCACAGTTTTGATGCGACTTTTGCAGCAGAAAATGGGTCAGAGGCAGTAGAAGCCCCTTCTTGTCTTGTTTTATGGGATGCATTTCCGGCTGTGTCGCCCTCGGATGCGGGGAATGCTCTTGGGACTGTTGGAGCCACCTATTGTGAATTAGATCCATGCCCATCCTGGCTGGTTAAGGCTAGCTGGGAGACATTGGAGCCATTGCTGGTGGGGATAGTCAACGCACTTGGCTGACGACCTCTCCCGTGAGTTGGACCTGGGTCGTTCGACCCTACTGATCCTGTTAGATCTCTCGACTGCATTTGATACCGTTGATCATGAGTTGTTGGTGACTCGGCTGTGGGACCAAGTAGGGACTGGTGGGACTGTTCTTGAATGGTTCCACTCTTTCTTGTCTGTGAGAACCCAGCGTGTGATGCTGGGGGAGTTTTCATCTTCCCACCGGGGCCTCACATGTGGGGTACCGCAAGGTTCCATCTTATCCCCTCTCTTGTTCAATATGTACATGCAGTCTTTGGGGGAGGTTGTTAGGGAGTATGGAGTGAGATGTCATCAATATGCTGATGACACTCAGCTATATCTCTCATTTTTCTCCAACTCAGGCCCGGCACTCTCGGTGCTTACCCGGTGTTTGTCCGCTGTGGAGGATTGGATGAGGGCGAGCCGCCTGAACTAAATCCTGAGAAGATGGAGGTGATGGTTGTGGGGAGGGCCAAGGGATGGGGTCCATCCTCCCCTGGTTTCTCAGGTCTGAAGTCTGTGGGTGCTCCTGGACCCACAGTTCCACCCGGATGCCCAGGTGGTGGCTGTGGTGAAGGGGGCATTTCTCCAGTTACATCTGGTACTTTGGCTTAGGCCGTATGTCTCGGACTCAGATCTCACCACAGTCATCCATGCTTTTATTACCTTGAGGCTGGATTACTGGAATGCACTCTACATGGGACTACCCTTGGTGCTGGTTCGGAAGCTGCAGCTGGTGCAGAATGCGGAGGCCCGTCTCCTGACTGGGACGGGCTGATGAGAGCATATTAGATCAGCGCTTTGCTCTTGGCACTGGCTGCCGATAGGTTTCTGGGCCCAATTCAAGGTGTTGGTGTTGACCTTTAAATCCCTAAATGGCTTGGGCCCCGCCTATCTTGTGGGACCGCCTCACCCTCCGGGTCCTGGATCAGCCCCTGTGGTCGGCTGGGGGTGTCCTCCTTGAGGTCCCCCAGGTTTTCCGGGTGTCTACTATGAGAATGACGTTCTAGGTGACTGCACCGTGGCTGTGGAACTCCCTCCTACTGGAGATCCACTTGGTTGCTGGCCTCCCCTCCTTTTGTAGGCAATGTAAGACCTGGCTGTTCCGCCAGGCCTTTCCCAAGGGAAATGGGGTGGGTAGGTTGGGTTTGGGTAGGTGGGGATGGGGTTTTATACTGTTTTTAATTGCTATTATTACTGTTTATTTTAATGTTTAAAATGTTGTAAAGATGTTGTGAGCCATCCCAAGATGCCTGAGGCAGGAGGAGCAGCATATAAATATCATTATAAATAAATAAATAGCAGAAACTCATAGAAAATCTCAAAAATGCCAATAGATTTCCTCCTTGTGTGAATGA
Source organism: Sphenodon punctatus (assembly GCA_003113815.1). NCBI lineage: Eukaryota > Metazoa > Chordata > Lepidosauria > Sphenodontia > Sphenodontidae > Sphenodon > Sphenodon punctatus. The sequence continues at coordinate 1,213,817 of QEPC01001418.1, forward strand.
AGGCAAAAGAGCTGTTTCTGTCAGAAACAGCACTCACAAAAAAATTTCATTTCAGCTCTAGCATAGCATGCAGAGAAAAAGACATCCTTTTCCAGAAACCTTTTCTGGTTGGCCCATGTCATTGCTGGAAGTGTAGTATAAATTTATTTGAATTGGTCAGCTAGACTAATTATCAAAATTATTAAGCAAACAAGTATAAAAATCAACAATTATTAAATAGGTATAAAACTAAAACTTCTACAGAATCTTTAAAAATCAACATACAGATTGTTCCCGCAAGGGTGCAGCCTTAACAGCAAATATACCAACCATTTGTGTTACAAACTGGTTAGTGCCATTAACTTTGCATCTTCTGACCAGTACTCGAATATCTCAATCTTGGTTTATCATAAAGTTGACAGTTAAGGACATACCATGATAGATCTTCTGGCATTGGCTCCTCACTTAGTTGCAAATTTTGATATCTGCCTTCTAAAACTCGGGAGAGCAGTAATGCAAAACATAACCTTATGAATGCTTTCCTAAGATCCATTATCAAAGGGAAATATAAATATTTTTCACAATAATGGGCCAATCTGGCCCTAGTCAGTCATTTTGCATAATTTGATCTTGCAAGTGCTGTCATATCAACCTGTTTGTGAACATCTATTACCCTCTGTTTAAATTATTGTTTTGCTTTATTAGCTAATAAGCCTAGGGCTTGTATGGAAAAAAACATAGTTTAGGGACAGCTTAGCCACTTTATGAAGCCAAAAATATTTCAACATAGCACATGAACTCTGTTCATTCGAGCACATTTTGGGAAGCCTAATAGATTTAATCTGGCACAATTTCATCCAATAATTGATTAACCAACATTGCATGGGTGCAGACAGGGCAATTTCCCTAAGCAGATATATGGGCGTACTTCTGGGCCATGGCTGGAAGTGAGAAACTCGGGGCTCCTCTTGCTGCCCACACTCTCCTTGAGGCTGTGATGGAGAGCACTTGGGCATGACAACCTCAACCCTTATAAAATTTCCCTGAAATTCATAGGATTTCCCAGAAATTTCCCTTTTCCCTTTACACATGAGGTACATGCACCAAGGAAAATGTCCCTCCATCTGGAAACAGTGGTTTAACTCTTCTAGCCTATAATTTGTGTCAAGAGTTATTCTTCCAGCTCATCCCCCTCCCACAAGAGCCACACAATTGGTCTCCAGCCAGAAGCTACTAGGTTCCTTCCTCCTTTCCCCAAAGCATGATGGGAATTGTAGTTCTGTTGCCTCAGATGCTGTCAAACCATGCTTAGGTAATTACACAAAAACATACTGGTGGGGTTTTGTGTGTGTCTGTACTACAGTAGGTGAGGTTAGATTTGGTCCTTTCGAGTTCCATTTCTTCTACAGCTTCTAAATGAGATGAACATTTGTTGCAGTATTCAGTGTCATTATCACCAGCTCAATTAAGCATCCTGAAGAAGCTTAAGCAATACACAGCAAGAGGGATGAAATTATAACAATTGGAGTTATGCTACTGCAGTCCCAATATAAAACTAAACAAATGTCCGTTCTTATAGCTTTCCCTCCCATCTAGCATAATCTGCAACACAAAATACCATTCATCAGCATATTTGCAATGAACTACAGAGCTTCATCCCCAGTTTAATTCCTGTGTAAGCCAGACTTTGAAAAACGGATTGATCAAAAATGGAAACACCAGTATTTTTTCTTGTAGATTAAGTGCTAGGGAAAAGAAAATTTGTAGCTCAAGGGGAAAAATGGTCAGCTCAAGGCTTCAAGTCAGTTTAAAATAAGGGGGCATTATATGTATGCATGAGTTTTGTCACTTTTAAAATTTGATGTTTTAAAAAGAAGAATCCATTCAGCAGAGTAACCCTAAATACAGAAAGATTCAGGAGAAGTTGGGGCACTCAATATACAGAGAATCCACACAGGGGAGAACCATTACATGTAGGGATGTGCAAACACGGTTCGGACGGAACTCAGCCAGTTCGGACACCCGAACTGGACACCCAAACCTAACGCAAAAAAACTCAAACTGTTCGGCCGCGTTCGGATGAGTTTGGGCTGGTTCAGGTGGGAAAAACCTGGCTGGCAGGCCCAGAGAAAAGGGGTCATATGAGGAGGGGTGGAGAGGCTTGGACTAGCAGGCAGCCTGCCCAGTCACCATCCCTGTTTTCTTCAGACTGCTGTGTTCGCAGTCTGTGATTGGCCACGGACTAGACTGCACAGAGCCAATGGGGCTTGTGGTAAGGCGGCCGCAGCAAGTAACAAAAGTCATTGCCCTCCCCCCTTCCAATTCCTTCTGAGCTAGCCACTGATCCTGTCAGCAGGCGTTTTCAGAACTCTCCCTCTCCCAGCAGTTTGTGTTCCTAATCCATTGCCATTCTCCTCCTATTTCACCCATTTCCACACATTTACTGCCATAGTTTCATTTATTTAAATTAGATTAGATAGATTTAGGTGTTCTTTTTAATTTTTACCAATCCCTGTCTTCTTTCTCCCTACCCTCCATCAAATCCTTCCCTCCTCCCTGTATATATTCCATCCCTGATTCCCTTCCCCTGTTTTTGGATTTATTTAGAGTAGGATTAGATTGATTTAGGTTTCATTTCAGTTTTGTTACCCCTCCCTATGTTGTTTGTTGTGAGCTGTCTGTGTCCCCCCACCATCCCTGTGTAGATAGATAGATGATGTAGGAGTTAGCTTAGTTATAGAGATAGATAGAGATAGTGTGTAGTGGTTCAGTTTTAATATTTTATAGTGTGTTTGTAGGACTAGGTCTTTGTAGATATTAGATAATCCATTTAGTTCCATAGGTTTTAGAACAGTTAATAGAAGTTAGAGTTAGTGTAGTAGATATATATTATATTCCAAATTTGAATAAATTTTTTTTTAAAAAATTTATAAAATCTTCCTCTGCATTATTTGGGTGGGGAAAATGGAGAAGGGAAGCAGGAGAGGCTGGTCTGCTGCCTGTAAGGCAGGCAATGGGGCACATTGCAGAAGTGGCAGGGGCCGTGTGTCAGACCTACCAGTCACAGGGGAAGAGCGGGGCGGGGCCGGCACGCTTGGGAAGCCCCGGGAACTCCTCCCCCCAGCTGCAGCTCCACTTGTGCCCATGACTGGACTGGGGCCACACACAGGCGGGGAATCCCCGTGGCAGCAGGTCCCCATAGAGCCCTGCTCTGACGCAGCAGACAAGGACGCTAGGCCGGGCACGGCACCGGAGGCCAGACCCGCCCCCTTGCATCACTCTGCGTGATTGCGAGAGCATCAAGGGGTGGGGTTTCCACTTGAAAAGCCGGCACTGTGAAGCACACAGCGCCCGTAATCAGAACACTGTAGACTGGCCCTGGACTTTGTGTGGATCTCTAAGCTAAGTGTGAACCACTCTCCCTACCCTATTGTGTTACCTGCTATAGATCATTGTTGTTTGCTCGTGTAACACCCCCCCTTGTTGCCCCTGGGTTGTGTGTGTGAGTGAGAGGACAGCATGCAGAGAGTAAGAGAGTCTTCCCCCCTCTCCTGTGGGTTTCCCCGCATCATCCCCATCCCTCCCCTTGGTGAGTGAACGGAACTTTTCCTACCATGTTTTCCTGGGTACCCTCCCCCGCTCCGCACAGTGTCAGCACTCCTCCTTCCCTCCCCCCATGGATTGGATTGGAGTGAGTGTGTTGAGGGACTGTGTGGGACTCGGCCTTCCTGGTGGAGCTCTGCTTATGCCCTATGATGATAGAGGTCTGGTTTAATTAAGAACCATTGGGCCGCATTCTATCCTGATGGGCATTTACCTCGAGGGCCTCATTCTGGAGCAGCAGAGCATGAGGCCGAGCGAGCATGCCCCTGGGCCCTTCTCGTTTTCCCCTCTCCGTGTCCATTGGGGGTCCCCCATACTTTTCCCCCCCCCACGGTGACACCATTCCAGCGGAGTGGCAGGCAGCAGCAGCAGCTGAAGCCCATCACCACACCCCAAACTGCACAGGCCTGATTTTGGGAGACAGGCTTCAGAGGTTCCTAGCAGTGGCACTAGGGGTGTGGTTTGGCATCACCTTCTGCCAGCATCCTCCATTGCCATGCAGGGAACTGGAAGGCCTGCAGTCCAGGAGGCTGCAGCTATCTCTGCTGTGGCTGCAGAAGCAGGTGCAGGTGCTTCAGGGTCAGATGTTCATCATGGGCCACAATTGTCCCCCATTATTGATGTGATTCTCAGCAGTCCAGAGCTGATGCATCCCACCCCAGATGCTAGAGGCAGGGCCCAATTTCCGGGCAATGGCAGCAGGGAGAGGAGCAGCAGTAGCAGCAGCAGAAGCTATAGGGAGCATAGGGAAAGTAACAGCAGCATGGACAATTGATCAGCCTCAGGGTCCCAGTACTCTCCTTTGTGGGGGGACATATCTCAGACTGTGGACAGCGAGGCAGATACTAGTCCTGTGGAGGAGATGTCTGGTGCTGAGGTGATGGCTGTCCCTCCAAGAGCTGTGTCGCCACCATGTTCTGCCCCTCCCATAAGCACGGTCAGTGGTGCATCACCCGTTGCGAGCCAGAAGAGCTTGTTGAAATCCGGCAAGTAGGATGCAAGCCTGCAATTCCTGGCCAAGTAAGGTTGCCAGCCACCGAGCCCTGACTGAGCCTCTGCCACTGCTCCACTGATGCCCGACAGTCTGCAAAGCCTGGCCAAGCAGAGGTGCCAGTCTCCAAGCCCTGGCCAGGCCTCTACCACTGCTCCATCGATTCCAGGAAGCCTGCAATGCCCTGAAAAGTAGGGGTGCCAGCCACCAAGCCCTGGCCGGGCCTCTGCTGCTGCTCCACCAATGCCTGGCATCCTGTAATGCCCGACCTCCGCTTCTGCTGCTATTGGGTCTCAGATGTCCAGCCATGCCTCCACAGGCATCCCCAGGGGCCAAGCACTGAGCCTGCCTGCCTGGGAAACCCAGGATGCCAAGCCCCAAGCCTTCCCGGTCTCTGCTGCTGCTGCTGCTGCTGCTGCTGCTGCTGCTGCTGCTGCTGCTGCAGATGCTCCTGCTGCTGTGTCTCCGACAGCCTGCCATGCCCCCACGGGCACCCCAAACTCCGGGGGACTGAACCCATGAACCCGAACTAAGTTTTCAGTCCAAACTGCCGAACATCCGAACACTGTTGTTTCCACATCCCTAATTACATGTGCCCTGAGTAGGGATGAACCTCAATCTCAATGTTTTTCTCATTTACCATCGAGAATCACAGTTCTCAACCCATTTAAGCAAGAAATGCTAATCAAGAAAATGGCTGATTCTCGACCTTTCTCAGCTGATAAATGTTTCTTGAAATACCGTTTACCACAATTTATTGTTTACCATGTAACACATTCATCTCGGTAATGCGCAAATTGACATTTTGCGCATGACTGGTATAAGCACGGTACATGGAAAGCAGTACACGGTAAATCAGTAGCAGGAAATGGTAATTTGCAGTAAAGGATAAACAGCAATGGTAAACAGTATTTAGAGGAAAATGCCTCAACCGAGATCTTGGTTTGTTAACGAGATTGTACTGAGATTTTGATGACAATTCTCGATTCTATTTTCACAAGAAAAAAATGCTTCTCATTTCAAGACTTGCCCTGACTGAGAAATGCTACAAGGTGAGCTCAGCATACAGAGCCCAGTGTACAGATGGTCTAGTGAATGAAGTGACAGGTCAGGATGGAGTGTCTTCTCCCATCGGATAACCACTGCTAAGTCCTGCTTGCACAACCAAGGAAGTCATTAGTGCAGATACAGGAAGCTCAAGATCAGGGGTCAAATGCAGTCTGCAGCTTGTTTTCATTAACCCTTTGCAGTTCCTGGATCTGGCCTCTGGATCCAATTTACACCCCTAAACACTGAAAGGTTGTACTCAGGGGAAAGGAGCAGAGATGAGGGCATGCACAAAAGGATAGTGGACAGATCTAGGGCAGAGATCTATGATCTGGACCCTCCTCTTCCTGAATGCATTCTGTAGGCACCTCCACCTCAACTTTTATGTGGCTCTCGGCGGTTGTACTCATTTTTCAATTAATCCCTTGGACGGAAAAGGTTCCCCTGCCCACCTGTAATATATTACTTTCAGTATCCTTCCTACAAGCTCCCAGACCAGCTAACAAGAGGGAAAAAATAAATGAAAAAATAGATCCCAAATTCCCAGTAACATAAGATTGCTTGAAGAGGGGGGGTGGGGGTGAAAATTCAAATGGGATAACATTATTTTCCCCTTTCCTAAACGCTAAAACCACAAAAGGCTGCATACAAACTGCAAAGTAAGCATTTTTGAAGTGGTCACGCTACAGCAGAAAGACTGAATACAACAAGTCAGCAAATAAATCATTTGGGAAAGCGTCTATATTCTGTCTAATTTTTCCCACAGTATGAGCCCATCAAAATATCCCAACCAATTTAAACATTTAAAGTTCAACAAGAGGCTTCTCAAGCATCAGATCACTCAAGAAGAGGGACAAAATTTAAAGGGGCTATCACAAGAAAGAGCACTGGTATTTTCTCCTTTAGAAAACACTAGGGCTAAAGCGGCAGCAGCTGTTACCGCACCGCCATTCCATTCTGAGAACTCAGCACTTAATGTGTCTTGCCACCAACTTCCCCTCGATATTTCCATGATTCCACATTACCTGCTTCCAGTATCTGCAGATGTGGCATGTCTGCAGTTTGTGAACACAAGCGGTTTTATGCCACCTTCCACCACTGAGTGCGAGTCCCTGAGGCACTGTGATGCTGAATAATAGATCATTGAATGAATGAACTTAGGGTAAATCTGACTACCTGCTTCAGAGTCTTCTGCAGGAGCGTAGCCACCATGGCGTGAGGCAGGGGATGCATTTGTGCCCGTGCCCTGCCCTGGGAGGGGGTCGGCACCGATCAGAGACGGCCCCAGGCATATGCGGCATCCGAGTCCCAGAGGAATCTCTCTTGCACCACCGGCATCGCCTTTTTAAACAGCTCAGTTGTAGCCCCACAGCACTGCTACACAGGTGGGGGAAGAGTCCCCCCTGTCCCCTCCTTCACAGTGAAAGTTGCTGCCTTGTAAACAAAGTTCTTCTTTGAGGGGCTCCTTCCATTCTCACTTGCGTGCCCTTCTCTTACCAGCATATACCAAGCTCACTAGCTTAAAAAAAAAACATGTGATGTTCACACGCCCCCACCCTATATAAGGTACCTAAACCCAACACAGCTCCTTCCAACCCGAAGCAATTAGGAAGAATTGCTCCCCTGGATCAGCATCAGGAGCCAGGCGCTCACTCACTGCTGCTGGGGAATCCCTGCACTCTAAGCGGGACAGAGAAAGCGACTAGTGCACAAGGAGGGATAACAAAGATCCCTCCCTCAAAGCTCAACTCTGAGTGCTGCCCTGTTCATTGTCCCTCCTTGTGCACTAGTCTCTGTCCCGCTTAGAGTGCAGGGATCCCTGCCCCCAGCAGCAGTGAGCGAGCGCCTGGCTCCTGCTGCTGATCCAGGGGATGGGCGGGGGGAGTGAATTCTGTGAATGCCAGCCTCCAAGCCCTGGCCAGGCCTCTACCGCTGCTCCATCAATCCTGATCCCACCTGGGTATAATGCCCAGTAGGGCCCTGTATCACTTCTACATTGCAGCGATACATTTTCCTAACTGCCGAAACAGTCCCCCGCCAGCAACACTTTACTCTATTTGTAACCCGCACAAGGATTTCCAGACAAAAGAATCCCAAGGCTGCAGCTGCGCCTCCCCAACTGCACACACAGATTCACAGTCCCAAAGCACACACACAGATCCCTATTCTCACAAGTCTCTAAACTTCCTACTCCAGACCACCGCTTACCCACAGGTGTGAGACAACACATACAAGCACACAACAAGTTTACAAGTTATTAATCCAAGACCCTGGACTGCCTTTAGCAATCCCAAGTCTATTTCCAAGCTGCCCCAAACTTGTCTCTACAAGTTTAGGACCAAACAGAAATTCCTGAACTGCCTCATACAGTCCCAAGATTTACAAATTCCAATTTGCTCCACGCGTGCCACTGCACGTTCAAGACTTTCACAGTTAAACTGGACCTAAGTCTGCTTTCCCAATTTGCTCCACACGTGCCACTGCACGTTCTAGACTCTTTTAAACTGGACCTCAGTCCGCTAAACACAGTAAACTGGACCCAAGTCCGCTTTTCCAATTTGCTCCACACGTGCCACTGCATGTTCGAGACTCTTTAAACTGGACCTCAGTCTGCTTCTCAAGACCACCCGCCTCCCCGCAGTTGGGACCCACCGGTCTCTGGTTATCATACAAGGGTTCCCCAAACTGCCTCTTACAGTTGGAGATCTGTTACAAGTTCAAGACCACCCGCCTCCTCGCAGATGGGACCCACTGGTCTCTGGCTATCACACAAAGGCTCCCCAAACTGCCTCTTACAGTTTGGAGATCTGTTACAATTCTCAACAACCCACAACCCCAAAAATTCCTTCCCAACAACCCAGACCCTGAATCTTTAAATCCACAGGTCCAGAGAGGAGAAAGGAGATAGAAAATGACACAGGAAAGAGATAGAAATATGAGGGTTTCGGCTGGGTGTAGCTACATATGCCTCCGTGGACAATCCTGCATGGATTATTACCACGTGCTTGCCCGCACATTCTCCACCAATCTGTTAACATGAGACCCACTGCCATGTGATATTATTGGGGGGTTGGTTTCCCAATATCTGCTCTATCTTTAAATTTAGGGGAATTAGCCAAGTTTAGTCAAAATTGGGGGGGGTCCCCGTGTTCAAAGGGATCACGCTGAGGACAGTACGCGCTACAGCAGTTTATGTATCCTCCCCAAATAGAAAGAAAATACACAAATGCTTCAATAAAACTAAACGAGGTTTATTGGGTTATACATGATGGAACATGAAGGGAAAAAACGCAAACAAATCGAGGGAAGGGAAAGTAAGCTTGAAAACACAGACTGTGACTGGGAAAGTATAGGAAACCCCTCCCCCTCGTAGCTACTGGGGACAGAGCCACCGAATATCTACCGTTCCTTAACTTCAGGGGGGAATGACTTAATAGCCTTAAGCTGGGGTTCCCCAGAGTACAGGGGTACAAACAGAGGCTACAAGACAAACAAAGGCTACAAAGAAAGTATAGGAAACCCCTCCCTCTTGTAGCTACTGGGGACAGAGCCACCCAATATCTACCGTTCCTTAACTTCAGGGGGGAATGACTTAATAGCCTTAAGCTGGGGTTCCCCGGAGTACAGGGGTACAAACAGAGGCTCCAGGGGTACAAATAAAGACTACAAAGAAAACACAGACTGTGGCTGGAAAGTGCACTGAAGAACGGGGGGGGAGGGGGTTAGGCTCTGCAGAGGGGAAGAAAAAGCAAGAGACTGGACCTATAGTTTACCTCTCCTAGCTGATTGAGCAGGATCAGGAGTCCAGGATCCAGTGATGTTGGGGTCCAAAAAGGGGGTGGGGAGGCCAAGGTCTGGGGGGATCCATTAGCCCAGACACATGCAGGGAGACCTGCATGTATCTGGGGTCCAAGGTTTCTCCAAGGTTGATGGGAAAACCAGGGGCAGTTATAGGGTATTGAACAAAGGATTTGGGGAGACTACGATGGGTCGTTTGGAGTACACAATGAGCTAACGAGGGGAGAATTCCAGCTTCCACTTCCAACACAAAAAGGGCCATCCAAGATGCATAAGATATCTTTGTCACAGGGGGAAAGAATAAACAACAGTGGCTGGAAGGTAGTTAAGGAGAGGAGGAGAGAACTAACGATCAACTTCCTGGGACACAAAGGGGAACCTGGTCTCTAATGTCTGCTTAACACAGGGGATTCCTAGTCTTGCTGGCATGGGGGATGTTACTGAGCTAAGTCATGTCCCTGAGGCATTGATCAATAGAAAACACACCCTTCTGCTAATGGCTCCATTCTTACTTTGTGTGTCTTCCCTTTATTCTTTCTTCCAAGCTGAAAACTGGAATCTTACATGAGTGAGCTAGTGATCCTGGCATCGGGCCCAATCCTTACTTTTCCTTTACTTTTCTCCTGAAACCCCCCTTTCTGCTTATGCACTTCGTATGGGGAGGCTTCCCTGTCAAGCCTCTATCCCCATGTTCTCTGGCCTCAGTTGGTTCCTGGGGGCTTTTTGCATGCCCTTCTTCTCAGGTCCCTTGGCCTCAGTTTACATAGCAAGAGTGGGGGGGGCGGTACCCATTGTAGGGGAATTTTAGGGGTCCATTCTTATCACCCTTATAGGCTCTTTCCTAAGCAGATGCTTCCAACTTCCCAGTATTGAGCAGAAGGGTTTTAGTGGTCACAGCACAGAATGAGGATACATGATTGACATTTCTTATGGCCAATTGGCATCACGAACCCATCTTGTGCCACTGTGACAAACATAAGAGAATCCCTAGTGTAGGTTCATTCTCTGGAGATGCTGACTAGGCTTCCAGATTTCCAGTACCCAGTCACTGCAATCAGGGAGGCTTTGGGGTGGGCACTGGGGAGAAAATACAAGCTTCTTCCAAGCTGCACAGCCCCCACCATGGCTAGATCTTGTGTGGCTCATAGGCTGGCTCAGTGCTCTTTGTGTGCTACAGTATAAAGATTCACTGAAAGTGCTCATAAAAGCAGAACCCTGAACGTATTCTCCCTCAGGTAAGCCCCCACAGACTTTGGGGTGCCAATGACCGAAGCCTATGCCAGTGTCAGTGCTCCTGGCACCTGTTTCTCCTTTACTCTGCCCACCTCCTCCGGTCTTCTTCACCCTCTCTAAAAATGTTCCAAAAAGCAGATCTCTGCATCTAGTAAAAATGTTATAATTTAAACAGAGGCAATACCTACAATTGGTTTAAGGACATTTGCAACTTCTGTTAAAATCACAAAACATACATTGCTTATAAAATTGGGGCCCTTTATTCAATACTTTGGAACTTTGACAGGTATGACTCCTTTGATGAGGGGAACAATATGTCCAAATTTCATCCAAACTGTATGAAAAATGAAGACGTTACAGCTGGAAATGTGTGTGCAAACCATGACATTATTTAATTGCTTATAAAATCAGGACCCTTTATCCATTATTTCTGAAATTTGACAAGGATGATCCCTTGAATAAGGGGAATAATTATTCCAAAGTTTACCTAAATGGATAGAAAAGAAAGCGGTTACAACTGGAAATATGTGCACAAACTATTAATTTTAATTGCTTATAAAATCATAACCCTTTATATAATCTTTAGGAAAATTTGCAGGAATGATCCCTTTGGCGCGCAGTACTATCTGCCAAACACTGACACAAATTGGATGAAAAGTGAAGATGTTACAGCCAGAAATACATTTCCCATTGAAACCATTGGAAAACAAAAATGAAACAATTACAAAAACAAAATTTGTAAATAAGGAAAACCAGAACAATGAAAAAGAAAATTCATAGCAAAAATGATAATTAAAAGGTTCCCTGGTGCACACTCCTAGCACTGGCCACAGATCCAACCCGTATCCTTGAGCACACACCCTCATCTTGGCTCCTTTGCTCTTGAGTGCACTCCTTTCATTCTCAATGGTAGTGGCTGAGGCCTGGTCCTGGGGACTGGAAAAAGGGTCTGGGGGACCCTCAGAACTAAGTCATGGGTCATATTTATTTCACAGTCTAAAAGTTCCCCATTCTTACTCTAGTTATATAATTATGGGTATGATTTTCCAGTTTTTTAGTGTCACTGCTACTACTTAGCATTATCACGAGTGAGTTGTACTGAAGTGAGTGGAGCTATCACTGATGTTAAGGGCTAGTACCAGCAGTAAGTGGATAAGGTGTTGGACTTGAGAACAAGGTTCAAATCCCATCCAGGCTATGAATGCACTGAGTGCTATTTCTGAGCCTCAATTCCGCACCTGTAAAATGGCAATAGTAATGACCTACCTCACAGGGGTATTGTGAGGGTGAACTAACTAAGGACTGTGATCTATAAATGATAGATCATAATAAACAGTTGGCAGCACACACTGACCACTACTTGTGAAGATCATCCATGAAGTCATCTGGCAACCCTTATTCCTTGGCTACTTAACCACAAGATTATTCCCCCCTCTAAATTCAGCCAGCTGATATCCTTCCCTTGTTTAACTCAAATATTACATACAGCCTAGGAGAGAACACTAACATTTGTACTAGATAAAATAATTCACATAATACACTGCCAACAACAGCATAATAAGAAATGCTGGAGAGCCCAAATTCCCATATAGATTAAATATAGCCTTCCTTCCCATGGGCCCAGACACTCATAACTCCCATATAGTTAAACCCCCCCAAAACACTCAGTCACCAGACTTTATCGTTAAACCATTCTTGCCCCACTATATCCATGAACCAGTTGCCAGTCTCAAGTTTGAACTTTTCTGGGTGCCAGTGACTCCCAGGCACCTGCAAATTTTGCCACTCGGTGGGAGTGTCTTGGTGAACTTCAACCTGGGTTTGGCTGGGCAGGAATAGGTAAGAGCTCTTTTCTCTGTGAATCTGCTGGTGTGTGTGTGGCAAGGTGATTTGAGTGATATCTGTTATTGGAACAACTGCTGTCGGTTAAGAGAGAGCAACCCCTTGTGAGCCTGTAATGTGGGGTGGAGGGGGGCAGTGAATAAAGTCACAGCATCAGGAAGGGAGTAATCCTGCTGAGCCACTATTCCTATACCTACGATCGGTTTACCCTTATCCTTGCAACATGGACCTGCCTGCTGTCATTCTCATCGTAACCAAGCCAAGTACGTGCACTTGAGACCTCGCATCTTCATGAATGTTAGACCCCTTGTCTCTCCCTCTGTTCCCCTTCCTAAGTCTCTCCCCCAGCTCCTGTCTCTCAGATTGTAAGCCCTAGGGGCAGGGACCGTGTCTATTTTATTACTTTGTAAAGTGCCAGGTACACTGCTGGCGCTATATAAATGTTTGTTAATAATAATAATAATAATGCAGCCATTTGGAATTTGCTTTCTTATTTTAATGGTTCTTTCACACACACACACACACCCCACACCACACACATATTCTATGCATAACTTATAAGAAGCAAAGTCTATTGAAGGGATGAGAGTATCTACATTTTTTTTCTAGATGTGAAACAGTGACACCATATGGAAGGAAATTATCTCCGTCTATTTTGTATTTGAAAACATTCAATCTTTTAATTTTTAAAGTGTAATACAGTAAGGGTTGATCTTCTGATAAGAGCCTGCCTTAGCAAAGGAAAAAGGGATTATTGATCAGGTAAGAAAGAGACAAAAGCGCGATTTTTGATCACTGTAAGTAAGTTTATTTACAGCGTATACGCCAAAACTCAATATGTATCAATCGTATACAAAATTATAATATTTAAAACAAAACATCCATACTAAAAATATATGAATTTTACCTAAATTTTATCATTAAAAACAAGAAAACCATCATTTGGTTCTTTCAATAATAACATTAAGATCTCTTTACAACTTAATTTACTGGATTGCGGGGACAATAGTAGAATTGCATACGTGTCAGTATTTCTTATCATGTTCATCTCTTAAAGTACATAAACCTCCTCCTCAGTACTATGCTTTATCGTTCGATGACTTTTCTTCTCTTCTGCTGCACAGCACATAGAAATCTAGCCAGTACAGTTGCTGTGTCAATTGATGGGTCACTGAGGACCCCAGCCATTTTCTCCTGACTTGTCCCACCGTTTACCATATCCCAGGGGGTCAGTCACTTCCTCCTCAGTTCTTTGTAAAAAGGGCACTCCCATAATATGTGTGCAATATCCTCGACCCTTTGGGAATTGCACGGACAATGTCTTTGATCAAAAGGTCCCTTGGCCCACCTTCCATTGATCACTGAAAATAGGTATGGGAAAATAAAATTGTAGAGGTAGGCGGCTGAAAGAGAAAGACGTTCTTTCATTATTAGATTTTTTCCTGAGTATTGAATAACAGCTTCATACCTTAAAGTGAGTCTTTCCTTCCATCCTCGGGGTATTCCATGACTGAACTAGATTAAGCAAGCATTTGAAAAGTTACTTTCTTTCTTCAGAAAAATATTTGATTTTTTAAAAGAAATCAATCAACTCCCAAGGATGATTAGATATGACTGAGATGCAGAAAGAAGTTGCATGTAAATTCTGAGGGCTGTGGCAGGGCTAACTCTGGGATGTGTGCTGGCACGGACCAGTGCACAACCCAGAGTTAATCCTGCCACCGTCTGGGGTATGTTTGTTCCCGCCCGCAGCAAACATTTGGCGGGCATGAACAAACGTGACACCACCATGGATGGCCATGCTAGGGTAAGCGTGGCCACTTGTGGCAGCATCACATTTGAAAACACCAAACCATCTTTCACAGCAGGCCACCCGGCCTATCATCTTCATCATTTATTTACTTATTTATTTATTTGAAGCTATGGCCCACCCTATACCAATGGTTCAGGGTGACTTACTACAACACATAAACAAAATCCAGTACAAACTTAACTCTCCCCCCCAAAAAACTACCACCCTATAAAGCCTATCCTCGCCCACCAAATGCCTGGCAAAATAAGAAGTTCTTACACTGCCTCTGGAATATGTTCAGACTTAGGTTTTGGTGAACTTCCAGGGTAAGGGAATTCCAGAGTTGTGAGAGAGCTTCACTGCAAGCCTTAGCAGAACATATTTGGTGCCATGATGGTATTAACAGGAGACTATTCATGGCCAACAATAAGGCTTGCAATGGAAGATAAGGGAGGAGGCAGTCTTTCAGATATGTTGCGTTCAAAATGTTTAGAGCTTTCTAGGTCAAAAACGAACCTACTCTCATCAGAATCGGGGCCATCATGTTCTGCACAAGCTGCTGCGCCCTGACAATCTTCAAGGGCAACCCCGTGTAGAGTACATTGCAGTAGTCTACCCTTTATGACTTCTTTTTAGTCCAATGTCCGGGCAGAATATACACAAACATGGATAATTGGAGTCTTGGATCTAGCTATTTTGGTGGCATTTTCAACATTTAGTTACTTATATTTTCCTCATCTTCTATGAAGGCTTGTACCATTAGATTCATTGTATTAAAGAATCCAGGATAGGGGGAATAGTACCAGTCTATATGTTTTGTAACATGAATCTTACACAGAATACCGGATGGCACAGTAAAAAATTTTTATGTGGACTCAGATGTGATAACCCACTGTGTTGGCTCCAGATTAAAGTTTTGGGTAGTGCTTGGAGAGTTGGAACTTTGGGGAGCATAAGGGAAGCACGAAATTAGATGAACAACATCAAATACAGTCATATGAGATAGGGCAGGCCTGATCTCCTGCCTGCCCCAGGGAAGACAATTGCAACTGGAAAACTTTGGGACAGCAGGCCATGAGATCTACCCTTCCACAGCCATCACTAGCCCCTACATGCCACAGGTCAGGTCGAGGAGTTCACCACACAGGGCTGGATGCCCAGACTCCTGCGGTGCTGCAGGATTGGTCCTGCTGCTGCTACACAGCTGATGCAGGCGGAGAAGCATACATACTCATCTGGACCCATCTGACCCCTCTAGTTACCGGCGAGTCTCCCTCCTTCCCTTTGTCTCAAAGCTTCTGGAACGTGTTGTCTACTCCCGCTGCCTGGACCTCCTCTCTGCCAACTCCACCCTGAACCCTCTCCAAACCAACATCCGCGCCCTCCACTCTACCAAAACTGCCCTGGCTAAGATCACCAATGATCTACTTGTCACTAAATCTAAGCGCCTCTACTCCATTCTTGTCCTCCTTGACCTCTCTGCTGCCTTTGACACTGTTGACCACTCGCTCCTATTGGACTCGCTTTACTCTTTGGGCTCCTGTGGCTCTGTCCTTGACTGGTTCTCCTCCTACCTCTCTGACCGCTCCTTTAAAGTTTCACTCCCCGAGTCGAGCTCCTCCTCCCTCCCCCTTTTGGTTGGGGTTCCCCAAGGCTCTGTCCTTGGCCCTCTCCTCTTCTTTATCTACACCCTGTCCCTTGGCAAAATTATTGCCTCCCACGGATTCCAATACCATCTCTATGCTGATGACACCCAACTCTATCTTTCTACCCCTCTCTCTCCTCTTCTGTCCGCTCACGCCTCATCAACTGCCTCTCTGATATCTCCGCCTGGATGTTCCGACGTCAACTCAAGCTCAAAATGGCCAAGACTGAACTCCTCATCCTTCCTCCCTCCTCTTCCTCTCCCTCTAACCTGCCCATCTGCATCAATGGAGTCACCATCCAGCCTGTTCTCCAAGCCCGCAGCTTGGGCTTCATCTTTGACACACACCTCTCTTTTAAACCTTACATTGACTCTGTTGCCAAATCCTGCCGATTCACCCTCCATAACATTGCTTGGATCCGCCCCTTTCTCTCTACCTCCTCGGCCAAAACCCTTGTTCATGCCATGGTTATCTCTCACCTCGATTACTGCAACCTCCTCCTTGCTGGCCTCCCTCGCTCTCACCTGTCCCCCCCTTATCGCAGTCCAAAACTCTGCTGCCAAGGTCATTCACTCTGCCTATCGCTTCAACCATGTGCAGCCTCTCCTCCTCTCCCTTCACTGGCTCCCCCTTCCTGAATGTATCCTGTTTAAACTCCTGGTTTTCACGTTCAAATCGTTTCACAACCAAGCTCCCCCTTACCTCTCGGACNNNCACGCGCTCTCCGCTCTTCCTCTGTCCCCTCCCTCACTCTCCCTCGTTTCTCCTGCTCACCTAACCGCCTTTGACCCTTCTCCCTCGCTGCCCCCCATGCCTGGAACTCCCTCCCTACCCACATCTGCCTTGTCCCCTCCCTCCGCTTCTTCAAATCCCTCCTCAAGACCCACTTTTTCCTCGCCGCCTTTCCCAATGCCTGCTAGTCGTTCCCATATACCTACTGTCTGTCTTCCTCTGCAGACTGCTGCTACCAACCTGATTGTAACCAAGCCAAGCACACGCACCTGAGACTTCGCATCCGCTTGAATGTTTGTTGTTTGTTGGTCTTCTCCCCTGTCTCTCCCACCGTCCCCTCTCCCTGTCTCCCCCTCCTTGTCTTTTAGATTGTAAGCCACAGTCAAGGACCATGTCTATTTCTATGTTCTGTACAGCACCAGGTCACACTACTGGCGCTATATAAATGTTTATAATAATAATAATAATAATAAATACTCCTCCCACCTACCCAAGAGCTGATTGGGGGAGCATGTGAATGCAGGGGGCCTTGGAGAGTCCACTAGGACGCTCCTCCCCCAATCAGCTGTTAGGTGGGTGGGGAGACCACGTTCCTCTGGGACCGATCCTCAGATACCCACCTTGCAGCAGGGCTACATGGGCCAGCCACATGGGAGGCAGACCATTAGCCCAATTTGGGCAGTGTTATCCCACTTTGGGCAACTTTACTACATGCTGCATCACCGACCTTCTCCGACAGATGCATCACATAGCAGCTGGGTGTCTACCTCAAACATCTGGCATCCGCTGGCCTTACAATTCACTGCATCATGTGTTAATTAACATTGCCCAAAGTGGGATAGTGCTTTCCAGAGTGGGTTAATGTGTCTTGTGGTTGCACCCATTAAGTATGTATTTTATTTGTTAGTGGTAATTTATGACTGTGTGGGTTTTTTTATTTATCTATTTATAAAGGAACTGTTCTCTAAGAAGCAAAGCATTAGATCACTCTATTCTTGCAGTCAATTGAGTCTTAATGTGTCTGCAGGGAGAAGGAGGGAGTAGAGGTGAAATGACTAATGGGTTTATTAGTTGCAGGTCTCATCCACATTTTGGGACAGCCCTTCGAGTACCTGGATAATATTCATGTCTGAAATAGGCGCTCGCTCATCCATATTTTCTGTGGAATTTGGGTTCTGTCTCAGGTAGCTGGCTCTCTCTTGGGTGTTTCAGTTGTTCGGGATGGGGTGGGTAGGTTGGGTTAGGGTAGGGTAGGGGGGGATGGGGGTTTATATTATTTTTAATTGGAATTATTGTTGTTTGTTTTTAATGTTGAAAATGTTTTTTTTAATGTTGTGAGCCACCCCGAGATGCCTGAGGCAGGAGGGGGCGGCATATAAATTTTATTATAAATAAATAAAATAAATAAATGTCAGTATTCTGGTTACATTACATCACTTTCTTCAACAGCCTCTGGGATTTTGTCCTCCTCCTTGCACAGACGTTTGCCCTCTCAGAGGAGCACTGCACTACAATGAGTGTATTAACATCAACAGCTTTTCAATGGGTGCATTAGCAGCTCCTCCTTATGGGTGTATGAATAGTGGTGGAATCAGCCCCATCAGCCCTTGCTAAGGAGGTGCCCCTTTTAACCTGCATAACTCACCCATGGCTTCTCACAATGCCTGAGGCAAGGCTTTTAAAGCTCATTGGTTCAACATGTACTTTCAGATGTTGGTTTCTTCTCCCACCATTGGAATGCAGCTAGCTCTTGAGTAGATCACAGAAGCACGTTGAACGGCTCATAACAACAATGTACTTCTTCAAAATAGCCTGAGATCTGCTATTAGGCTCTGGCTCAGGCACTTTGTGCACTGCCATATTGATCTACTTCAGTCTATGGGCCTGGCTGGTGCGAAGATGATTTACTGCACTTCTTGAACTATTGGATTAATAAACATTGCTCACAGCTGGACAGCAAGCACATGGGAAAGCCTTTGGTTTTGCTTTACACTGTGTGTATATAGAGCTCTGGCTGTGTTGTTGACCAGTTGGTTGGTGCACAGTTTGTGCCTGAAGCTTTGTCAAAATCCCATTAAGGCCGTAGCGTCGGAAGACTTCCTTTCCCCTGGATGATCCATAGGGCATGTCAAATCTCTGCTTCTCAAACAAAATTGGACTAAGCAAATATACTCAGACACAAATGGAAGGTATTAGCTAGGCTACCATTGGTCTGGTAAAGCCTCTGCAGTAGATTCTAATTTAATAGCCATATCGATGTCTTTATTAGGAATTGATTAAGCAGTTTTGATATTATGAATTAACTAGGCAGTATTGGCCATGGTCAGAGACACAGGCTGCATGAGGCCTGAACAAACTCAGTGAACCAGCTAACTTGAAACATAGGCCTCAGGCTGGCACAGACAAAAGTGGCCCAAAAGGAGGAGAAGTCATAAATAACTCACACTCTAGCAGGAAGAATGTATTTCCAAGGCCATACTAACTACCCCAGATGGCCACGATCTCTACAAAAGAAGGTTTGCCAGAGATAGGGAGGTAACCTCAAAGGGTCAGACTGGCAATTAAGCAGTGGAGATGGATAAACTCCCCAAAAGTGAAAGTAGTTCTAATGAGATGAAGTCATCTTATTCCTGCACCTGGTATGATCAAAGAGGGGACCCTGCAACATGTATCCCTAATAAATAAAGCTATAAAAGGGGAAGCCCAGCCCCTTACCGTTTGTCATTGACGCTAACGGCCACTAGCATTTGCAGTGAGCCACGTGGGTCTTTGATCCTAAACGACGCTCTCAAAGATCCAGAGAGACTCCTACCCAGCTGTCTGCTGGGCCCCCTCCCCTTCTCCTCTGAACCTGCGTCTCAGACTGTGCCTCTGACATGTAAGATATCCTGGGTTACTGGAGTTTGTAACTGAGAACACTGCCCTGTCTAGATGTTAAGTGTCTATCCAATAAAATAGAGTTGAACCCACATACTTTGGCATGTTTATTGGCAAGCTTCGATCCCGTTTGGGGTAAATTGAGGCACGCCACCTCATTTATTTCCTAACACCTTCATTATTTTCTATGTATGCAACTGTGAAGCTCTCATTGAGG
Organism: Sphenodon punctatus; assembly: GCA_003113815.1. Taxonomy (NCBI): domain Eukaryota; kingdom Metazoa; phylum Chordata; class Lepidosauria; order Sphenodontia; family Sphenodontidae; genus Sphenodon; species Sphenodon punctatus. The sequence continues at coordinate 1,233,574 of QEPC01001418.1, forward strand.
AAGAACACACTATTCAATGTATTGCTTGAGCAACAATGAACATTACAGTCTTCTATCTAATGCTGAAATGCATAGTCTGTTTATTCTTCATGGGGACTATTTGCATTTTCAGGTGTCTCTTTGGCTACCCAAATTTCATCCATGCCCCCACATGGGTATTTGCATGTTTGATTTTTCAGGTATTTCTTTCCATTCCCCCCCCCCCCTTTCAATTTGGTTGTTTCAGTATTTGAGTTCTGCAATTTTTGGCAATCGCATGTGCTCAATAGTGCAAATATTGTCCAAGTAGTGTATACCAGAACAACGAACCCCACCACCACCACCACCAAACAAGAAGTAAAAAAAAATAAAAAATACACAACTGAACAGGTACCTGACGAAGCACAAGCAAGTATTGGTTGTTACCCAAACTTCCATTTTAGATTCAGGTGGTGCAGATTCAGTGGGTGGATCCACTTTAGTGCCAGGTGCCTGAGTGCCAAATTCACAGAAAAAAGTGAATGCTTCATCCAATATGGCACCCCATGGTCCCTTCAGTGCCACCCTCGGCCTGAGTCCCACTCGCATTACAAACCCCCCTGAGGAAAACACCCCAGGCGTGCTCTTTGACCGCACTGCAAGCCCCAGAACTTACAGACTACAAAATGGACAGCCCATATTTATTTATTTATTTATTTATTTTTATTTATTTAAAACTTATATGCTGCCCCTCCTGCCCAAAGGCAGCTTGAGGCGGTGAACAACACACACAAAAATTTAACAATAAAACATTTTAAATTAAATCTACAAATTTTAAAACAAATCATAAAAACTCCCCCTCCCTCCCAACCCCCCCTACCCTACCCCTCTCTCCAAAAGCCTGGAGGAACAACCAGGTCTTACACAAACGCTGAAATGACAGGAGGGTGGGGGCCAACCGAGCAGGCAATGCATGCACTGTAGGCAGGGGAGGGAGTCAGTCTTCCTGATTCCCTACTAATCAGCTGTCCACCAAAGAAGAAGCTTTGCTCTCCCAGGGCAAGCCCCTAACACTGAATTTAAGAGATCAGTAAAATGATCCAGGAGTACTTCCTCTCCCAAACTGGGGGTTCTGTCATGGGCAGGGGAGATGGTGTGCCTGTTTTATTTTGCTGCTCTCTTAAAATTGTTGCCCAAGGATTTCAACCTACCATACCTATTGTTAAAGCCAGCCCTGCCCTTGCCATTTTACTGATAGGGCCGTTAGTCTGGGATAACCAAGGGCACTGCCAAGGGGGGGTGGCACCAGCACATGTCACCCTCTGCAACACTCCGGTTACACACAATAGGGTGCAGGAATGTAAGAGAGGAAAACTACTCCTAAACCCTGCCAATGAAGAGAAAAAGTTAGGAAATGATGGAGTGAGATGGGGGGTGAGAGAGGATGATGAAAGCGATTGTCCATAAAGTATATAATGATTTTTACAAGGGTGGAACTCTGGGCAAAATTTTAGTTATACAGGTTCTCATTTCTCATTTATTGGTTCTTTTCTTGGTTCTCAGTTCTCTCGGTATCGGATTTTTACCATTGTGGTTTTCCCCATTGACTTCAATGAGGAAAACCGCAATGTTAAAAATCCAATTTTAAAAAATGCAAAAAACCTGATACTGCTGATACCGAGAAAAGAACCAAGATATCAGATTAATCCAATAGGCTCATTTTTGGGTACTTTTGATTCTCGGCAATACAAACGTCCCATCCCTAATTTGTACCTTTTTAACCCCATCAAGCCCATTTGTCAGTTTGTCACACTACTACAAACCCCCTCCAAAAATATCACGAGTCACATCCCTTCCCCTGTACAAATTTTAATACCACTAATCCAGTTTGTTTAAGTTAATTAATTCATCGAATCCCAAATGGAGCTGAAATTGTCCTCCCAGTTAGGGATCCCATGTTTCAGTTTTGTATTTTCCCCCATTCCATGGGACTCTGGAGTATTACATAATGGCCTTAGAGAGCTTGATTGAAACACCACTGCTCCTGTGGGGCTCCAGTAGGCTCCCTTGCCATGGCGTTCTCCATGCTCCTGATTGCATTGCACAAAATGGCCACCGTGGCCATTCTGCACATGCTCACAATGGCCACAACCCTTAACCAAAAGGGTGGCGACATCTTTTTGGCCACCACATTTCTGGTTAAGGGTGGCAGCCATTTTGCGCATGCGCAAAACATCCCTGGAAGCCATTTCTCAGTTGTGCAATCTGGAGCAGGGAGGACGCTGCTATGAGGGAGCCTGCTTGAGGCCAGTAAATCCATTCCAGGGCCCTGGGGGATAGGGGTGAGGGGAAACATAATTCCAGGCTGGCTGTCCTTTCCCACAATTTTTACTACGCTGCTGTTATCATTTTAGAAAAGGGCCTGGAGGCCATTTTGCACAGGCAGATTTAAAAAAAAACCAAAAACAATCATTTTAATTTAATAATTTGATTAATTTAATGGATTTAAATACAGAACCAAAATATGAAATTTCCAATTAAATCCATAAAACTAATAAAACAAAATAAAAAATGGAACCAGAATTTCTTCTGGTGTCCCACCCCTAAACCACTGAGGTGAGTATGCATTTTTCTTCTTTACTGTTCTGCAGTGTTTCCTTATGTTCTGCAATAAGGAGTCAATGGAGAGGGTGGAGGTGGGGGAGACACTATAGTTCAATCTTCTGTACCTGGGCCCACTCCAACTTAGCTACACCCCTGAGCAGTGCCCAGATTACAGGGGGAGGGGAGGAGGGCCTCACCTGCCCACCTACCTTTTTAATGGCCCCCTTAGCTACTGGTTTTAGAACGCTACAGGGAGGGCCACAGATTGTGTGGAATTCATTGAGGGTCCCCCTACCTTTTTCCTTATAATTTGAGCACTGCTTCTGAGGCTAGACACCATGCTTTATTTCCCCACTGTTTAGCTGAGTGGTAGAACTCAGGAATCCCCCTTTCTGCTCCAACCACTTGCCCGTATTGGAAGCCCCTGACCAGGCAGGATCAGTGCAGTGGAAAAGAGAAGCATCATCTGCCCACACTGAAAATGACTAATTTCCAAGCAAGGATGGAAAACAAATCTAACTTTTGAGCAACTGTTGTTGTCTCCCTTATAATACATCCCAATCTGTTTCCTTTTTCATCTTTTCTAGTTCTCTCCTTTCTCATCTGTCCATTTCCTGACTTCAGGAGGCCAGCGTTTCTCATCCCATGGTTCATAATCCCAAACTGGGTCAGTAGTGTGTCAAAAGGTCCCAACCAGAATGCCACTAGTGCTACCCAGCATGCATAATTACTGAGTCACAGAATGTCAGCAACCTTTATCAATAAAAACTGAGAAGATCGAGAACTACTTCTTTGGCCTATTTCGTGAAGCAGGACACACTTCATTGGGAACTGGGCATCTACACTGGCCCTGCTTTCACTAAGGGTGCCAACAAACATGATGCTGGCCCATCTGGCCTGCTTGGGTTTACCTGGGCCTGCCTGGGTGAGTGTCATTCCGCACACTTTTGATCTGGACCCACCAGATGTGGACCTTGTTAAAACCTTGGCAGGGGTGGCAGCTGGGCTGGAAACATGGCCCCAGAATGAAGCAGGCCAACAGTCCAGTCCTGTGACCTGCCCAGCCAGGCTTGAGTTGGGCAAACTGAACAGGTGTGTCTGTTTGCACACCCACCAAGTCCACTGTCGGGGGTCGCCATGGTACCGAGCCATGGCTGCCTGTTAGGGTGCGGAGCGGTGCGCCGGTCACAGTGCAGGGTGCAGTCAACTGCCTGTGCAGCCTTACTAGCCTCCCCCACCAGAGCAAGCTCTGTTCCCGCCACCGGACTTGCCCCAACTGGGGGTAGCCCTCCCCACCCCTTGGTGGGATGACAGAAAAGCTGTCACATCCATGAGTACCCTAAGGCACAGCACACTTGGTAGAAAACTGGTATTGGGCGGCAGCCTGAGCCCATCACCATCACTACCTTAATGCACTGTGCTGCCCTGGATGTAAAGGGTGCATATGGTTCTCATACACATGAATTTTCCATTCTTGGATCTTCATTAGTGAAACATTTCATTACATGCTGGATTTCATTTTAACTATGAATTATGGCTGTATTAAACCCCACAGCAGTTATTTACGAGCCACAGCTTATTTGAATAGCTCAACAGTGAGCAGCATAGAGTTTTATGGCCTTCTGTTAGCAATGTTATATAGCCAAAAAGTCTCTTCCATTTGAAACTTCAGTTTCCAGCCACTGACTACATTGCCTCTCAGGTGAAATTCTCCATTACTGATTTCAGACCAGAAGCATATTATTTACAAGAGACAAAATAGATCAGTTTAGCCATTTCCAAGTGTTTTCAAATTTGATAAGAACTTGTCTTTTTAACTGTTAAATGTCAAGTCAATCTAAGAGAAGAATATTGGTCTGGACGAAGGCCCAGCATCGGGTATGACTTGTACATTTGTTTGGAATCATAGAGTTAGAAGTGTCCTCAGAGGTAATCTAGTCGAACCCCCCTGCTCAGGTTGACAGGGCAGGTACTCTGTCCAGGGAAGCAGCCTTCTACACATGTCACCAAGGGACCCTATGACCCTTTCTTCCACTTCTAGAAGTACTGGGACCAGCACAGGATGGGAGAGGGGAAGTATGTTATCACAGATTCATACCTCTCAACAGTCCCTACTTCAGAGGGAAAGTCACTTTTTGGGTCCTGAATCCCACTGTCCCTCTTTCAGGAGTCAAAGCCCCTCTTTCAGGTGAGAGAGACAAAAAGATTGGTATGCAAGCTTTGGGCACATCCCAGGGAAAGTTCTTGAGAAGACAACAGGGAGATGATGAAACAATAGGAACCTAAGTGGAATGATAAGCAAGTAGGAGAGCTTCTGTCTGTCTTTATGCACTTGGAATGTTGGGAGATGTGTGTGCAAGTGTGTGAGGGTGCGGAGTTTATTTACAAAGGGATTGGCCTTATTGGCCCAGGGTGTGGGCCTTGTCCCTCTTTTGCTGCTGGAAATATTGGGAGGTATGCAGATTACTCCTCTTTTTGAGCAAGGATAAAGAAGATGACTATTATTTTTAGAGTCACAAGATAATTCCTACCATGATTTGTGGTACCGCATCTCTGCACTGCTCATCCCTTAGGTTGGAGCATGCATAGTATGTGGTCCTTGCTCGGGACTGAATATCAAGCTAAACAAGACAGTCCCGTATGATTTATTTATTTATTTTCATTGCTTCTATACCGCCCTACTCAGTGTAAAGTGACTCAGGGAGGCTGCACAAGCTGCCTGGATCCCCTGTAGCTGTGTCATTCTACTCTCCTCCCCCAGGTAACTCTATAAAGGGGAACTGCCCTGATGGACTGTTGGAGGGTGCTGGGCAGGGATCCTGACAAGAGCTGGCTGCATAAGCCCTGATGTGTGTGGGGGGGGTTGACCCAACAAGGAGAGGAGGGTTTGGTTCCGCTGTGAGAGTGAGGGTTCAAGGGGAGGTAGGGGAAGGAGGATGGAGGGATTTGGGGACATAGGAGGGGGGAGGGATAATGGGGGGGGGGAGGGTTGGTCTACAAGGGTCCAGCAGGACAACAACCGGGGGGGGGAGGGCCAGGGGGTCCACAGCCATTGGGGTTGTGATGAGCCAGGGCAAGTATGGTCAAACTGGGAGGCAAATGACAGCAATTAGGAGGGACAGGTATTTGGTTCCTGTCCCTTGTATAGGTCCCCAGGCAGATATGACAGGGATCAAGATCAGGGATACCCCTGGTCTGGGTCTGTTGCTGTTGAATGCAAGGTCAGTCAGTAATAAATCAATGATGATCCAGGAGTTGATTCTGGATTGGTTGACCCACCTCATGTGCATTACGGAGACCTGGCTGGACAATGAGTCGGGACCAATACTGGCTGACCTTGTTTCAGCTGGGTACTCTGTACAGCACCAGCCCAGGGCAGAGGGACTGGGAGACGGTGTAGCTGTTGTTTTTAAGGGTACATGGTCTGTGAGTCGGTATCCGGAGCAGACTATCGTGGGCATGGAGGGGGTCCACCTTGTGTTCGATTTGGCAGGAGACAGATTAGGGCTGTTGCTGATATACCTTGCACCTACCTGTATAGCAACATCCCTACATGCTCTAGCAGAACTTGTGTAGGAGGTGGTCTTGCGGTCTCCGAGGACTTTAGTCCTGGGGGACCTCAATATCCACGCTGATGCCAGCCTTGGGGGAGCAGAGCATGAATTCATGGATGCCATGACAACCATGGGACTGTCTCAGATGGTTAGGAGCCTGACACACGAGGGGGGACATACCATTCACCTGATATTCTGCACAGGCATTGAGGCGGGGGATCCGGTGCCTTTACCTCTGTCATGGATGGATCATTATCTCCTTCAGACTAGACTCCAGGTGCATGTCTGCCCCTGGAAAGGTGTACAACTGATTCATTGGGTCCACCCCTGGAGACTTTTGGAACCAGAAAGGTTCCGGAATGCTCTAGGGAAATTATCACCTGATCTCGATGACCGTTCGCTCGATGACCTCATTGCTTTTTGGAACAGCTTTTTGACTGAGGCCATCAACAGAACGGCCCCCAGGCATCCGCTTCCAGAATGCTGACAGCAGGGGTCATTGTGGTTCACAGAGGAGCTGCGCCGGATGAAGCAGGATGGACGGCGGTTGGAGCGACAGTGGCGCTGGACTCAGACTGAAGCTGACCGATTGCAGCATAAAGCTAGCTTAAGAGCATATGCTGTTGCGGTGCGGGCAGCAAAGAAAGTATTCTTTGCTGCCCTCATTAGGGATGGGCGAACGCGGTTCGGAAGTTCAGAGTTCGGCCCAAACTCGGCCTGTTCGGACGACCAAATGTGAACACGAACACGAACATACCTAACAGAACTGAACACCAAACGGCAAAATGGCCGAACAGTTCGGTCAGTTCGGATCGCGTTCGGGTGAGTTTGGGTGGCAAAAAAAGTTTCACTGTAAGGTGACAGGGAGGGGTAGTACTAGTCACTGAGGAGCAGACTTCCAGGCACCAGGGGTGGAGAGGCTTGCAAGAAATAAAACTATCTGCCTCCCCCTTCCCAACACCTTCTGAGATAGTCACTGTGCTGAACAGCAGGCATTGAGTAGGATTATTAGATTGTTTTAAGTTTCATTTCAGTTTTGTACTGAAATGAAACTTAAACCTTAAACTGAAACCTTGTGTTTGTGATTCCCCCCATTCCATATAGAGAGAGATAGAGACATATAGATATAGAGAGAAAGAGAGATAGGTTAGGGATAGTAGTTGTAGGAGCTAGCTTAGTGATAGAGTTAGCATTAGTGATTTAGTTTTAGTGTTTGTAGGAGTAGGCCTGTGTACTTATTAGATAATCCATTTAGTTCATAGCATTTAGAATAGTTAATAGCAGTTAGATTTAGTGTAGATAGATATATATAATATTAGACACACACAAAAAAAACCCATATAAAAACAAAAAAACAAAATAAAAAACAAAAGAAAACCATATAACACCCAATAAAAAACCAAAACAACATATAAAAAAAAACAAAAAACACCCATAACATCTCCCGAATGGCTGAACCGAATGGCTGAACAGAAGGGCCAAATGGCTGAACCGAACGGCCAAACCGAACGGCCAAACCTGAACCCAGAAAACTAACCGAACGGACGAACCGAACGGACGAACCGAACGCAGCCGAACCAAACGGACGAACCCGAACCGCAATCTGTTCACCCATCCCTAGCCCTCATTGTCTGCAAAGCCACGTCCAGTGGAGCTTTTCCAGGTGGTGCAGCGGCTGGTCAGTCCGGCTTCTCTCCGCCTGGAACTGGAATTTTCCAGTGCCAGCTGTGACATGTTTGCTGACTTTTTTGTGGATAAAATCACTCAGATGCATCACGATCTCGATGCTGCATTTACGACAGGTAGTGAACTAGAGGTAGGGGAAGCCTCGCCATGTCAATAGTTGTGGGATCAGTTTCAGTACATGTTGCCTGCTGATGTGGCTGAGGTCCTTGGGACAGTGCGGGCCACCTGTTGTGAGTTAGTACCATGCCCATCCTGATTGGTGAAAGCCAGCCGGGAGACATTAGGGCCGCTGCTGGCAGGGGTGGTCAATGTCTCCCTTGGGGAAGGCAGGGTACCAGCCGCCTCAAGGAGGCAGTGGTGCGGCTCCTGCTCAAGAAACCATCTTTGAGCATCAATTCAATTCAATTTATTATGGCGTGACCTTTGGACTTTGCCAAATCAACAACATACAAAAACAACAAACATAGAATCCTAATACAAAATAAAATTTGTCAATTACCACCATCATATGACACTACAAAATACCAAAGTGACTGCCATAAACTGGCCTTGACAGTTTTAGCCATATCGGTGTTACAAGTATCACAACCACCAAACATCATTACAGCTGGATAGACAGTCCTAGAGAAAAAAGTTTCTGTAAAGTACATTTCTAAGACTATGTAATTCTGTCCAGAGCTTACAATGGCTTGGAGCACAAGAACCTGTTCCGCATTTCTATGGCAAGTACCAAAAATTTCATTACAGACTGTGCTACTTCTAAGGAGACATCAGCAAGAGCCATTTGGACAAGAAATACATCTGTTACTCCTGGGAATTTTGAAATCAGAGCTCGCAGAAATTTAAATCAAATAGAATCATACAAATGACATTCAAAAAGAACATGGTGAATAGTTTCTGCTGTCATGGCATCATATGGGCACAGGCGATCCGCATATGGAGTCCCAGTATAATGCCCCACCAAAACTTTGGTGGGGAGCGCGTTCACTCTGGCACAGAGAAATAAGTGTTTTTCTCTGAATGTAGCCGTCATACCCAGATAACGAGTCCTTGTATCCGGCTGAGGGGCCCATACATTATATCTTCGCAGGTGACAGGACTCCGTCACCCTCACCAGATCCTCCTGCCTACCCATCTTTGAGCATTGACTCCCCGGCCAGTTATCAGCCAGTCTCTAACCTTCGCTTTTTAGGGAAGGTTATTGAACAGGTGGTGGCCCGGCAGTTACAGGGGCATCTAGATCGGGTCAGTTTTCTTGATCCCTTGCAGTCTGGCTTTCACCCGACATTTGTCATGGAGACTGCACTTGTGGTCTTGATCAATGACCTATGCCGTGAATTAGATCAGGGCAGATCATATATTTTGATCTTGTTGGATCTGTCAGCAGCGTTTGATACCGTTGATCATGAGATGTTGGTGACAAGGCTGCGGGACCAGGCCAGGGTGAGTGGAATTGTTTTAGAATGGTTCTGCTTATTCCTGGTAGGGAGAACTCAGCGAGTGGTTCTCAAGGAATACACGTCATCTCCCTGGGACCGCACATGTGGAGTGCCGCAGGGTTCTATTCTGTGCCCTCTCTTGTTCAATGTGTATGCAACCCTTGGGGGAAGTCATGAGACGGTTCAGCGTACGATGCCATCAGTATGTCGATGATACACAACTTTACCTCTCATTTTCTGGAGACCCAAGCCCGGCAGTCTCGGTGCTTACCCAGTGCTTAGCAGCTGTGGGGGACTGGATGAGGGTGAATCGACTGAGACTTAATCCTAACAAGACAGAGATGATGGTGGTGATTAGGGCTGAGGAGGTGGTAGCTCCCGTTATTAGCGGGTCTCCCCCCTCTGGCCACTCAGATCCATAGTTTGGGGGGTGCTCCTTGACGCACAGCTCCACCTGGATTGTCAGGTGGAGGCTGTGGTGAGGGGAACATTTTGTCAGTTACATCTGGTGTGACAGCTGCGACCGTATGTCTCCGACTCGGACCTGGCAACCATCATCCATGCTTTCATTACCTCTCAATTGGACTACTGTAATGCACTCTATGTGGGGCTGTCTTTGAAGACGATCCAGAGGTTGCAGCTGGTGCAGAATGCAGCGGCTTGTCTCTCAACAGGGATGGGTTGCCGCGGGCACATTACACCTGTGCTCCGTTCTCTGCACTGGCCGCCGATAGTCTACCGAGCCTAATTCAAAGTGTTGGTGATGACCTTTAAAGCCCTAAACGGCTTGGGGCCTGATTATCTGTGAGACCGCTTTAGGCCCCGGGTCATTTTGCGGCCCCTGCAGTCGGACGGGGGCGCCCAACTTGAGATTCCCCCAGGTATCCCAGGTGGTGATGGTGGGAAGGGCATTCTCGGTAGCCACTCTCAATGGAGGCCTGTTTATCCCAGGACCTCCCCTCTTTCCGAAGATCATGTAAGACCTGGTTGTTCCGCTGGGCCTTCGGGGAAGGGGGAGTAGGGGTGTGCATGTGGGCATGTCTTTTATTGTCTTTTAGAATTCTGCCTTTATTGATTTTTAAAATATTTTAATATCTAGTTTTATTTTTAGATTTTATATATTGTTCGCTGCTCTGAGCCACCATGGTGCAGGAGGATGCAGGGTAAAATATATATAAATAAATAAATAAATAAAACCAGAAAAAAAATCAAAATACAAATACACAGGTAAAAACAACACTAAAACTCAGAATTCCTCCCTCCCTCATCCCCCTCACCAAATGCCTGGTGAAAAAGCCAAGTCTTACATTGACTATGAAACAGAGAGAGGTCTCGGGATCTCTTCCGGGAAGAAGTTCCAGAATCACAGTGCAGCCACCGAGAATGCCCTTTCAAATGTTCCCCCCTCCCCCACCCAGGGAAAACCAGGGTGGCAAAAACCCTTTTGCCTCTGCCTTTGCCTCTAGAGGGACCCTAGCAGGACAGTGTTGCATTCCTGAATAGGGTGGGACCTGCCCTCCTTTCTCTTGTGAGCACATGGCAACCTAGTCACATTCCTGAACTGAGTGACTAGTTTGTCACTACATGGTGGGCAGAGACCTCCCTGCCTTCGACTAGGTCGTAAACCAGGTGACCTCCCATGGACTAGTCTCAGCAGAGGGGGATAGGACCTTAAAAGGGACAGACCACGCCTTCTTTGCTCTCTTGCCTCTTCCTACCTGCTCTGACATCTACAAGATCTGTGTTTCTGCCAGATCGGAACTAAGGACTGAGCCCTATGTAAGTTACCTGTGTATGGAGTTATACGCCACCAGATTGCCTGCTTGAACCAGTACAGTTTAGGCAGTTGCAGATTCAAAAAGGGTCCTCGTACCCCTCAAACTGTACTATGGGGCTTGCTCAATTACTTATCTTGCTTTTTACCCTTTTGTGCCTTTGTGTACCTTTTTAACCCTATAAGTAAAGCCTAAGCCTTTTCTATTCTTAATTCCACTGTGTGTGTGTGTTTACCTGCAAAGAATGCCTCCCTTCACCTGGAAGGCATAGCTACCAAAGAGGGAGAAAGAAATTCCCCTCTGCCTCTTTTAGCCAAGACAGCTTTTGACCAAGATAAGCACCCCTGGGTTGCTCCAAGGGTTCTGCCTCCTGGAAGGGGAGAACACCAGATAAAGGGGACTAGACTGCCTTGGGAAGTTGTGGGTTTATACATTTCTGGGGTTCACATATCCTGGGTTGTGTGGATCCCCTCTGACCTCTGGAACCCAGGTGGTGGCAGCAAAAACTGGGATTTTCTGGGGTTTGCCAGCTGTGGGGACCCTAGGTTAGAGATTTGGACAAACACAGTGAGGTGGGTGGCTCAGCTGTATAGCGCCCCCTTGCTGCATTTCACCACCAGGAGACCTCTAGCAGGGTGCCCCCAGATGACCACAGGGGCCGATTGAGAGCACTGTGGGTGAGGCATTGGATAGACGGGCCCAAGTCATGTAGGGCTTTAAAGGTTAAAACCAACACCTTGAAGCAAATCTGGAAGACTATAGGCAGCCAGTGCAGGGAGTGGAACACTGGTGTAACATGCTCCCGGCAACCTGTCCCCAACAGGAGGCGTGCCACCGCATTCTGCATCAGATGAAGTCTCCAAATTGCTATAAGGGTAACCCCACATAGACCACATTGCAGTAGTTGAGCCATGACATGATAAATGCATGGTTGATGGTGGCAAGTTCGGGGCCTGAGATATACATTCAAACACGATGGACCAGATGTAACTTACTAAAGGCACTCCTCTAAAGCCACCACCTGGACATCCAGGCAGAGCTGCAAGACGAGGAGAACCCCCGGACTCCGAACTTGAGGGACCAGAGTTGTACACACCCCGTCAGTGCTGGGAGCCTACACACACACACACCCTTACCCACCAGCATCACCTCTGTCTGTAAGGGCCACCCTCTGGTACCACGGGCGCAGGCCCCAGCAGAGCGGGACCCCGAGCCCCCACGGTGCACAGACCCCAACTCTTCCTGAGGTAGAGGCCCTGGCAGGGCCCTCAGGAGCACCACAGAACCCGGGAGAAGCCCAGGCGGCGCCGCAGCAACATGAGGAGTCAGGTGCGCCCCTCGCAGCGTCACAGGACGTAGGGGCGGGGTCTGCACTGTTGTGCCACTCGCTATGGCTTCAGGCACACCACGGGGGTATGACAGACACTTTAAACACTGGCGCTGTGAAGCACACAGCCCCAGTGATCTGAGAGACTGGCCCGCTTGCTGTGAATATAGTGTGACGAACAGAGAGCTGTGACTTGTCATGTTGCCCTGTCTTGTCCTCCTTTCCCCTTCCCTGCCAGCGTGAGAGTGTGTCGGGGTCCTTGGATCTGAGTGGTAATGAGTGCCCTTAACCGTTGTCTGTTTCCCCTTACAGTGATTGTGTGGGTGTGTGAGAGCGAGTGTGGGTGTGTCCAGGTTCCCCCTCCCCAGGGGTTCCATCCTTCCCTTGCTGGAGTACCTGACCATCGCCCTTCCCCCACAGCCCTGATCCCCGATCCTTCCTACCCTCACACTGGACACAACCCTTCCCCCCTTTGTGACGTGCGTAAGGGTGTATTGTGTGATAGGCCGAGGAAATTGCTCTAGTCTAGCTCACCTGGCACCCAATGATGATAGAGGCCTAATCTCCTGGAGATTTAAGGGCCACCATTCTATCCTGATGGGCATACTACTCCTCGTACCTGACCTGAGAGCATTGACAGAGTCGATCCGCCCTAGAAGGCCATGGGGGGTATTCATCCGGTGTGTGTGTACCCGTGTGCCCCCTGTGTTCTGCCCCCTCCCTGTAACACTGTCTTGTCAGGATTCAGCTTGAGGAGACTTGTCCTCATCCAATTGCCCACCACAGCCACAGGGTAAGCATCGAGACTGCAGGGACTGGGTCGGATTAAAATGAGAGGTTTATAGCTGGGTGTCATCAGCGTATTTGTGACACCTCACTCCAAATCTACTCAAAATCTCACCCAACGACTGCATATATACGTTGAACAGGAGATGGGACAGAATAGAACCCTGTGGGATTCCACATGTAAGATCCCAGATGGAAGATGAACACTCCAGCAGGACCACATGCTGAGTTCAACTGGCCAGGAATGAACAGAACCATCCAAGTACAGTCCCTGCCACCCTGGCAATAGGGATGGGCGAACAGACCACAGTTCATGTTCAGCCGTTCGGTTTGGCCGTGTTCGGTTTGTGCGTTCGGGTGGTTCACCGGGTTCAGCCATTCGGTTCGGCCGTTTGGTTCGGGTTCGATCGAAAAAATAACACGCGAGCCGGAAATTGCGCTGGAAACCGGAAATTCGAGTGCGTGCAGAGCTGTGTGACGAGTGAGTGTGTGTTTGACTTGGTGTCTGCTCGGTTTGTGTGTTTTGGCTGTGATTGTGTTGGGTTTGGCTGTGCTGTGTATTTGAGTGGTTGGTGTGTGTGTGTGTGTGTGTGTGTGTGTTTTTAAAAAAATGAAGAAGTCTGTAATGCTGGTCCCCCAGCTGGGGGCCAACTTGCCGCTCGAGGAGGAGGCAGTGGTGGTAGCGGTCGAGGCCACTGCCCTTACTACACCTCCTGTGACACTGGTGGCTTACTCCTCAGATGAGGTGGAAGCGGCGGGCTCTGGAGGTGCTGCCAGGTTTGTAAACTTTTTTTTTTTACTTTGAGGACAAGAAAGGCTTTATCTGTTAGAGCGAGCTCACTGGCATGCGGGTGGGTGCATGGGTGGTGGGCATCAGTCAGGCACAAACAGTGGGCATCAGCGGGTGGCAGCAGATGTCTGCAACAGAGAGAGAGGGTACTCTGGTGTGAGGGGCTCTGGCACGAGCAACACCCCCACCCAAACATGTGCCAGGCTAGCAAGGTTCTCCATTCTCCAGTTGCCATCCCATTACCTATGCACCCCAAATAAGGGCAGGGTCTTTCCTCCAGCCAGGGTCACATCTCCCGTCACCATCCCTAGCACCCCAAGTAGGGCAGGATTTGCACGTGCCAACCAGGGCCTTCCTAGTTGCAATCCCAAGCACCCCAAGGAGGGCAGGATTTGCACGTGCCAGCCAGCCAGGGTCTCTTTCCATCCCAAGCAGCACCCCAGGGAGCGCAGGAGTTGCACGTGCCATCCAGGGGCTTTCTAGTTGCAATATCTAGCATCCCCTAGCACCCCTGGGAGTGGCCAGGATTTGCACGTGCCAGCCAGGGGCGGCTTTCTAGTTGCAATATCTAGCATCCCCTAGCACCCCTGGGATGGCAGGATTTACACGTGCTTTACTGCTTTCTAGTTGCCATCCCTAGCACCCCAAGCAGGGAGGAGTAGAGGCATAATCATAAATGCATGCTATTACTTTGGTGTTCTTAAATGTGTTCCCATTTCAGAGAGGAATCGGATGCCGGGCCCAGCATTGCTGCCAGGACCAGGCCAAGGAGGAGGACCACCCCTAGGCATAGGCAGAGGTTGCTGCCACAGCCAGCCACACTCCCAGACATCCGGCACCAGACGTCGGATGTCTGGAGGTTCTACCACAAGGGCGACGGAACTGCCACATGCAAGGTATGGCACGGGGACTGTAACAACAGGGAATGAATTTCCCTATGACCTGTTAGGAATGGAAGTCCCCTGCAGAGAGATTGGATGGCCACCCCAGTCCACCTACTTGTGGAGACACAATGCAGCCAGGGCTTGACAGACCATTGGTCTGACACAGTATAGCACTTCTTATGTTCCTATGTTTTTCTCCTCCTTTTAGATCTGCCAAAAAATAGTCCAGCGCCAGAGGGAGGGGATCATGTAAACCACATAGAGTGAAGGCATGGACTCAGAGTGAGGCGACTGGCTGAGGAGGAGTCTGGAGTGGTGCCCGTGGAGCCCCAGAGCCAGAAGAAGAGGTGGAAGGCAAACTGAAAATGGAGGCATATAAGTCCTTCCCCTCCCCCCCCAGCCCTGACATGGAGACCCCCATGCCCCCGGAGGATACACAGGTCAAGGCCCTTCGGGCCAAGTTGCCGCAGACCACCATTGGCAATTTTGAGGCGGTCAAGCGCTCCTCTGCTGACCTGGAGAAGTGCCTGGTGGATCAGCTGCAGTCGGTCCAGGTGGAGCAGCAGAAGGTGGAGACATGTCGGCCAGTATGTCTCAGCCGAGTTGCGCCACGTGCAGCTGTACCACCGGGCGTTCTCCAGGTGGCATAGTAAGCTGAATGAGGTGGTGGAGTATGCTGTGGTCAATAGCGTGGTGGACCCCTCTGAGGTGGCTGGCCCTCAGGACTGTGAAGTGCCCCAAGGCCTGTTGCCTTTCCCCCAGTTACCGGGGGACAGGCACAGTAGCAGCAGAGACTTTTAGTTTTAGTTTAATTGATAAGTTTCCTTTACATGTTTGCTTTGGTTTTATTAAATGTTGTTGTTGTTATTGTTTTCTTGTATTGTAAATAGTTTTAAGTAAAGTTTTTATATTAATTTTTATGAGCTTCATTTTACCTGTCCAATCTTTTTATTCCTATGTGCTGAAGTTCTGGCTGGCAGGTGACAGAATCTCATACAGCTTGTCAATCCCTTCCAGCAGCACCTGCCACCTCATGTAGCATAGTTATTAACCCAAAGAGGTGCTGTGCCAGCAGCAGGGTCTCAACTAACAGAAGGCCCCCCAGGAGGTGCAGGGCTTGTGTTTGTGTGGGTAGGTGTGACAGAGAGAAAGAAAGACAGGCTCCTTGGCAGCGGGTGGCGGGAGCTGGTGGTCAGAGGGTCTTTTAGTTTCAGCAGCCAGATTCAGCGGGCATCCGTGGGTGGGTGCAGACAGAGGAGCAGGCTTTTAGGGAAGGGGGCCAGGCTGGCGTGCAGGCAGCGGGCTTCTGGATGCAATGGAATGGAATGCAGCACTCAGTGACTGGAATAATGGTCCCATAATCTCGTTGATGGTCCCTGGGACGGGAGGGCATGACTGAATCAGGGATAGTGGAATGACAGCCTAAAGCCTATGGGGCACAGTTCATTTGATCAGGCAATAGGTGGTAGCAGGGCAGCAGGTACAGGGATGCACACAGGCAGGCAGGCAGGCACTGGTGATACAACTCTGGGAGGAGGCTCAGTCATCGCCTCAGCTGCAGACATCTCTGCAGCACTAGTGTCTGTCTCTTCCTCACTGTCCCCGATCACAGTGATGTTCCGGGAAGGGGAGTACTCTGACCCAGAGGCTAGATTGCCCGTGCCCACCATGCTGCTGGCACTCTCCCTGTGCCCCCCTCTGTAGTTGCTGCTGCTGCTGCTGCTGCTGCTGCTCCTTTCCCTAGTACTGACATTGTCCGGGGATCGGGCCCTGCCTCTAGCAGCTGGGAGGGGATTTACCAGCTCTGGACTGCTGGGGATTGACTCGATAGTGGGGGACATTGGTGGTCCTGGAGGAACATCGGAAGAAGCAGCCCCAGCACCTCCTCCAGCACCACCAGCAGCAGAGACAGATGCAACCTGAGCCTCAAGTCCTGCGGGCCTTCCAGTGCCCTGCATGGCAGTGGAGGAGGGCACTGCCAGGAGGTGATGCAGAGGCACCTAAGCCTGTTGCCCTAAAGCAGGCCTGCTGAGTTTGGGGTGTGTGTGATGCGCTCTTCCTCTGGCTACTGCTGCTGCCTGTTGCTGCTCCCCTGGCATGGGCCCGCCGGCCCGCCTCTGGCCCCATTGCCTCCCCTACGGGCAGCAGATCGGCATCTCCTTCCCTTCTCCATTCCTCCCTCCAAAATAATGTTTATATATATATATAATTTTTTTAATCTAATATTATATAGATCTATATCTACACTCAGTCTAACTACTATTAACTAATAACTATTCTAAATGCTATGAACTAAATGGATTAAGTACACACTACTTCAACAAACACTAAAACTAAATCACTAAACGCTATCTCTATCAGTAAACTAACTCCTACAACTGTCTACTATCTCTAACCTACAATCTAATCTATCTATATATATGGGATGGGGGGAATCACAAACAACACAATGAGGTTTCAACAAAACTGAAATAAAACCTAAATCCATCTAATAATAATAATAATAATCCTACTCTAAATGAATAAAAAACAGGGGAAGGGAAGGGAATCAGGTATGGAATATATGGGAGAGGGAAGGATTCAATGGAGGGGGGAGGGAGGAAGGAAGGTTGAACACAGGGAACACAGGGAGGGATAAAAACAAAAAATAACTAAATCTGTCTAATATAATCTAAATAAATGATAATATGGAGATAGATGGGTTGGATGGGTGAAACAGGAGGAGGATGGCAATGGATTAGGAATAGGAAGGAAGAAAAACTGATGGGAGAGAGGGAGCCTTCTGAAACACCTACTGTTCAGGAACAGTGACTAGGGCAGAAGATATTGGGAAAGGGGGAGCAGACAGTTTTGTTTCTTGCTGTGCCCGCCTCACCACAAGCCCCATTGGCTCCGTGCAGCCTAGCCCATGGCCAATCGCAGACTGCCAAGCCAGTGGTCTGAGGCGAAAAGGGATGGTGATTTGGCAGGTTGGCTGCTACTCCAAGCCACTCTCCACCCTCCACCCCTGGTGCCTGGAAGTCTGCTCCTAGCTAAGTCAGATGACTTCCTCCTCCCTGCTACGTTTGGCCTTCCAGTGACCTGACAGTAGACCACATTTTAGTCACCCGAACTCACCCGAATGCGATCCAAACTGACCGAACTGTTCGGTTATTTCAACGTTCGAAATTAGGTCCGGTTCAGTCTGTTCGGGTTCAGGTTCAGGCTCGGTCATTGAGTTCGGGCCAAACCCCGAACTTCCGAACCGCATTCGGCCATCCCTACCTGGCACAGTCCCGCAGACATGTCACCAACAGCTCATGTTCCATCATATCAAATGCCGCTGACAGATCTAACATAATCAAGAGAGTGGACCTACCTCAATCAGCATAGATCGTCGACCAAAGCCACAAGTGCAGTATCCGTACCATGACCCGGATGAAATCCTGACTGTGAGGGATTCAGGAAACCGATCCAGTTCAGATGCTCTTGGAGCTGCTTGAGCACTGTCCGTTCAATAACCTTCCCTAAAAAGGAAAGGTTAGAGACTTGACGATAGCTAGTCAAGGCATCAACGTCAAGAGATAGCTTCTTGAGCAAGCGCTGTACCACAGCCTCCTTCAGGCACTCCATGACCCTGCCCTTCACCAGGGAGGCATTGACCACCCAAGCCAGCAGTGATCCCAAAGTCTCCCAGCTGGCCTTAACCAACCAGGATGGACATGGATCAAGTTCACATGTTGTGCCCCGCATAGCCCCCAGCATCTCCACCGTATTGGGGGCTGATATCAGCTCAAAATGATCCCACAAAACAGGACAAGGCATTCATATCCTCAGGTACACTACCTGCCTCAAATGCGGCATTGAAGCAGTAGTGAATACAAGCGATTTTGTCAGCAAAAAAATCTATAAAATGGTCACAGCGAGTACTGGATGCCTCCAGTTCCAGGCAGAGGGAAGCCGGACTGACCAGTCCCTTCACCACCTGGAAAGGCTCATCTGGACAAGATTTTGAAGACAATATGAGGGTAGCAAAGAAAACCTTCTTTGCTACCTGCATAGCTATTGCATAGGCTCTTAAAGCAGCTCTATGTCACAATCAGTCGGTTTCAGCACAGGTCCAATGCTACCGTTGCTCTAACCACCTCCCTTCTTGCTTCAGCAGATGCAGGTCATCCATAAATCATGGAGCCCTGCACCGCCTATGCACGGGAAATGGATGCCTAGGTGCTGTTTGGATTATGGCCTCAGTTAACGAGATGTTCTAAAGTGCTACGAGGTCATCGAGTGTTCAGCCATCAAGGTCATAAGGCACATCCCTCAGAGCATTCTGAAACTGAATAGGTTCTATATATCTCCGGGGGCACACCAAACAAATAGTTTCTGCACCCTTAAGGCACTTTCTTTTATACTGTGCATATCATGGTGATCTCAGGGAAGCGTGGTTAAACCCACTATGGAAAAACAAAGAGTATCTCTCTGATGAGGGAAAGATCACAATGTTGTTAACCACCCAAGAAGTGCATGTGATGCTTTCTCATCATATGCTTTACTAGCTGAGCAGTATCGAGAAAATGTATTGTTATTAGATTGAAATTTTAACATGTGAGTCTGCAGGGATTGCAGTTAAACTTGACAAAATTGCTTATTTGTATATCTGTTAACTGCTCCCCAATGGAGTTGTATTGTATGTATTATGTATTTGCATATGTATTGATGTTTTACCTAAATTTGTTTTATCTTTTGTACTTTTTCATTGGCTATGGCGACAAGCTAATGCCTGAAATAAAATAAACAAGACCCTAAACAAGGTTCCGCACCCTGGCGGGGGAAGACATATTGGCAACTATGGGCCTGTACCAGATGGTCATCAGCCCGACACAGCGGGGGAACATACTTTAGGCCTTGTGTTTTTCTCCGGCCTTGAGGCAGGGGTTCCGTTAGTGGGGGAGATATCAGCTGTGCCCTTGTCATGGACAGATCATTACCTCCTGCAGACTTCTCTCCTGGTGCATGTCTGCCCGCAGAAGGGCACAGAACCAATTAGAATGGTTCGGCCCCCAGAGACTGATGGAACCGGAGCAATTCCAGAATGCTCTGGGTGATATACCCTCTGATCTTGACGACCGTCTCATCGATGACCTCGTTGTGTTGTGGAACACTCTACTGACGTAGGCCATTGATCGGATGGTTCCTAGGCGTCCGCTTCCCAGGTGGCAGCACCACAGGCCTCCTTGGTTTTCTGAGGAGCTGTGGATGCTGAAGAGGGAGGGGCGGCAGTTGGAGCGACGGTGGCATCGTTCGCATGCTGAATTAAACAGATTGTGGCATAGAACTAATTTACGAGCATATGCCATGACTATGCTAGTAGCAAAAAATGATTTTTTTGCTACTCACATAGCATCCAGGAAATCCCGTCCAGTGGAGCTTTTCTGGGTGTGGAGCCGGGGCTGGTCAGTCCAACCTCCCTCCACCTTGGAGTGGAGTCATCTAGTGCTCGCTGTAATATGTTTGTGCATTATTTTGTAGATAAAATGGCTCGGATTCACCACAACTTCGATGCCACGCTTATTACATTAGGGAAACCAGAGGTTATGGAAGTCCTGCTATGTCCTAGTTTGTGGGATCAATTTCAGTCGGTGACACCTGCCAAAGTGGAGGATGTTCTTGGGGCAGTCAGGGCTACTTTGTGTGAACTAGACCCATGCCCATCCTGTTTGGTTAAGGACTGCCAGGAGACATTGGGGCCATTGCTGGATGGGGTGGTCAATGGCTCCCTTGGGGAGGGCAAGGTGCTGGGCTGCCTTAAAGAGGCAGTGGTGCGGCCCCTGCTCAAGAAACCATTGCTTGACATAGATTCCCTCGCCAGCTATCGGCCGGTTTCTAACCTTCTCTTTTTAGGGAAGGTTACTGAATGGGTAGTGGCCTGGCAGCTGCAGGAGCATCTGGATTGTCTCGATTTTCTTGATTCCTCTCAGTCTGGTTTTCGTCCAGGTTATGGCACTGAGACTACACTTGTGGCATTGGTTGATGACCTTCACTGGGAATTGGATCACCGTCATTTGACCTTGCTGATTCTATTAGATCTGTCAGCTGCATTTGATACCGTTGACCACGAGATGTTGGTAACGTGTCTGCAGGACCGTGCAGGGGTGGGAGGGATGGTTCTTGAATGGTACTGCTCTTTCCTAGCTGTAAGAACTCAGTGACTGGTGCTCAGGGATTATTTTTCATCATACCAAGACCTCTCATGTGGAGTCTGGCAGGGTTCTGTCTTGTCCCCTCTCCAACGTGTATGTGCAGCCACTCAGCGAGGTGGTCAGGAGGTTTGCTGTGCGGTATCATCAATATGCTGATGACACCCAGCTTTACCTCTCTTTTTCATCAGACCCAGGCCCAGCAGTCTCAGTGCTTACCGGACATCTGGCAGTGGTGGGGGACTGGATGAGGGCTAATTGACTGAGGTTGAATCCTGACAAGACGGAGGTGATGCTGGTGGGGAAGCCGATGAAGATGACGGCCCCTATTATTGATGGGTTATGCCCTCTGTTGGTTTTGCAGGTGTGGAGTCTTGGGGTGCTCCTGGATTTGCAGCTCTGCCTGGATGTTCAGGTGGAGGCTGTGGCAAGAAGTGCTTTTCACCAAGTACATCTGGTGCACCAGCTTCGGCCGTATGTCTTGGACTCTGACCTGGCCACTATCATCCATGCTTTCATCACCTCCAGGTTGAACTATTGTAATGTGCTCTACATGGGGCTACCCATGGTGATGGTCCGGAGACTGCAGTTGGTGCAGAATGCGGCGGCCTGTGTCCTGGTGGGACTGGTCCACTGGGAGCATATTACACTGGTTCTCTGATCTCTGCACTGGCTGCCTGTAGTCTTCTGCACTCAGTTCAAGGTGTTGGTGCTTGCCTATAAATCTATAAACAGTTTAGGCCCTACCTATCTGTGGGACCACCTCACTCCTCGGGTTCTAGATTGGCCCCTGAGGTCATCGGGGGGTGCCCTCCTTGAGGTCCCTCAATTCTTCCGGTGGGTCACAATGGGGAGGGCTTTCTCAGTGGCCATTCTGTGGCTGTGGAACTCTCTTCTAGTGGAGACCCGATTGGCCCCGGGTCTCCCCTCTTTTTGACGTAGTTGTAAGACCTGGCTGTTCCATCTGGCGTTTGAGGGAGAAGATGGGTAGGGTGGAGAGAGTGGGTTGGGTGGGGATGGGATTTTGTTGGTTTTTATCCTCCCTGTATTGAATTGTACTGAATTGTTTTGAATTGTACTGAATTGTTTTATATCTTTAAATAGTTTTAGTTTTGTGTAAGTCGCCTCAAGCGCCTTATGTTGTGCAGGAGGGGCAGGGTATCAAGTCTATTTCTAATTAAATAAATACAATAAATGTTCTGGGAAAGAGGCCCACAGGACATAATGATCTGTCCAAGACAAGGGCATAGATGACACCTCCCCCACTACCAGATCCCCCTCCACAAGGCCAGTGCAGAATACCAAGTCCAGAGTATGCCCCCCCACATGTGAGTTGGGCCAAATACCCTCTGGGAAAAGCCCATGGTTGCCATGGCAGCTGTGAACTCCTGCTCTGCCCCCCTAATGTTGGTGTCAACGTGAATGTTACAGTCCCCCCAGGACAACCAGTTGTGGACAACCAGCACCACCTCTGACACCAGATCGGCTAGAGCATGCAGGGATGCTGCTGTGCAGGCAGGTGCACGGTAGACAAGCAGCACCCCTACTTTGCCAAATCAACCATGAGGTGAAGACCCTCCATACTGGATGGGGTCTGCACTGGATATCTCCATACAGCCCATTCATCCCTAAAAATCATGGCTACACCACCCCCCCCATCCCGATAGCCATGGTTGATGCTGCACAGAGTACCCGGCCAGAACCAGTTCAGTCAAATAGGCCCCAACTACTTGTCCAGCCAGGTTTCTGATACCAGGTCAGGCTCTCGGTCAAGAATCAAGTCCCTGACCACAAAAACGTTTATTGACAACTGACCTGGCATTTAATAACAGCATCACAAGGCCCGGGGTCTTTCCGGCCTTCATCACCATGTCATCTGCTCTGGGGTCAGTGAGAGGAACAGATAACAGACACGTAGATCCTCTTGAAGATCAAATATGCCCCCCAGAGGGACCATATTTCCCTTGGCCTGTCATAGCCCCAATAGATGAAACCCCCTCCCATCTGACACACACACACACAGATCCACCCCACCCCCTGGCCAGATCGCCAGGTTGGTGAGAGGGATGCCCTCTCTCTTAGACCATCCCCACCCCCCTCCCAAAGGGAGTGTATATGTCTCCCCACCCCATCTTTGTCCTGCTCCCCCTCTCTCACAGAGGGGCCCTAAGCCATCACCTCCTTCTCCACCCCCACCTCCCCTTCTCATTGAGGGGCCCAACCATCTCTAAACACCCTTCTCTTAAACTTAAAATACTTTAAAGTACCTAACAATACCCCCAAATCATCAGAGTATGCTCCCTTAGCCCCCGTCCAGCCCCCCCAAGGGCCACCCTTAAGGGTGCTTTGGCGTGCACTTAGACATGCAACTGCTGCTTTTCAAGTCCTTCCCAGCTGCTGGAAGCTGCCGGGAGGAATCCCCAGACCCACCCGCTCTCCCTCTGCCACCAGGAGGGGGAAGAAGAATGGAACAGGGGCTCCGGGAATCCTCAGCCCACAGCTCAGCACAGTCTCATGCCTGGTAAGGTTGCTGAGACTACTGGGTGACTTTAGCGCAAGCCTGGCTGGCTACCAGCCCTGTTGCAATGGGGACAGCAGGGCAGCAATGGTGCTGCGCGGCCGAAAGGCATGCTACTTTTTGAGATGACACACAACTGCACAATCTCTCATTCCAGGGCAACTCTAATTCTGATCCCTGAGGTTTTATGATTAAAAACTAACATTGAAGCTCCATAGTTTATTTGCATTTAATTATCAGTGTAATTAGTAAAGCCACATTTTAGAGCCCTGACCTTCAAATTCTATCTTATGTATGACAGCTAGGGTAAAACTCTAATCATTCCATAGAGTAGCCCTTTTAAATACGCAATGATTAATGATTTCATGTTTGCTGAACTCCAGTTAAATTAAAAGCAGATAATTTGATTTCCTTCAACATTGCTGCACTGTCAGTCTCTTCCAGGCCCACTTACCTTGCCAGGCTGCAGTCTTTGCTAAAGTAGTTTCATTGTGGAGGTGGGTATTAAATATTTTAAAATTAATTTAATCATTTTTTATCCTGCACAATGAATCCAAAATATTTATTTGGGGTAAGTATTTTATCACTTGCATATGCCTTTGTCAAAGCCACAAAAACAACAGGAAGATGAATGTTTATTTATTTATTTATTTAATTTATCATCCCACCCTATCCCGAGGGCAAGACAGGTTACAACACAAAAAATCATGAATAGAGAAGTAAAATGAGTTAAAATCCCTTATCCCAAACCCAATCTCTGCCTACCAAATGCCTGGATAAATAAAAAAGAAAAATTTTACATTTCCTCCTGAAGATGAGCAGTTGCAGATTCAGATGAACTTCCATATGCAACTTTAACATGTTGTGTATTCAATTATTTTTGTGAAGATGTAACAATAAGATTGAGAGTTCCACCTTTCCATGATACCTGAATAGCATTGACTGGTTCCCTTAGTGTAAGCAATGCACTTAGAGACAAAGGGTGTTAAACAAGATGTTTGCACCCTGGACTCCAGGATTGGTTCATGCATCTCCCATTCACAAGTTTCACATGTGTAAGCCACCCCGAGCTGCCTGTGGCAGGAGGGGCAGGGTAATAAGTTTTAAAAATAAATAAATACATAAATAAATAAATAAATAAATATAGATGAATGCCTCCGTTTCAGCCCTTCTGAGCACGGCCAACTTTTTTTTAACTTTCTTTGTTTAAACTTACCCTGCTGGGAGGACGCCATGTGTCGCTGGGCCCCTCCAGAGGGTGAGTACTCTACTCCTCAGCCCCTGCTATGCCCCCACCCCCTCTTCCCTGGCCCATTCCCTCCCCCGAGGTGCCCTCTGGCCCCCCTTCTCAGTCTCCACCCTTGGAATCCCTGAGTATTTGCCAAGGGACCTCGAACTGGCCCGAGCACTCGGAACCAGTTCTCAGACACTCAGAAAATACTCACGGATTTTTTTATATAAATTCAGTGCCACCCTATTTTCAACTAACAGTCAGACTGCAGCTAGTCCTGTGAGGACACATGACCAAGAGTGGCCAATAATTGCTCACATGTAGCATGCAGCCAGTACCAGCTAGGCAGCCATCCAGCTCTTTAAGCTTTTCAAAACATTTGGCACGTGGTCTGCAGAGTTCACAGATGTTGATACTGTAGGCATGGAGATGCATTCTGCAAACTTTGTGATGTGCAGAACCTGTGAGTGATCCAGGAGATCCAAATCTTCCGCTGTCATTGGTGCAATGTTATTTCAAGGCATAGACAGGTCCTCACTTGGTCTGTGGCCTGAATAGTGGGGTGCACCACTATTCAGAGAAGGGCAGCTGATGCATGTTGATAGGTCCCTGTTGGGAGATGCAGCTTCAATCATCAATGCCATTCATAAGGCTGTACCCACCAAGAAACTGGTCTGGGTTAAGGAGAAAAGCACGAACTGGTGGAAGAGAACATGGTGTCCTCATGGGGAGACGCAAAGTGGGTCACAAACTTCAGGATGCCCTGTTGCCTCATTCTTCAGATAGCCAAGATCCTCAGGCAGGGGTGTACCTAGGGTGCAATGGGCCCCTGGCCAAGAAGTCAAGATGGGCCCCCTCTTTGTGTCCCGTTGGCAGGCCTAGGGGGTACTTCCTGGCTCATCGGGCCTGGGGACGCTGCTATCAAACACACAACACACCCAAAATGTAGCCAGCCTCTTAAGTGCATTATGCCATGAAAAGAGATATATATATAACCAGTTCAGTTGATTATATGGGGGGCGCAAATGAACTGATTATGGGGGGAAATAGCGGTTGCTCCATGGGTGTGGATGAGTGGA
>QEPC01001421.1:40552-62908 GCA_003113815.1 Sphenodon punctatus
TAGGGCCGCGGCTGTGGAACTCCCTTCCGGAGGAAGCTCGCCTGGCCCCAAGCCTTTTGACATTTCGGCGGAACTGTAAGACCTGGCTGTTTGCCCAGGCCTTTGGGAGGGAGGGTGGGGGGGTGATTTTAATCCCCCGCCCATGTATTTATTTATTACTGTCTTTTAGCCCTGTTTTATTGATGCATTTTATATTTATATTTTAACTGATTTTAATTGTTTTTATTATTGTTGTCAGCCGCTCCGAGCTGCATTGCAGGAGGGCGCGGGATAAAAATCTATAAAATAAATAAATGAAAATAAAATTTATTTATTTATTAATTAAATGTATACCCTGCCCCATCTTGAACCCAGCTCGGGGCGGCTTACAATCATAAAATACCATAAAACAATCCAATACCTAAAATACCATATATAAACATTTAAAACAACATATGAAACAGGGCCTGGGGCATAAATTACTGGGGGCAGGGGGAATAAAAATCAAGTACCCACCCCCCTCCCCAAAGGCCAGGGCGAACAACGAGGTCTTGCATCTTCACCGAAATACTAAAAGGCTTGGGGCCAGGCGGGCCTCCTCCAGCAGGGAGTTCCAGAGACGCGGCCCGGCCACCGAGAATGCCCTCTCCATTGTGGGCCCCCACTTAACGTAGGGGACCTCCAGGAAGGCACCCCCAGCAGACCGAAGGGGGCGCTGAGGGCAAGGCGGTCCCTGAGCTATGAGGGGCCGAGACCGTGCAGGGCTTTGTAAATCAATACCAACACCTTGAACTTGGCTCGGTACGCTATCGGCAGCCGGTGCAGAGCGTGGGGCACTGGTGTTATGTGCTCCCAGCGGCCCGTCCCCAAGAGGAGATGAGCCGCCGCATTCTGCACTAGCTGCAGCCTCCGAACCAGGCACAAGGGAAGCCCCACGTAGAGCGCGTTGCAATAGTCCAGCCTCGAGGTGATGAAGCCATGGATGAGGGAGGCCAGGTCCGGGCCGGAGATGACTGGACACAGCCTCTGCACCAGATATAACTGGTGAAAGGCAGCCTTTGCGACTGCCTCCACCTGCCGCTGTAGGCGGAGGTCTGCATCCAGCACCACCCCCAGACTCCAAACCTGTTGAGCTATAGGAGGGCGAACCCCCCACCAATAAGGCGGGTCAACACCTCCCTCGCTGTCCCCACCACCATCACCTCCGTCTTATCGGGGTTGAGCTTCAGTCTGCTCTGCCACATCCATTCCGCCACAGCCTCCAAACACTGGGATATCTCTGAGATAGCAGGGTCTGGGTCCGCTGAAAAAGAGAGATACAGCTGAGTATCATCAGCATATTGGTGACAACGCACCCTGAACCTCCTCACGACCTCCCCCAGGGGCTGCATATAAACATTAAATAATAATGGAGACAGAATTGAACCCTGCGGAACGTCACAGGATAAGACGCGGGGGCACGATGTCTCATCCCCCAGCACCACCTGCTGGCTTCTCCCCGAGAGGAATGAACGGAACCATTCCAGAACAGTCCCGTCCAGACTCCCCAGGTCACGCAGCTGTCTCAACAGCAGCCAATGGTCCACGGTGTCAAAAGCGGCCGAGAGATCTGGCAGGATGAGAAATGTTGAACATCCTGCATCCATCTTCCAGCGGAGATCGTCGACCAAGGCCACCAACGCCATCTCGGTGCCATAGCCGGGGCGGAACCCAGATTGAAATGGGTCTAGGAAACCGATGCTATCTAGATGCCCCTGGAGCTGGGTCGTCACCGCCCATTCAATAACCTTCCCTAAAAAGGGAAGGTTAGAGACAGGTCGGTAACTGGTGAGCGCGTCCACATCCAATGATGGTTTCTTCAGCAGGGGGCGCACCACGGCCTCCTTTGAGACTGGGTGACAGCCTCCCCTGCTGCATGGACGCGTTCACTACCCTCGCCAGCACCGTCCCCAACGTCTCCCTGGAGGCTTTCACCAACCAGAACGGGCATGGATCAAGTTCACAACAGTTGACCCCAGCCAGCTCAGTCGCCTACACCTTGTTGGGTTTCTATTGCCCCTAAGGCAGAGGTACATGCCTGGTGGCTGGCTCAATCGCCTACACCCTGCCCCCCTTAGGCACAGGAAGCACCGGCTCAATCGCCGCCCCTCCCCCCCCGTACTTCTACCTCTCTGTAGTCTTAGGCGCATTAGGGTACCGGCTCTACCACCCCCCTGTACCCATTCATTTCTCCTGAGGTGAGCGCATCCATCCTCCCCAGCCTCGTCACCTGATTCACAGCTCTCCCCTCGAGCAACCCTTAGCTCCTCCATCTCCTTACGGAGAGCTGAGTTCTTCTTAACTAGGGTGAGTCTGTGAGCCAGCATCCTCTCTATGGTTGCCCCGAGACCTGAGTCATCGTGCCAGTCTCTTGCCTCTCAGGCCTCAGGGTAGCTCTGCCTACTTTCCCGCCTCTAGCTCTTTCAAGACGAAGGCATTGTCAGTCAGCACCTGCTTGATTGCCCTTTCAAGATTGTCTATGTCTTTTACGCACTCCCCTCTACCTGGGTGCCCATAGACTTCCTTCCTCTTTCCTTCCTTTTAGGACCACTTTTCCTTCTAGCCCTCGGACCCTCCTTGTTAGGCTTTCCTTTGGGACACTCCCTCTTGACGTGTCCCAGGGCTTGGCATGTTCAACAGCTCCTCGGAGGTCTCTGCTCCCATTTCTTTTCCTGTTCCTGGGTGGGGGTGGACCGTGCTACCAGACTAACCCTTTTTTCTGGCTCAGGCCTTGTATCCCTCTGTAGGGACACCGCCTTTTCACATGTCCCATCACCCCACAAGTCCAGCAACACTTTTCCTTCCCCTGGCTCTGACATCCCAGAGTCCAGGTACTCAAGAGGCCTTGCCATCTCTCCCGACAGGCCCGCCAATAATGTCCCGGCCAGCCACAATTATGACACCGCTGCACAGTACCTCCCCCCTTGGGTTCCCAGTACTTGCACATCACAATCCGTCTTCTTCGCCGTTGGTCATGCCACCTCAGCTCCAGCTCTATACATTTCCCTCAGCTGAGTGCAGTCGGTACATCTCTGGCTCCAGCATGCACCTCCTGCCGCCATCGCCAAGTTCCAGGCCCATCCTGGCCAAGCTACTCAAAGCGCACTCCTCTGGTTCAGTCCAGGCACAAAGCTCCACAGCTCTCTCCCAGTGTCTGGTCCCAAACTCTCTCACTGACTGGGCCCCGTCCCTCCAGTCACGTCTGCTTCCGGCACCCAGGCTCACCTTCCACCAGGGAGCTCACACAAGTGCAGCTCCAACAGGCAACCTCCAATTCCACACACGACTCAAGGTTGGGTGCACTTCCACTATGCACCAGCGGGTGGTGCTATGCCTGCATTCTCCACCACGTGCTGTAGCAGGGTGTCCCCTAGGGCCACACAGGGTGCTGGGATCACACTCTGGGGAATTAGCTCACCCCCTGCTACACCATTTCAGCCTTGAGCCTCAGCTGAACCCCCTCCTTCCAGGCAGGGGCGGGGGTACCCTCTCAGGACACACCACACAGTCCAGAGGGTCTTAGTCTACAGTCCTTTATTGGACACCACCCATGTCCCGCGTACCTGGGGCTGCTGGCTCAGTCGCCTCCACCCTGCAGGTCCAGGTCCATCTCTGTAGACTCAGGAGCAACACAACCTCAACCCCCCAAAGTCCAGCCAGCCAGGCCTTAAACAAGTCTTCCCCAGGCAAGAGGCTCCCTCCTGGGCACAACCTCTCCCACTTGCCTGGGTCCCGCTGGTTCTCCAGCACCTTGGAGAGTGCAGAGCAGGAAGACTGTCTCAGGGAGATTTTGCTCCTTCAGCTCCCTGGCAGAGACTCCCTCCTCTCAGCCTTGTCTTTCCTTTTATACAGGCAGAGTGGGCGTGCCCAGGCTTCCTCTACTCAGCCTTAAAGGGCCACAAACCTGCCCACTCTGTCCCAGGGGGTTCTCTCAGCCTGTGCTCCTCACAGGCTGATCCCCAGCTCTGGGGCTGGCTCTGCCACACCCCTGTGGGTGCTCAGCCCTCTGGCTGGCCCACTCAGCCCCCTTCTTAAAGGGGCAGCAGCCTTATAGGACTGCTCCCTGCTACAATTTGTCTCCCTATTGCTGTGTTTTGTAACCCACCATGAGCAAGAAAAGGAAGGCTGGAATAACAATAAATCTCATACTGTATTTCCTAGCAGGGGGGGATTTACCCTTGGGCAGGGTCCTAGGAGGATCTCCATTGTTGTGCTGTCTCTTCACAGCCAAGCTCCTAGGAGGCACAGCAGCCCCTGGTGAGTGGGATGCTGGCAAATCACTTTATCCACATTGCAACACTTCACAGCCAAGCTCCCCCCCACCTCTCAGCCCTAATCTCCTTACACACTCCTACACGTGCCCTCCGTTCCTCCTCTGTCCCCTCCCTCATCTCCCCTGCTCCCCTAACCGCCTTCATCCCTTCTCCCTCACTGCCCCCCATGCCGGGAACTCCCTCCCTACCCACATCCACCTTGCCCCCTCCCTCCGCTCCTCCTCTGTCCCCTCCCTCACTCTCCCTCATCTCCCCTGCTCCCCTAACCGCCTTCATCCCTTCTCCCTCGCTGCCCCCCATGCCTGGAGCTCCCTCCCTGCCCACATCCGCCTCGCCCACTCCCTCCGCTCCTTCAAATCCCTCCTCAAGACCCACCTCTTCCGTGCCGCCTTTCCCGACACCTGCTAGTTGTCCCCCAAATACTTACGGTCTGCCCTCCTCTGCAGACTCCTGCCCAACTGTAACCAAGCCAAGCATGTGCACCTGAGACTTCGTAGCCGCTTGCATGTTTGTTTGCTTCTCCCTTGTCTTCCCCTTGTCCCCTCTCCTTGTCTCCCCGTCCTTGTCTTTTTAGATTGCAAGCCGTAGGCAGGGACCACGTCTGTATCTTTGTTCTGTAAAGCACCAGGTACACGGCTGGTGCTATACAAATGTTTATTATAATAATAATAATAATTAATAATAAGTCCTTGTGCAGCATGTGCATGACATCCCACACATTTATTTACATTTATACCCAGCCCTTATGCAATCATGAGCACCAGGGTATTAAAATGTATAGATTAAAATAATAATAATAATAATTAATAATTAATAATATATTTTATTAAGTCATGACCATAGGTCGAGACTAAAGACATACAAAGAAGGAGATAAAGACTCTTAAAAGATCCATATATGTAAAACATAGGACGAGATCACAAACCATTAAATCAATAACCATTGAATCAATCAATAAATAACAATCAAAGATTTTTTTTAAAAAGGCAACAGAGAGAAAGTGGGGAATCACCATCAACAAAGTCCACCCCTAGCCCTGCAGTGAATTTTGATTCCTTTTAATCAGGGCCAGTGCCATTCTGGGTCCTGCCTATCTGCGGGATCGCCTCACTCCCCATGTGCCCGTGCGACCCCTGAGATCGTCCGTGGGAGCCTTTTTGGAGGTTCCCCAGGCGAGGCGGGTGGCCACTGATGTGAGATCTTTTTCAGTGGCCGCCCCCGTGCTGTGGAATTCACTCCCGGAGGAGGCTCAGTTAGCCCCCACCCTCCTGTCGTTTCGACGTTTGTGTAAGACCTGGCTGTTCTGCCAGGCTTTTAGCGAGGGGAGTAGGGTTTGGGAGGGAGGGAGGGTGAGTTTTATGATTTGTTTTCAGATTTGTTGATTTGTTTTTAAATGTTTTATTGTTAAATCTTTTGTGTTGTTAGCCACCCCGAGCTGTCTTTGGGCAGGAGGGACGGGCTATAAGTTTTAAATAAATAATGTATAGAAACGACATCTTTGGCCGAGGTCAGGAAAATTTGTAACTGTTGGGGAGACCAATAAATTTTGTTTTTAAGCACAGAAGACAAAAATTTCTGTCAATACTCATTTGTATACAGACAGAAAAATAATAAATGAAGCAGATCTTCAGTTTAAACCAAAGGACAACTGCACAGTCTGAGGGGATATGGGAGCCCATTCCATCTCCCAGTCAGCACCCTAGAGGGGATAAGTTCGAATCTGAGAAGAGTTAGAGCTCTTCTCAGAACCAAATTATCTAAGACCATCAGGTAAAGTTCCCTTCCGGGAGCTTTTTTGAAAAGCTGATAAAATGGAGCAGATTTCAGATTGGCGATCTTTCTCATGTCTTCTGTAATCACCAAATCTGCCAACTGCCTAGAAATCAGAGATTTGATCTTGGAGTTAGAGAAAAGTACCAATGCTTCCCTGGATTGCCCCGTCGTTTGTAAAAGAAGAATCAGTTTCTTGTACCACTGGGACATAAGCGAAGGGAGATTGAAATTAAATGCCAATGCCAGAAGCCTCAGAAGTAAAATGGGGGAATTAGAGGACTTGACTTGAAGTGAGGACATTCATCTCGCCGGCATCTCAGAAACATGGTGGAATGAGGACAATCAAGAAGAACATAAGTACTGCCATACTGAGTCAGACCAATGGTCCATCAAACCCAGCATCCTCCGACAGTGGCCAATCTCGATCGCATGGGAGAAGAACCAACAGTGGTGGGACACTGGAATACCAAATATATAGAAAGGACAGATTTAATCGTACTGCAGGTGGAGTAGCCCTCTACGTTAATGACAGCATTGCGTCAAACATGATAAAAATCATAACTAACACAAGCTGTCTCCTGAAATCACTATCCCTGACCAGGATGCGGTCAGTGACTGTGAAATGCTACGGGAGATTAGGGAGGCTACAGAAGCAGGTAGTGCAATTAAAATGGTGGATCACCTACCCCCACTTTGACTGGGAAAATCTCCTCCTTGGGATCATAGAATCATAGAGTTCTGATGTGTTGCAGAAAGCAAGTTCCTAGACACCATAAATGGTGGCTTCCTGGAGCAGCTTGTCCTGCAATCCGCAAGAGGAGAAGCTGTTTTAGATCTTGTCCTAACTGGAGCAGAGGGCCTAGTGGAAGGGGTAACGGCGACAGAGCCACTTGCTAATAGTGATCACAATAGAATTAGGTTCAGCACGCTAATAAGAGAGATTGCTGAATAAGTCTGTCACAAAGGTGTTTAACTTCAGGAAATAAAGGCAAAGCAGTACAGTGATTTCTTTTATTGGACCAAATCCAGTTGGTGGAGGTATACAAGCTTTCACATATCACATATCACAGGTTCCTGCCTGAGGTCCGAAAGCTTGTATACCTCCACCAACTGGAGTTGGTCCAATAAGCCAGTGTCTAGTGGATAAGGTGCTGGACTTGGACCTGGGAAGCCAGTTTTGAATCCCGCCGTAGCCATGAACTCACTGGGGGACCTTGGGCAAGTCAACCTCTCAGCCTCCGTTCCCCATCTGTAAAATGGGAGTACATGTCTGTCTGTCCATGTGTTCCACTCACCCGTGGCCATCTCAGATTGTAAACCCACTCGGCAGATACCTGTGTCTGAAAATCTGTGACTGTAAAGCGCTGTGTCCGCCTAGTAGCGCTAGAGAGATGAGTAGGAGTAGTAGGGTTAGGGACCTGGCTGGGTTGGATGGAATGGTTTTGCGGTGGTTCCGGTCCTTCCTAGCGGGAAGATCTCGACGGGTGGTTCTGGGAGATTTTACACCTTCCCCCAGGGGGATCCTGCCTGCGTGGAGTTCCACAAGGTTTCATTCTGTCCCCCTCACCCTCTTTTTCAATGTCTATATGCAGCCACTGCTAATATACCGTGCACCCACTTGTACGGCAGCATCTCTGCACTCTTTGGTCGAGCTGGTGTCAGAGGTGGTCTTTCGGTCTCGAGCCAGGCCACCTGTGTCGCACAGTGAGGGAGTGTTGCAGTGAAAGGAAAGGAGGGGGAAGGGTCTGGGGGTGAGGAGGGAGAAGAAGGGAAGAGGGAAGGGGCAACGGAAGGGGGAGTTGGGGACGGGTAGGAGGGTCTCACAAACCTGAAGGGAGGCGCACGGGTAAGGAGCACAGGCGGGGGAGGAACGAAACCACGGGCTAACTATAGGGTCAAGGGGGAGGGGAGTGCACGAAGGGGCGCTCTCTCACACGGTGATGCTTGGGAAGCGTCCTGTTGTGCCGGGGCCGGTGCTCTAGCTGCTATCAGGGAGGCGTCTCCTTGTGTAGGGGACAGGGCGCTTCCTGGATCCCTGTGAGTTTTCCGGGGTCTATGCTGAGTCCCCTGTTGCCAGGGCTGTCTGGGCCCTCACGGCATGACAGTACCCCCCCATCCAGGCCCCCCCTCTGCCACCAACGTGCGGAGGTCCGGGCGGGAAGGGTGGCGGCGATGAAAAGCGAAGAGAAGACGGGGAGCATGAATATTAGCGGCGGGTTCCCAGGAGCGCTCGGCCATTCCATAATGTTTCCAATCCACCAAATAGTGCAACCGGGAACCGATATATCAGGAATCCAAAATAGCCCGAACTTCATATTCCGGAACCCCTTGAAGCAAGACGTGGGGGGAAGAGCCTTCCGTTGAAGGGGGTAGAGCGGAGGGGATGCTTTTTTTAACAGTGACACGTGGAAGGAGGGGTGGATTCAGAGGTGAGATGGAAGGTCAACCACATAGGTGACCTCGTTCAGTTGTCGACGAATAGGGTACGGACCCATGTAGGCGTCATCAAGTTTAGTGGATGGACGAAGGGAAGGGTAATTTTTCCGCTGAACCCACACAAGGTCCCCGGCCTGCAACGGGGTTTCTGGTTTTCTTCTTTTATCTGCCGTGGCTTTATATCGTTGTCGCGCCAGCTGGAGGTACTGTTGTGCCTTTTTCTGGGTTCGCTTAATCTGTTGTACAAGGGCTCCTGTGGCGGGTACAGTGGTTGTAGGCACCTCTGGCAACCCCAATGCAGGGTGGAAGCCATATGAGACAAAGAATGGGGAGTTGCCCAAGGAGGCATTTGGGCCATTATTGTACGTAAACTCCGCCAGCGGGAGTTGATCTGTCCAATTGTCTTGCAAATAATTACAAAAACAGCGAAGATACTGTTCTATATGTTGGTTGGTGCGTTCCACCTGCCCGTTCGCTTGAGGGTGGGAGGCAGTGGTCAGTTGGACTTTAATTCCGAGGAGAGTGCATAATTCTTTCCAAAACCGGGAGATGAACTGTGAGCCTCGGTCGGAAACGATTTCCCGGGGAAGTCCATGGAGACGCACTATTTCTTTTAACAGGTACTCAGCAGTGCCTTTTGCTGTAGGTAGCCCAGGGCATGCAATGAAGTGCCCCATCTTTGTAAAATAGTCCACCACAACAAGAATGGTTGTACAATGTTTAGAATTCAGTAAACCTACAATAAAGTCCATGGCAATTTTTTGCCATGGTCCCTTCGGACTAGGGGTTAATTGTAACAGTCCTACCGGAAGGCGACGAGGAGTCTTGGTGCGGGCACACACTGAACAACCGTGAACATATTTCTTCACTTCTTGCCGAATCTCTGGCCACCAAAAGGCACCAAAAGGATGAGGTTTAGGGTACGTTGACACCCAGGGTGCCCAGCCAATGGGGAGTCATGGTGTGTACATAAGACTTGGGGATGATATTTGGAGGGAATCACTACTAACCCCTTCTGGTAATGTAGTCCATTCATGCTGGTATAGGTACCCTGGGGTTGGGTGCGTGCACTTTCTCGCTGAAGGTCTTGTAATGAAGGGAGCATGGCCACAAATACTCCTTGAGGAAGGACAGGTTCGGGGCAAGCAGGAAGAGTATCCCTTGTCTCCTCGCATAGCAAGAGGGCATCTGCCATTGTATTTTCGGGCCCAGGGTGGTATTGTATCTTAAAGCAAAAACGCAAGAAGAAAAGCGTCCATCGAGCGTGCCGTCCATTAGTGATGCGAGCTGTTTGGAGGTATGTTAAGTTCTCGTGGTCCGTTAACACCAGTATCGGATGGGGGCCGCCTTCTAAGAAGTGTCTCCATGCTTCAAAGGCGGCTTTAATTGCCAGGAGCGCCTTATCGAGGATAGTGTAATTCCTTTCTGCTGGGGATAGCTGACGTGAATAATAGGCACACGGCAATCGTTGTTTCTGGTTTCCAACAGTTTGGGTAAGGACTGCCCCTATGGCTCTGTCTGATGTGTCCGCTTCCACAATGACAGGTCTCATGACGTCTGGCTGTTGGAGCAACGGCGCTGATAGAAATGCCTCCTTCAACTGGAGGAAAGCTTGCTGTTGTGGTTCTAGCCAGCGGTATACAGCACCCTTCTTCAACAACAGTGTCAAGGAGGTTAGTCTTTTTGGCATAATGGCTGATATACTGACGGTAATAATTGGTGCTCCCCAGGAACCGTTGTAGTGCTTTGACTGACGAGGGGGTGGGCCAACGATGAATCGCCGAAACCTTGCTGGGGTCCATCTAAATACCAGTAGCGGAAATGATAAACCCTAAGAAGGGGACAGTGGTGGCATGAAACAAACTCTTTTCTAGCTTACAGTGAAGTTTGTGGGTCTGCAGTCTATGGAGTACGGTGCATACATGCTTCACGTGTTCCTGGAGTGTCGAAGAGAAAATCAAAATGTCATCCAAATATACCACAAGGAAGGTATCGAGTAAGTCGCGGAAGATATCATTTATGAAGTGCTGAAATGTCGCTGATGCATTTACCAGTCCGTAGGGCATTACCAAATACTCGAAATGGCCAAAACAGGTTCGAAACACCGTTTTCCATTTATCTCCTTCTTTAATGCAGACGAGATTGTACGCACCTCAGAGATCGAATTTCATGAAAATCCGAGCCCCCTTTAACTTTCCCAACAGTTTGGGGATGAGGAATAGGGGATAACGATTCTTTACTGTTATACAGTTGAGATCCCGGTAATCTATGCACGGGCAGAGATCGCCCATCTTCTTCGGAACAAAAAAAAAAGGGGTGCCCCGCGGGGGAGGAGGAGTGTCTAATAAACCCCCTTTCCAAGTTTTCCTTAATATATTGTTGTAGTGTCTCTGTTTCCCCGGGCGCCAAATTGTATCTTCGTCCATACAGGGGTTCCGACCCGGGAAGCAGCTCGATCGGGCAATCTTATGGTCAATGGGGGGGGGGAGTCCGGCAGCCTCCTGTTTGTCAAAGACACGTTCTAAATCTTGGTACACTGGTGGGAGCACGGAGGTGCCATCACAAGTATGACCAGTGGTGGCACCCAGGGTGGCTGGCGTAAGGATGAGACATAGTTCATGGCACCAGGGTGATTCAAAATGTAGGACCCGTTTCCCCCAATCAATGGTGGGGTTATGGAGGTGTAGCCACGGGAACCCCAGGACCAAGGGGAACAAGGGGGATGCGATAATATCAAATTGTAAGCACTCCTGGTGCGTCCCAATGGTGCATAATAAAGGGGGGTGGTGCACTTGAGTACTGGTCCAGAGGAGATGGGAGATCCATCAATAGTTTGCACCATCTCTATTCTATCCTTTTCTTGTAAAGGGACCCCATGGCTCCTGGCAAAAGCAACGTCCATAAAGTTCCCTGAGGCCCCAGAGTCTATCATGGTTTGGACGATTATCGAGGTAGAGAGGGTTAAGTGCATCATCATTGGGGTGAACAGTTGTCGGAAGATGGTCACGGAACTCCCTTTTTGGTAGCTGGGGAATAGTGAAGTTACCGGGAGGCCCCCTGTCCTTCCCAGTTCTCGGCGTTTCCCGACACCGAAGAGCGGACAGGTTTCAAGGGGAACTCCCTGGAAAAGTGAGTGTTTGCTCCACAATAGAAACAGAGGCGTAACAGACGGCGTCTCTCTTTTTCCACAGGGCTCAAGGGGCCTCGCACGGCCCCGATATGCATGGGTTCCCCTGTGGCCTTTCCTATCCCAGGGGAAGGGAGGCTTACTGGTATTCTTGGAGGTCTACTGCCAGCCCCCTTACCTTGTTCCCACTGGCGTTCCCGTCGTCGTTCATTCAGTCAGTCATCTATGTGGATTACCAAGGTCACCAGTTCCTCGAAGGTGGAGGGCGAGGTGGTTGATCCTGCAAGCTGGTCCTTAATATCGTCGGTCAAGCCTTGACAAAACAATGCTCACAGTGCGGCGTCGCTCCAGTTCAAATCAAAGGATAGACATCGGAACCGAGTAACGTAATCAAGGAGTGGGGACTTGCCTTGTTTGATGTTCAGAATAGCCTGCTCCGCATCTCTAATTCTATGCGGGTAGTCAAAAAGAGCTTTAAATTGTTTAATAAACTCATCATAATTCTGTAGGAGTGGGGTCATTGGCCGCCAGGAGGGGGGTGACCCAGTCCAGGGCCACGCCTCCCAGTAACCCCACAACGAAGGCAACCCTTATGGCCTCTGTGTTATAGGTAAGGGGTTGGGTTTGGAAAGTCAGATTGCACAGGGCCAAGAAACCCCGACACGCCCTCCGGTCCCCATAGAATTTCTCCGGTTGAGGCTCGGGGGGCCTTCGACTCGTGAGGTCCGGGGGCCAGAATGGCCAGGCTTGGGGGTTGGGTTGGAGCCTGAGGGGGAGCTCCTATAGGTCCTCCGGCCCCCATAGAATTTCTCCGGTTGAGGCTCGGGGGGCCTTCGACTCGTGAGGTCCGGGGGCCAGAACGGCCAGGCTTGGGGGTTGGGTTGGAGCCTGAGGGGGAGCTCCTATAGGTCCTCCGGCCGCTTCCAGAGCAGTCTGCAGGAGTTGGTTCTGGCCTAGGAAGACTTGGTTTTGTTTTTTAAGATCCTGAACCTCCATGGTTAAGCCCTGCACCGCATGGAGAAGGGTTTGAATTTGTTGGGTGGGGTCCTGCGGTTCCATGAGAGGGGGAATTAGGGCCGGTAATTCTGTTAGAGAAGGGGAGAGGAAGGAAGAGAAGGGACAGGGAAGGGTTGAGGCACCCAGGAGGGGAACCCTCTGGAACTATGGCCGTCTCTCCTAGGATACTGAGGTTAGTCAGTAATCCACTCAGGTTAGTGGGTGGGCTTTCNACCTTGCCCCCTCCCTCCGCTCCTCCTCTGTCCCCTCCCTCACTCTCCCTCATCTCCCCTGCTCCCCTAACCGCCTTCATCCCTTCTCCCTCGCTGCCCCCCATGCCTGGAGCTCCCTCCCTGCCCACATCCGCCTCGCCCACTCCCTCCGCTCCTTCAAATCCCTCCTCAAGACCCACCTCTTCCGTGCCGCCTTTCCCGACACCTGCTAGTTGTCCCCCAAATACTTACGGTCTGCCCTCCTCTGCAGACTCCTGCCCAACTGTAACCAAGCCAAGCATGTGCACCTGAGACTTCGTAGCCGCTTGCATGTTTGTTTGCTTCTCCCTTGTCTTCCCCTTGTCCCCTCTCCTTGTCTCCCCGTCCTTGTCTTTTTAGATTGCAAGCCGTAGGCAGGGACCACGTCTGTATCTTTGTTCTGTAAAGCACCAGGTACACGGCTGGTGCTATACAAATGTTTATTATAATAATAATAATAATTAATAATAAGTCCTTGTGCAGCATGTGCATGACATCCCACACATTTATTTACATTTATACCCAGCCCTTATGCAATCATGAGCACCAGGGTATTAAAATGTATAGATTAAAATAATAATAATAATAATTAATAATTAATAATATATTTTATTAAGTCATGACCATAGGTCGAGACTAAAGACATACAAAGAAGGAGATAAAGACTCTTAAAAGATCCATATATGTAAAACATAGGACGAGATCACAAACCATTAAATCAATAACCATTGAATCAATCAATAAATAACAATCAAAGATTTTTTTTAAAAAGGCAACAGAGAGAAAGTGGGGAATCACCATCAACAAAGTCCACCCCTAGCCCTGCAGTGAATTTTGATTCCTTTTAATCAGGGCCAGTGCCATTCTGGGTCCTGCCTATCTGCGGGATCGCCTCACTCCCCATGTGCCCGTGCGACCCCTGAGATCGTCCGTGGGAGCCTTTTTGGAGGTTCCCCAGGCGAGGCGGGTGGCCACTGATGTGAGATCTTTTTCAGTGGCCGCCCCCGTGCTGTGGAATTCACTCCCGGAGGAGGCTCAGTTAGCCCCCACCCTCCTGTCGTTTCGACGTTTGTGTAAGACCTGGCTGTTCTGCCAGGCTTTTAGCGAGGGGAGTAGGGTTTGGGAGGGAGGGAGGGTGAGTTTTATGATTTGTTTTCAGATTTGTTGATTTGTTTTTAAATGTTTTATTGTTAAATCTTTTGTGTTGTTAGCCACCCCGAGCTGTCTTTGGGCAGGAGGGACGGGCTATAAGTTTTAAATAAATAATGTATAGAAACGACATCTTTGGCCGAGGTCAGGAAAATTTGTAACTGTTGGGGAGACCAATAAATTTTGTTTTTAAGCACAGAAGACAAAAATTTCTGTCAATACTCATTTGTATACAGACAGAAAAATAATAAATGAAGCAGATCTTCAGTTTAAACCAAAGGACAACTGCACAGTCTGAGGGGATATGGGAGCCCATTCCATCTCCCAGTCAGCACCCTAGAGGGGATAAGTTCGAATCTGAGAAGAGTTAGAGCTCTTCTCAGAACCAAATTATCTAAGACCATCAGGTAAAGTTCCCTTCCGGGAGCTTTTTTGAAAAGCTGATAAAATGGAGCAGATTTCAGATTGGCGATCTTTCTCATGTCTTCTGTAATCACCAAATCTGCCAACTGCCTAGAAATCAGAGATTTGATCTTGGAGTTAGAGAAAAGTACCAATGCTTCCCTGGATTGCCCCGTCGTTTGTAAAAGAAGAATCAGTTTCTTGTACCACTGGGACATAAGCGAAGGGAGATTGAAATTAAATGCCAATGCCAGAAGCCTCAGAAGTAAAATGGGGGAATTAGAGGACTTGACTTGAAGTGAGGACATTCATCTCGCCGGCATCTCAGAAACATGGTGGAATGAGGACAATCAAGAAGAACATAAGTACTGCCATACTGAGTCAGACCAATGGTCCATCAAACCCAGCATCCTCCGACAGTGGCCAATCTCGATCGCATGGGAGAAGAACCAACAGTGGTGGGACACTGGAATACCAAATATATAGAAAGGACAGATTTAATCGTACTGCAGGTGGAGTAGCCCTCTACGTTAATGACAGCATTGCGTCAAACATGATAAAAATCATAACTAACACAAGCTGTCTCCTGAAATCACTATCCCTGACCAGGATGCGGTCAGTGACTGTGAAATGCTACGGGAGATTAGGGAGGCTACAGAAGCAGGTAGTGCAATTAAAATGGTGGATCACCTACCCCCACTTTGACTGGGAAAATCTCCTCCTTGGGATCATAGAATCATAGAGTTCTGATGTGTTGCAGAAAGCAAGTTCCTAGACACCATAAATGGTGGCTTCCTGGAGCAGCTTGTCCTGCAATCCGCAAGAGGAGAAGCTGTTTTAGATCTTGTCCTAACTGGAGCAGAGGGCCTAGTGGAAGGGGTAACGGCGACAGAGCCACTTGCTAATAGTGATCACAATA
The DNA here is from genome assembly GCA_003113815.1 of Sphenodon punctatus. Classification (NCBI taxonomy): domain Eukaryota; kingdom Metazoa; phylum Chordata; class Lepidosauria; order Sphenodontia; family Sphenodontidae; genus Sphenodon; species Sphenodon punctatus. Next base: position 55,898 of record QEPC01001421.1, read on the forward strand.
GAATTAGGTTCAGCACGCTAATAAGAGAGATTGCTGAATAAGTCTGTCACAAAGGTGTTTAACTTCAGGAAATAAAGGCAAAGCAGTACAGTGATTTCTTTTATTGGACCAAATCCAGTTGGTGGAGGTATACAAGCTTTCACATATCACATATCACAGGTTCCTGCCTGAGGTCCGAAAGCTTGTATACCTCCACCAACTGGAGTTGGTCCAATAAGCCAGTGTCTAGTGGATAAGGTGCTGGACTTGGACCTGGGAAGCCAGTTTTGAATCCCGCCGTAGCCATGAACTCACTGGGGGACCTTGGGCAAGTCAACCTCTCAGCCTCCGTTCCCCATCTGTAAAATGGGAGTACATGTCTGTCTGTCCATGTGTTCCACTCACCCGTGGCCATCTCAGATTGTAAACCCACTCGGCAGATACCTGTGTCTGAAAATCTGTGACTGTAAAGCGCTGTGTCCGCCTAGTAGCGCTAGAGAGATGAGTAGGAGTAGTAGGGTTAGGGACCTGGCTGGGTTGGATGGAATGGTTTTGCGGTGGTTCCGGTCCTTCCTAGCGGGAAGATCTCGACGGGTGGTTCTGGGAGATTTTACACCTTCCCCCAGGGGGATCCTGCCTGCGTGGAGTTCCACAAGGTTTCATTCTGTCCCCCTCACCCTCTTTTTCAATGTCTATATGCAGCCACTGCTAATATACCGTGCACCCACTTGTACGGCAGCATCTCTGCACTCTTTGGTCGAGCTGGTGTCAGAGGTGGTCTTTCGGTCTCGAGCCAGGCCACCTGTGTCGCACAGTGAGGGAGTGTTGCAGTGAAAGGAAAGGAGGGGGAAGGGTCTGGGGGTGAGGAGGGAGAAGAAGGGAAGAGGGAAGGGGCAACGGAAGGGGGAGTTGGGGACGGGTAGGAGGGTCTCACAAACCTGAAGGGAGGCGCACGGGTAAGGAGCACAGGCGGGGGAGGAACGAAACCACGGGCTAACTATAGGGTCAAGGGGGAGGGGAGTGCACGAAGGGGCGCACTCTCACACCCAGACTATCTACCACAACTAGGAAACAGGGCAAGGCAGGAGCACAGAACCACACGCACAATCCCAATCAGCACAGTCAACACAACTACTCAGCTTTCAAGGATCAAGGCAAGGAGGGGCCAGCTTCTCTCGTCAATTACCGGCGGGGAACTGGTGCCCCGTCAGTGCCTTTATCCCTTTTCTGAGTGGCCCAGGTGAGTGTGATTACCAGTGATTCAGGGCCCCGCCCCCCGCCGTGCGTGTCCTGCCGCTAGGCGCGCACTGCGTTGGGGTGGAGCCGGGATGTCCTGCAAGAATCACCCCGCTGCGGGGAGGCCGGAATGTGCAGTGACGCTTGGGAAGCATCCTGTTGTGCCGGGGCCGGTGCTCTAGCTGCTATCGGGGAGGTGTCTCCTTGTGTAGGGGACAGGGCGCTTCCTGGATCCCTGTGAGTTTTCTGGGGTCTATGCTGAGTCCCCTGTTGCCGGGGCTGTCTGCTGGGCCCTCGCGGCGTGACACTGAGCTTTTCCGGGGGGCTGGTCAGTCTGGTCTCACTCCACCTGGAACTGGAATCTCCCAGTGCTCGCTGTGACACCTTTGTGGAGAAAATCACTCCAATTCACCACAGCTTTGATGCGGCATTTGTAGCAGTGGGAGAACCAGAGGTGACTGAATCCCTACCGTGTCCTGTTTTATGGAATCTGTTTCAGTGGGTGTCGCCCTCTGATGCGGGGGATGTCCTTGGGGCGGTTATAGCCACCTGCTGTGAGCTGGGCCCGTGCCTGTATGCCTCCCTTAGGGAGGGCAGAGTGCCAAGCTGCCTCAAGGAGGCAGTAGTGTGGCCTCTGCTCAAGAAACCATCATTAGACATTGACGCCCTAGCCAGTTACTGGCCTGTCTCTAACTTTCCCTTTTTAGGGAAGATTATTGAGTGGGTGGTGGCTCAGCAGCTTCAGGGGCATCTGGACCGCATCAGTTTTCTGGATCCCTCGCAGTCTGGCTTTTGGCACGGAGACTGCACTTGTGGCCTTGCTCAACAAGCTTTGCTGTTAATTGGACCAGGGTCGGTTGACCCTGTTGATCCTATTAGATCTCTTGGCTGCATTTGATACCATTGACCATGAGATGTTGGTGACTTGCTTGCGGGACCAAACCAGGGTGGGTGGGATTGTTCTGGAATGCTTCCATTCCTTCCTGGCCGGAAATCCAACTGTGATGTTGGTGGGTCAGGCGGCAGGGGTGATGGCCCCCTCATTAAGGGGTCTGCCCCCCCCCCCCGCTGGCCCCCTAGGTTTGGAGCTTGGGAGTCCTGTTGGACCCCAGCCTTTGGCTGGATTGCCAGGTGGAGGCGGTAGCAAAAGGAGAATTTCGCCAGCTATATCTTGTGCAGAGGCTCCAGCCATATGTTTCAGACTCTGACCTGACCACCCTCATCCATGCGCTCATCACCTCGAAGCTGGATTACTGCAACGCGCTCTTTGTGGGGCTGCCCCTGGTGACAGCTCGGAAGCTGCAACTGGTGCAGAATGCGGCGGCCCGTCGCACCAGATGTAATTAGCAGAATGCACCCTTTGCTACAGCCACCACCTGGACTTTCAAGCAGAGCTGCGGGTCCAAGAGCACCCCCATACTCCAAATCTGAGGGACCAATGGAAGGCAGACCTCGTCAACGATGGGTGCCACCACTCCCTCAGCTCACCCACCCCCAACTTCACCTCCGTCTTGTCGGGATTCACTTTGTCGGCTCACCCTCTTCCATTTCCCCACAGCTGCCAAACACCGGGTAAGCATCGAGACTGCCAGGCTTGGGTCAGTTGAAAAAGAGAGATAAAGTTGGGTGTCATGAGCATAATGATGACACCAAACATCAAACCTTCTTACGACCTCCCCCAAAGGCTGCATGTACACGTTGAACAGGAGAGGGGACAGACTAGAACCTTGCAGGATGCCACATGTGAGATCCCAGGCACCACACATGAGATGAACAGTCACATAGGACCACACGCTGAGTTTATTTAAATTTATTTATATTTACATTTATATCCCGCCCCCTCCCATCAACAGATGGCTCGGGGCTGCTTACAAACCACATTTTAAAACCATAAAAAACAGTAAATACAATCAAAATATAAACAGAGAGAGAACCTAAAACCAGAATAAATAAGGGTAGAACAGTCGGACTAGAAAACCCCCCTCCCCTCCCACCCTACCCACTCCCTTCCCCAAAGGCCTGGGCAAACAGCCAGGTTTTACAGGCCCGGCGGAAGGCCAGCAGACATAGGGCCAGGCGAGTTTTCTCCTGGAGGGAGTTCCACAGCCGCGGTGTGGCCACCGAGAACGCTCGCTCCATTATGGCCCTCTGGTTAACCCGGGGGACCTCCAAGAAGGCGCCCCCGGTGAACCACAAGGATCACCCTAGGAAGGGCCCAAGCCGTGTAGGGCTTTAAAGGTTAAAACCAGCACCTTGAATTGGGCTCGGAACACTGTAGGCAACCAGTGCAGTGCTCGGAGCACTGGTGTTATGTGCTCCCTCCGGCCCGGCACATTACACCGGCACATTACACCGGTGCTCTGTTCTCTGCACTGGCTGCATATAGTCTTCAGGGCCCGATTCAAGGTGTTGGTTTTAACCTATAAAGCCCTTAACGGCCTGGGCCCTGCCTATCTGCGGGACTGCCTCACCCCCCAGGTCCTGGATCGGCCTCTGCGGTCGGCTGGGGATGCCCCCTTGAAGTCCCTTGGGCATCCCGAGTGGTGACAATGCGGAGGGTGTTTTCGGTGGCAGCAGCAAGGCTGTGGACCTCCCTCCCAAGGGCGGCCGCCTGACTCCAGACCTCCCCTCCTTCTGCAGACAGCATAAGACCTGGCTGTTCCTCCAGGCGTCTGGAGAGGGAGATGGGGGGGGGGGTTTAGCTCTGCCTGGGATGTGTGTTTATTGATTTTATATTTTTATATTGTTATTGGGTTTTATTATTGATTATTGTTATCTATCTTTATATGATTTTAGCTGTTGTGAGCTTCCCCACGCTGCTGTGGTGGGGGGCAATCAAAAAAATGGAATAAATCACTGAGAGAGGTTGCACATGGACGGGTCCTTTTCATCCGCCCCTGGTCCTGCAGTCTCGGTGCTCTCCCAGTTTCTGACGGCTGTAACGGACTGGATGATGTTGAGCCAATTGCAATTGAATCCCAGCAAGGTGGAGGTGATGCTCATTGGCGGGTCTGGGGTCTGTTACCTGTTATTGACGGGGTTCGCTCCGTGTTGGCATCTCCGATTCGGAGCCTGTGGATGCCCCTGGACCCGTAGCTGCAGCTGGATCTCCAGTCGTCGGCTGTGGCCAGGAGTGCATTCCGCCAGCTACATCTGATAAGGACGGAGGCTCTGCCCCTACATCTCTGACTCTGACCTGCCACCGTCATCCATCACCTCGAGGCTAGACTATCTACGCGGGGCTGTCCAGGGTGATGGTTCGGAAGCTGCAGCTGGTGCAGAATGCGGTGGCCTGTCTGCTCATTGGGATGGGTCACCGGGAGCACATTATGCCGGTGCTCCGGGCGCTGCACTGGCTGCCGATCGTCTTGCAGGCCTGATTCAAGGTGCTGACCTATAAAGCCCTTAGGGGCCTAGTCCCCACCTCGCTTCCTGGGCCCCCGGGTGTCCCCTGCAGTCATTGGGGACTGCCCTCCCGAAAGTTTCCCGCTATAGACGGTTGGGGACCGGCAGACGGGCGTTTTCGGCAGCCGCTCTGGTGCTGTGGAACTCTCTCCTGCCGGAGGTCTACCTCAGCCAATGTCTTTTCATCTTCCGCTGTCAGTGGAAGAGCTGGCTCTTCTTCCAGGCGTTTGGTGGAGGGGAGGTTGATGTTCTGTGGCACATGATTTGTATTTGTAAAGATTTTATATTGATGAGATTGATATTGTTTTATATATGTATTGTATTTTTATAATATTGTTGTTCACCGCCCTGAGCCGCCTGAGGCGGGGGGGGGTGGCATACAAATTTATAAAATTAATTCAATAAATAAATAAATACTTCTTTGTCTCTATTACCTACCAACGCAGCAAATCCTACTTTCACTAACTTCAGGAAGGGAAACTATGCAAAGACCAGGCAGTTAGTTAAGGGGAAACTTAGCCTGCTTTTACACAAGCGCCACCATGCGCCCTGTAAAAATGCCATGGGCAGCATTTAGATGCACCGTATTTCCGGTGGCACAGTGTAATTTTTGAACAGCGTAAGTTAAATACCTCGATATTGAGGTATTTAATTTGCGCTCTTAAAGAATGCGCGACCAGAAATACAGCACATCTAGGCGCATCTAAACGCTGCCTGTGGCATTTTTACAGGGCACGTGACTACAGGCGCGAGCAGGTGGCGCTCGTGTAAAAGCAGAATAAAAAGGGAAGTCGTTGGGTCAAAGGCCGGCAAGAGAGACAGAGACTATTGAAAACGACTATCTTAGATGCCCAGATTAAATGTAGAGCACAAATGAAAAGAGGCAGTTAGAGACCCAAAGCAATGCCTGCATGGCTGAGCAGCATGGTGTAGTGGGGACCGGAGCTCCAGCACTTTTAGAATTACCATTACACCTCTGCTGAATGGTAGCATTCAAGAGGCTTTCAGAGACAAACAATTGCTCTTCCAGAAATGGATGAGTATTCCGAATGAGGTCACTAGGAATGAGCACAGACACTGGCAGAGAAAGTGTAAAACCAGGATAAGCGACCGGCCAAGAGGAATTTTAAGACCAACTTTTAAGGATGCAAAATCCAATACCAGGCTTTTTTCCCCAGTCCATCAGAGGCAGGACACCTGACAGAGAGGCAGTTTGTCCGCTAGATGATCGGGGAAGAAAGGGAGTGTCAAAGATGCCATTGCTGAGAAACTCAATCAGTTCTTTGCATCAGTTTTTACTGCCGAGGATGTTGGGGCGATACCCACACCAGAACCGTTTTTGCTGATGATGAATCTGAGGAATTATCTGAAATTAGCATCACGCCAGCAGAGGTCTTACTGCATATCGACAGTTTAAACAGTAGCAAGTCACCCAGACCAGACAGCATTCATTCAAGGGTACTGAAAGGGTGATTTCAGACGTTACGGCCAGGCGCTGTCACCACGGGCCGTGGGGTGGTTCGGCCCACAGCCGGGGGTGAAGGGGCACGCCAACAAACGTGTGCCCCATTGCCCCCGGCCGTGGTCTGAACCACCCCATGGCCCGTGGCAAAAGCACCCAGCTGTAACGTCTAAAGTGGCACACACACACCCCTGGAGGGGGCGGGGCCACGTGGCACAGCATGCTGCTGCACGGCCCCGCCCCCTGCATTCCCCAGCGGCCCTCCCCCCTTCCGACGGACGGCAGCAGTGGCCAATCCAGCCGCTGCCGCAACCACGGGCAGGAGTGACTGCCATTGACCATGGTGAATGGTATGTAACCAAACATTACTTTCTGTTCACCATGGCCGTGGTGGCCTTTCACCCCATTTCTCGACCTCCTCGCGTCCGAAGGTCCAGAAGTGTGGTGAATGCAAACACAGGCCACGTTTGACTGTGGTGCACACCTGGCGGTGAGCCAACAGACGTGCACCACAGTCAAACGTGGCCCGTGTTGGCTCTGGTTCAGCCGGGGTGAATTTCAGATGCGTAACATCTGAAATTTCATTTCATTTTCATTTCACTTTTTATTTATATCCCGCACTCTCCTTCACAAGTGTCAGGCTCCGGGGTACGGAGCCGTGGGGGAATTCAAGGAGGGAGAAGGAAGGCCAGGAGTATCAGGTTCCAGGGGACGGAACTGGGGAGAGGGAAACAAAGAGGGAGGAATCCAGGCCCGGGCACAGGGGGGGAAAAGGTGGCCCCAAGGCGACCCTCTGAAACCTCTCAGTCGCTCTCTTGCACCCGAGAGATTAGGTACTCAGCAGCATTACCAGGCACCCTGGGCTAAGAAGGTACGCGACTCATCATCGAGGTCAGGGTCCGGAGCCAAGGGTGGAACCCACCACAGGG
>QEPC01001421.1:86913-102030 GCA_003113815.1 Sphenodon punctatus
GTGATGGAGCTGGCACGGGAAGGCACATCCTGGCCAGTTTCGGGTTAATAAGAGTTAATTAGCTAGCATACTGGACCCATATTGCGTGGGCAATCACCCACCGTCTTGATAACAATCAATAAAGAGTGTGGCCTGTTTAAACCAATACTTCGTCTCTGTGTCTCATTGGGGGGGTGCTGGGACAAACATACCTCAGTCTGCCGCCCTGGCTTCTTACCCAGGAGTTGGCTCCAGATCGTCTGAACCCCCTTGTCTCTGTCTCTTACGTTTGGGACCAACACAGCAACCACATTCTCTAGACTTTTAAGAAACTGGACATTTTCCGTGTCTAGTTGCTAAATGGATTTCAACTAGCCAAAGTCTCTGCCCCAAGAGGCAAAGTAGACAAGAGGTAGGAGATAGGAAGGAGTTCCAGGGTTAATTTTAGAAACTGATACACACAAAAGCCACATTGAAAGTCTGCAGCAGAATCAAGATCTGGGTTTAATGGCTGAGACTCCTCCTCCCTTAGTAATTGAATTTCCCTTGTGCTCTCTCTGGGAGTGTAATGAAAGTTTCCCTCCAAGTATCTTCTTGCGAGAGCTTTGCCCTCCAGTTCCACAGCAGCATCTTCTTGTCATCCCAGCATCCTTCACCTTCCTCCCATTGTTACCCCCACCTCCATCCTCCCAGCCCAGCCCAGCCCAGGCCTGAGCATTGCTTGGAGGCAATGCAAGACCTGCTTCTTTGGCTGGGTTTTTGCCAGTGGGGATATAGGGTTTCGGGCGGTGTTTTAACTGGGATTTTGTGTCATTGATATTTCTATTGGTTTTGATATTTGTGTGTGTTTTTATGCTGCGAGTCACCCTGAGCCTTTGGGGAAAGGTAGGATATAAATGGAAGGGAATAAATTCATCTTACCAGGCCCAAGTGAGAGCATGAGCTCATCAGGCCAGGACGCTTCTGCTGTTTGCTCTGCCGAGCATCCAGTGCTTCTAGCTTATAAAAACACGGAACTGAGCTGGAGTCCTGCCTGCTCTTCCACAGCACCCGGCCATTTGTGAGGAGGGGGCTAATGTCAGAGAGACCCCCCCCAGAGGGAATGTTCCTGGGCTTTGCCACCTCCCCTCCCACAAATAGCGCTGTATTTGTGGGAGGGGAGGTGGCAAACCCCAGGCACATGTGCAGCCCCTCCTCGACCATGTGCAGCCCCTCCTCTCTTCGCTTCACTGGCTTCCCCTTCCTGAACGAATCCTGCACAAGCTCCTAGTCTTCACCTATAAAGCTCTTCACAACCTCGCTCCCCCCTCCTTCTCTGCACTTATCGCCCTCCATACTCCAGCCCGTGCACTTCGCTCCTCCTCTGTCCCTTCTCTCACCCTTCCACGCCTTCCCTGCTCCCCTAAGCGCCTTCGTCCCTTCTCACTTGCTGCCCCCCATGCCTGGAACTCCCTCCCTGTCCACATCCGCCTTGCCCCCTCCCTTCATACCTTCAAATCTCTCCTTAAAACTCACCTCTTTCGCTCTGCTCTGTCTGACTCTTTATCCTGCTGAGCCACTATTCCTATACCTACGATCGGTTTACCCTTATCCTTGCAACATGGACCTGCCTGCTGTCATTCTCATCGTAACCAAGCCAAGTACGTGCACTTGAGACCTCGCATCCTCATGAATGTTAGACCCCTTGTCTCTCCCTCTGTTCCCCTTCCTGTGTCTCTCCCTGTGGCAGACGGGAAGAGGCGACCAACGCATTCCCAAGGCAGTTGACCGGGGAAGAAGAGCGGAGACAAGGAAGAGAGCAGCCGGCGGTAGTGCTAGCGGTGGGGGACGGAGGAAGCGGTGCCGGCACGACGCAAGGGGGCGGGGCCACATCTAGGGAGGGGCGGGCACGGCCAAAGCAGAGAGGAGCGGGTCACTGTAAAAGGGCGGAGAACGCCGGGGACAGGGGGGAGGAGACGGAGCAGGGAGCGGAGCAAATGCTGAGCAGGGACGCCTGGAGGTACCGAGGGGTTCCGGACTGGGGAGAGGAGCTCTAGGCTAGCCCCGACCGACGCAACTGCTCGAGGGATTGGACACGTGGGGGGTGGGGGGAGGCAAGGGGAGAAGAACGGGAAGCTGGACATTCACGCGGGGGCCTGGGGATACAACAGGGGGGTGGATAGGAACCAGGCCTCGTGCCTGCGGGGAGAGCCTGTTCCGGAGCTTGAGGGGGTCTACCCTCTAGCCCCAGGGCTGTCCCCAGAGAAAAAGGGGTTTTCCCCTCCCCGCCAGCCCACTTGTGGGAACTGGTGGGGCACATCCATAGGGGGTGGGTGACAAGTGGCATCCCTGGGTGGGCCCGACAAAGGAGGCAGCAGGCTAGAGAGGGAGAACTGGCCACTCGCCGGGGACTGGAGAACAGTATGGAAACAGAAGCCATGCTGAAGTGGCTTATGGACGCACAAGCCGCCCAATTGGAAACCCAGCGAGGGTTCCTCCAGAAACTGACAGCTGACCTCGCCAACAACCAAGCCCGAGGGCAAGCCCAGATGGCAGAACAAGTGACTGCCCTCATGACACCAGCCTTAAACGCGGTGGCAGCCGGAGGTAGCGGGGGCCATGGGGAGATAAAGGGACCCCAGGTGCGATTAACTAAGATGGGCCCTTCTGATGACCCAGCGGCCTTTCTGAATATTTTTGAAGGGGTAGCCACGGCGGCTAAATGGCCCCAGGACCAATGGGCCCTCCTGCTGGCCCCCTGTTTGTCAGGCCCAGCCCAAACAGTATATGACCGGCTGGAACCCGCCGAGGCGACGGATTTTGGCCAGGTGAAGACAGCTATTTTGAAGGGTTTAGATATCTCTGAAGAAACCTACCGGAGGAGGTTTAGGGGGGAAAGGTACTTACCAGGGTCCCCTCCCCAAACCTTGGCGCAGCTTAGGACCCACTGCCTGCGATGGCTGAAGCCCCAACAAAGAACCACCCAAGAAATAAACGAGCTTATAATGACTGAACAATTCATACAAATACTACCACCCGGGAGCCGGGCCTGGGTAGCACGCCACCGGCCTACCACATTGGAGGCGGCCACACGGCTGCTCGAGAATTATGAGGCTTTTGAAGGGACAGCAGGGTATATGGGCCAGGAAGGGGGCAAAGGGCGAGAAGAGAAAACCTCAAAGCTAGGAGGGGGAAGAGAGCCACACCCTAGAGCCCCAGGAACGGGGGGTTGGCAGGAGGAGGGATCCCAAGGGTGTGGGGTCAGTAGGCCAGGAGGAGAAGGCCGGACCAGGCTGGGGGCAGGCCCATCTAGGGCCCCTTTTCCCCCAGGAAGAGTCCCAGAAAGCCCGCAAAGCAAGGAGGGGGGAGGAGTACCGGGCCCTCGAGTCTGTTATCAGTGTGGGAAGCCGGGCCACTTCAAACGAGAGTGTCCGCTCATGGATTGCACCTTTGCGGAGGGGTAGTACGGGGAGGAGAGACGGGAAGGGGGAGGCCAGGAGAAACCCCTCATTCCCATATGGTATGGGGGGCGCCAATATGAGGCCTTGGTAGATACTGGATGTGGGAAGACTTTGGTATGAGAAGGGATCCTGGGATTACCTCAGGCTTCTTTTCCCCAGGTAGGAATTCGCTGTATACATGGGGAGATATGATTCTATCCCACCTGTCGGGTGGATCTGGGGGTCTCAGGGCAGTCAGGGGAGCACCAAGTAGGAGTAGTCCCGGAGTTGGCCCACCCGGTCATACTGGGTCGGGACTGGGGGGCTATGACCCCCTTGTTGCAAGCTGCTGATGGGCTAGAAGGCGAGGAAGTCCGAGAGAACCACGAGGATCCCGATCACGGACGTGACGGAGGAGGGATGCCAGGGATGGTGAGATCATTTAACATTATACAAGAACAGCGCAATGACCCAACCCTGAAGTATGCATACGAACAAGTGCAGGTGGTGAATGGGACCCCCCGTGACCCCGGGCAGACCCCCACCTACCCCCACTTTGAATTAGCAGGGGACCAGTTGTACCGGGTCCAGAAGGATGGGGTTAAAGGAGAAGTGTGGCAGCTATTAGCCCCCCGAGGGGTACAGGGGGAGTTGCTGAGGGTCATCCATGAGGTGCCCTGTGGGGGACATTTAGGCGAGGAAAAGACCCTGGACCGGCTGACCGCCCGGTTTTACTGGCCCGGTATTAGAGCCGCAGTAAAACGACACTGTGCCTCCTGCCCGGCGTGCCAGTTGACCACAAAAAGGAAGGTGGCCCCAGCCCGTCTCATCCCTTTACCCCTCGTAGGCACCCCCTTTGAAAGGATGGGCATGGATATAGTAGGCCCAGTAGAATGGTCATAGGAAGGGTACCGGTACATATTGGTAACCGTGGATTATGCCACTCGGTACCCCGAGGCTGTCCCAGTCCGGTCCATTAAAGCCCCGGTGATTGCAAAGGAGCTGCTGAAAATATTTTCGTGCACGGGGTTCCCTCACACCTTGCTAACGGATCAGGGCACCAACTTCACAGGGAGGTTAATGCAACAGTTGTGTCGCTTGTTACAGATACACCACATCCACACCTCGGTGTATCATCCTCAGACGGACGGACTCGTGGAGCGGTTCAACCAAACTTTGAAGGCTATGCTCCATCTGGGAGGAACCCAAGGGGTGGACTTCCTTGCTTCCCGCTCTCCTATTTGCCTACAGGGAGGTGCCACAGGCCTCCCTGGGGTTTTCACCCTTCGAGCTCCTATATGGGCGACAACCCCGAGGGCTCCTAGATCTTATAAAGGAGGGGTGGGAAGAGAAGAGCCACAACCAGGATAATGTTATAGAATATGTTACCCGGTTGAGGGAGAAATTGGAAAGGATAGGGGTATGGGTGACTCGGAATGGCTTAGAGGCCCAGCAAAGGCAGAAAGAGAGGTTTGATAGACAGGCTAGGGTCTGACAATTATGATGCGGCCAGAGAGTCTTGGTGCTGTTACCCTCATCAGAGTCGAAGCTGTTGGCCACGTGGCAAGGCCCCTACGAGGTGGTGGAAAAGAAGGGGCCAGTGGATTATGTTGTTCGACGACCAGGGCACTGACCAGAGCTTCAGATGTACCACGTCAACCTCCTCAAAGAGTGGCGGGACCGAGAGAAGGAAGGGGCCAAGACGCTGGTAGGAGAACCCGTGCTCCAAGAAAGGGGGATTCCCCCCGGCGAAGAAGTCCCATTGGGGGAGGAGCTAAATAGGACACAGATGGAATAGTTAAGAGGGTTCATAAAGGCCTATCAACGGATGTTCACCAGTCACCCGGGATGTACGACACTAGTTTATCACGACATCATCACGGAACCAGGGAAGGTCATACGGGACCCGCCACGCCGGAACCCCTATCACCTGTAACAAGTTATAAAAGAAGAGGTGGCCCAGATGCTCAAATTAGGGGTCATTGAAGAATCTAATAGCCCCTGGCGGAGCCAGCCTGTTTTGGTCAGGAAGTCGGATGGCGCCATGAGGTTCTGTATAGATTTTCGCAAGGTGAATGCTATCTCCAAATTCGACGCCTACCCCATGCCATGGGTGGACACCCTGTTAGAGCTGTTAGGTAAGGCACGCTACCTATCCACTTTAGATCTAACGAAGGGGTATTGGCAGATTCCCCTGACACGGGCCGCCCAAGAGAAGACAGCTTTTGCGACCCCTATTGGCCTATTTCAGTTTACCAAGATGCCCTTCGGCCTGCATGGGGCGGCCGCTACGTTTCAACGACTGATGGATAGGGTACTGGGGCCGCATCAGGGCTATGTGGCAGCTTATATCGACAATATCATTATTTTCAGCCCCACTTGGGACGACCACCCCAGACACCTTGGGAAGGTGGCAGAGGCGTTGGTAGAAGCGGGGCTTACGGCCAACCCAAAGAAGTGTCGGCTAGGGTTACGAGAGGTAACCTATCTAGACTATCACGTGGGCAAGGGGCAAATACGACCTGTGTGGGAAAAGGTGCAGGCCGTCAAAGACTGGCCTCCTCCCACTTCTAAAAGACAAGTACAACAGTTTATGGGGCTGGCGGGATATTACAGGCAGCATGTGCCACACTTTGCGACACTGGCCACACCCCTCACGGATGTAACGTGGAAAAAACAGCCAAAGGAAGTGGCTTGGACCCCGGCCTTGGATAAGGCCTTCACGACCCTCAAAAAGAGCCTCTGCGAGGCTCCCGTCCTGTACGCCCCTGACTTTAAAAAGCCATTTGTCCTGCAAACGGACGCCTCTGATGTAGGACTGGGGGCAGTCCTGTCCCAAATAATTGAAGGGGAGGAACACCCGATTGCTTACCTCAGTTGGAAGTTGGACCCGCGGGAAAAGGTCTATGCAACCATAGAGAAGGAAGCCCTGGCCATTCACTGGGCGGTGGGGGCATTGCGATATTATTTGTCCGGCGCCTCTTTTACCCTAGTGACCGACCATGCCCCCTTACAGTGGCTAGCCTCGATGAAAGACAATAACACTCGCCTAATGCAGTGGTATTTAGCCTTACAGCCGTACCATTTTTCTGTGACCCATAGGGCTGGGAGGTTGCATCGTAATGCTGATTTCTTCTCTCGGCAGGGCGAGTCGGCTCCCCCTTGTGCCCCCCCAGGGGCCTATTAAAGGGGGGGGTGGCAGACGGGAAGAGGCGACCGACACATTCCCGAGACAGCTGACCGGGGAAGAAGAGCGGAGACAAGGAAGAGAGCAGCTGGCGGTAGCGCTAGCGGCGGGGGACGGAGGAAGCGGCGCCGGCACAACGCAAGGGGGCGGGGCCACATCTAGGGAGGGGCGGGCACGGCCGAAGCAGAGAGGAGCGGGTCACTGTAAAAGGGCGGAGAACGCCGGGGACAGGGGGGAGGAGACGGAGCAGGGAGCGGAGCAAATGCTGAGCGGGGACGCCTGGAGGTACCGAGGGGTTCCAGACTGGGGAGAGGAGCTCTAGGCTAGCCCCGACCGACGCAACTGCTCGAGGGATTGGACACGTGCGGGGGGGGGAAGGCAAGGGGAGAAGAACGGGAAGCTGGACATTCACGCGGGGCTTGGGGATACAACAGGGGGGTGGGTAGGAGCCAGGCTTTGTGCCTGCGGGGAGAACCTGTTCCGGAGCTTGAGGGGATCTACCCTCTAGCCCCAGGGCTGTCCCCGGAGAAAAAGGGGGTTTCCCCTCCCCGCCAGCCCACTTGTGGGAACTGGCGGGGCACATCCATGGGGGGGGTGACACTCCCCCAGCTCCTGTCTCTCAGATTGTAAGCCCTAGGGGCAGGGACCGTGTCTATTTTATTACTTTGTAAAGTGCCAGGTACACTGCTGGCGCTATATAAATGTTGCTAATAATAATAATAATAATAATAATAAATAAAGTATTTACTAACATCTTCCTGTTAATCTCCAGCATTCCCCCATTCTTCCTAGATGTTGTTTCAGAGAAAGAAGTTAATTTTTGTGCACAAATTGCGTCTAACATTGGGAAACTCTGGGGAGGAGGAGGGCTGCAGGGAGGTGAAGCAGCATTTTTAGCAAGTGAATGAAATTTTAAACAGCTTGCATATTCTCTAGAAAGGCGGAATCTAGGTCAAAGATTGATAAAAGGGCGGTGGATTAAAGGCAGCAGGCAACAGACCTGTGCTTTCCTTCGAGAGTCGAAGTGACAGTCAAGATTAGCAACAGATGCTGCAGGGAGGGGGAGAGGCCAAGCTGAATTTCAGAACTGCATGTAATGAGCGTTACAAGAGCGTACCAGATCTGCAAAGCTAGTTGGAACTGGGTATTTAAACAGTCAGCAGTACAGATTAAACAAATGCTAGCAGATTTATTTATTTTTTTCCGATTTGGAGCGCTTGACCCAAAAGACATTAGAAATATGATGAACCACCCAGTTTTTGCCCTTTTGTGTAGAATCACAGGATCGCAGAACCACAGAGTCAGATGGGATCTTGAGGGTCATCTAGTCCAGCCCCCTGCTTGAAGGCAGGACGGCGGCAGCGACAGTCTCCTCGACAGGCAGGGGGCTGCACCCGGCCTCGGTCTGGAAACCCCCAGGCAGCTTGTTCCATCACCGCCTGACTCGGACTGGCAGGAAGATTTCCTGATATCAAACTGAAATCTCCCTATCGGGGGCATGGGGGCAGGTGGGACAGCCCTGGTGCGGTCAGGTTGGGGCACGGAACTGAGGTCTGCACGACCGAGCTGGCTGGCGAGTACTCCCCTGCCCCTGGTAAGGTGGGGGGATCAAAACAATCATGTGGCCAGGTGACCCTGCCCCCTGTCAAGACGGGCAGCCATAACAGCCAATCACAGGCAGCCATGGCGGTCCGCAATTCCCAGCGGGGATGGAGCCACAAACACATGCACTGTCCCGCTATGGCCTGCATTGATGGCCCTTGGCCCAGGCTGGGGGCCCGGGATCATCCAGGGGATCAGTTTGGGAACAGCTGCCTACTCGGGCAGGGGCAGCAGTGAGCCCACATCTAGCAGCCTGGAAATAGACATCCCAGTGAGTCCCCAGCCCAGGCGGGTCAGAGCAGGCCACTGGCGCATCTACTGTCACCCACTGTCAGTGCCAGGCTGGGTCAGACCAATGCTCCATTGAGCCCAGCATTCTGTCTCCAACAGCAGCCAATCTCAGTCAGTCCCCTCCCCAACAGGTCACAATGGGATGATCCAGTCGCTGCTGCTCACTCCCAGGTCCCGACAGTCAAGGTTACGTCCTCTAACCTACGTAGCTAAGAGCTATAAATGGACCTGATCTCCAAGAACTCATCCTCTAAGAACCTGTCCTCCTTAAACCCAGCTCTAATAATAATAATAACACTTTATTGCGAGGCCAAAAGGTCATTGCAAACACACAACGATACCCAACCAGAAAAACATAGATAATCGAATTTGCCTAGGCATACAATAATACTTATAAAAGGGACATAAAGCCCAAATAAAATATAAAACAAATTATATATATATATATGTAATAAAAATTAAAACGCCATGTAAACTAAAACACATTGGGCAAAATTATAATCCCCTACTGCTGTTTTATAACATAAACACAAAATAAGAAATGCGACACCCTCCATGTAGTCTCCTTACAATTTTCACAAAGATAATGAATCATCCAAAAATCTCGAGATCTGCTCGGAAACCCACTAATAAGGGGAAACAGTAACCTCTACTGTGTCAGCATAAAAAGGACAATCTAGCAAGATATGGGTTAGAGACTCGACCTGCTTCAGGGGGCATCGACAATAACGCTCCGCCAATGGAACCCCTTGGTATCTCCTCAAGGTAAGTGAGGAAGGGAAATAATTCACCCGGGCCAAAAAAAAGAGCCTTCTCTTTAGCGTAGGAAGCCCATAATCCAAATACCCCCTCGACTGTCCGGACTCAGAAAACAAGGACTTCTGAAGTCCCAAGACACTACTTGCACTGAGTAGAGCCCCTCCCTCCAGGCGGCCAATATCCGCCAATCTCTGGGACACCACTTTCCTGGCGGATTTATACCCTAAGGGGGCCAGTGCCTCGGAAGAAAAACCCAGATGATTTAATTTCTTGCCCACTAGCTGTAACCATTTACAAGAAGTATTGTCCGAAGCCACCAAACAAGAAAGAGGGGCAGCTACACCAAAGAACAATTTTAACCAATAGTTAAGCACTCCCTGCCATATCCTCTCACTCAGAGGGATAACACCACATTCCAGCCACAAGACCAGAGTGCTTACACCAGGAGGGGCAAGCAACAAGGAGCGCAAAAAACCTGCCTGAATACACTCCAAGTCCTTGGTTTTATCCAGAGCCCATAAAAGGGCGCCATAGAGGAGCTGTGGGACACATGTATGCATAAAAACTTTTATGGCCGGATTAATCAAATTCCCACCGCGCGGACCCAGCTATACGACTGGCCTTGACCACATCTTCTGGCAACAAATTCCACAAATTAATTGTGCGCTGAGTGAAATCTGCTGCTGGTTAGTTTCCTGGAGTGTCCTCTAGTTCTAGTGCTATTTGAGAGGGTAAATAACCGTTCCCTATTGACCCGTTCCACAACGCTCACGGTTTTATAAACGTCTGTCCTATTCCCTCTCGGTTGTCTCTTCTCCAAGCTGAAGAACCCCAACCCATCCAGCCTCTCCTCGTACGGAAGCCGTTCCAGACCTTTGATCATTTTTGTTGCCCTTCTCTGTACCTTTTCTGTTTCTACTATGTCTTTTTTTGAGATAGGGCGACCAGAACTGCACACACTATTCAAGGTGCGGTTGCACCATCAATTGATATGGTGGCATTACGACAATTTCAATGTTATTCTCTCTCTCTTTACAAATAATTCCTAACATTCTGTTTGCTTTTTTGACTGCTGCCCCGCGGTGCACACTGATCTGAGGATTTCAATGTATTGTCCTCAGCGACGCCAAGATCCTGATATCTGATACTGATACCTCCATACTCGATATTAAGGTATTTAATTTGCGGACTTAAAGAATGCACAGCCAGAAATACGGCACGTCCACGGTGTGTCTAGGCACACCTAAATGCTGCCAGCGGCACTTTTACAGGGCGCATGATTACCGGCACGCGCGGGCGGCACTCATCTAAAAGCAACCTTAGGCTGCTTTTAGATGTGCCCGGCAAACACGCTGCTGCGTGTAAATATGCCGCACGTGGGATTTAGACGTGACATTTTGCGCGTTAAAGCCGGTGGCACGTTCTTTTAAAGCCACACATTAAATACCTCAGTGTCAAGATATTAATTCATGGCTTTAAAAGAATGCACGACTGGCTTTAACGCACAAAATGTCACGTCTCAATCCCACACGCAGCATTTTTACACGCAGCAGCGTGTTCACCGTGCCCGTCTAAATGCATCCTTAGCTTCCCAGGGCTGTGTCTGCCCCCAATGCCCTTACCCAGGGGCTCTGTAGTCACAGGACTCCCCTCCCCACTGGAGCACCTGTAACCCTAACCCTCGGAAAGGGCCATGGAGCAAGGAGGGCCGTAGCCAGGGTAAGGGAGGTCAGGCTCCGGCCCATAAGGCTGCTTTTAAACGAGCGGGTTGCCGTGGCATGACCCGCTTGCATGATATTTCAAAATCCCAGAAGGCAGGATTAGATGAGACGGAAGTCCGGGATCATGCGCGTTGAAGGCGGTCATGCATTGTTTTCAGACTGCGGATTAAATACCTCACAATCGAGGTCTGCAAACAATGCGCGGCCGCCTTCTATTTGCATGATCCCAGACTTCTGTCTCGTCTAATCGTGCCAGTGGGGGGTGCCACAGCGACCCACTCGTTTAAAAGCAGCCAAAGTCACTTTCACATGGGGAATATTTTCTCGTTTCTCCCGGCACACTCCATGCAGGCAGTGTCCCACTCCCAGGGTCCAGGCAACCCCCTGTTTGCTCCTCCTCACACAGCCGCACCCCCCTAGGCTGTAGCTGCAGAGTACTCACATCCGGCCCCACACAGCCAGGTCCGGACTTAGGAATTTTGTGCCCCATGGCCCTTCTCAGACTGCTGCCCCCAAGCCAAACCCCGCCTCCATGCTGCATGTTCATGGGTGGGGGAGCCCCATGTGAACGATGCAGCGTGCGCCCCCGTGGTGAGTGGGGGGTGTGTGCACACGCGCGTCTAACACACATCCCCACTCACCCCCACGCATGGAGCAACCAGGGAAAACAGCGGTTGCTCCATAGGTGTAGATGAGTAGGGGGTGAGGGGGGAAGGCACAAGGGGATGGCCCCCCAGTCCAAGAGACCACTGGGAAGGGGATGACAGCGAGACAGGGCCAGAGGGGGCCAAAAGGAAGGAAATACATGCATCCGAATGGCCACAACCCACAGGAAAGGGAACCGAGGTTAAACCCCAAGGGTCCGTCAAAGCTGCAGCACAACCACCGGGAGGGGGGGGGGATCAAGATACCCAGTTACTGCCAGGCAACCATGGCACAACCACCATAAGGCACCCACACAATAGACCAGCACAAAGGGAAGGAGAAGAAACACAACTGGATAAGGGAGCAAAATATGTATATACTGCTGGTAAAGTTGGAAAGAACATCTCTCCCCGGTGAGAGAGGAGAGGAGATGGAGAAGAGTGACCTCCCTTGGTGGCAGCAGGGGAGGGAGGAAAGGGATAAATGGAGTCGCTTCCCGGGTATGACCAGGGAGCGGCATGAGTGGTTATGGTCTGGGCCAGCAGTATATGGAAGGGGTAATAAATGTATAACTGTGCGGCTGTTATGTAGAGATAGCAGTAGGTTGTTGGGCTAGTGATATATTGTATTGTATTCTAATATTAGGGTGCCTCTGTGTAGGTATTGTACCCTAAATTATTTTTGTGTAGCTGTTTTTAGGGTTGACGGGAAATGGTAGGGTTGTGGATATTGTTATATTCTATTGTATTGTATTATGATGTTAGGGTTCCTCTGTGTAGGAGTTATACCCTAAGTTATTTTGTGAGCCACCTGGAGCTAATGTTATTAGGAGAGAGCGGGATATAAATAAATGATGAAATGAAATGAAAATTACCAAGGGAAACCAGATCGGTACCCCAAACAGGGACAAGGGAGCTGGGGAGCCGTCACAGAGAGGGTTGGTGGGGTGGATCCTCACTCTCAATAGGGACACCGACCCCGTACCCAGCTCCAGTGATCCACCTAGGCGTGGTCGAGCTGGTGCACCCTCTGTAGGAGGTGCAGGAGTAGCTGCAGAACCTCCTCCTGCTCCCTGGTTCGCTCAGCTATCACCGCCTGCACTAAGGGAGAGAGGGAGAGGGAGCGAGCCATCACGACAGTCCAAGGGCCCCAACAATGGTGAACCGCACACAGACATCAGTGGGGAGGACCCTGGACACATGCAGTGCACTCACAGATCTCCTTGTAGAGCTGTGCCCCAGCACAGAGCTCTGAAGCCGTATGCTGGAGCTGCCCGGCCATCTGCCCCAGGTGCAGCATGGCCAGGAACACAACCAGTGTAGCTAGAAGGGAGAATGGAGAGGGAGAAGGGGAAAGTGTGCAAGGAAACATAGGGGGTTAGCAGGGGACAAGCATCACACAGCACTCACACCCCAAACATGAATGCCGCATCACCCATGCCATCACCCCACTGGCGGGGATCAAGCGGGAACACGGGTTGGGCCAGAAACAGGCCGGACTCACGATCAGCAGCCCGTCTCTCCTGTCACCCATCCATCGCCAACAGTGCAGATGGGGTGAACCAACAGGGGGCACCAGGAGCAGTGGTAGCCTGGGTAGTCCCTGCGAGGAGCCAAACCAATGGGAAGCGACCGCCGGACATAGAGGGTGGCGTGTGCCAGGGCCAGCAGGGCAATGAAAGCCGGCAGGGAGGGCTTGGGGCCAGCGCCGACCCACACACCATTGCACTACGGAGAGCACTGCCATGGGGCAGTCCCCTCACAGCCATGGCACAGGAAAGGCACGCACAACAGGCCAGCCAAGCACCGCTGCAAACACAGAGGCAGAGGCATGCACAGGGTCACATGCCACCAGGAGGGAACCGACAGATCAAGGACCGTGCAGTCATCAGGATGCGATGGGCCCCCACCACCACCACCACACAGCCCAAACCCACGATCCATGAGGGAGACCCCAGGGGAATGCGCAACACAGCACAGGTTGCTACCGGACAACCCCAGTGATCCCGAACACGACCCCCGCCCCCCGGACCCATACCGCACAACCACACACATGGGGACAGATGCAGCCACGTGAGGGGCACCCAGAACGGTACACAGTAGGGATGTGCGAACGCAGTTCGGAGTTCGGACCGAACTCGGTCTGTTCGGACGACCGAACCAAAGTTCCAAACCGAACCCAAACCGACCGAACTGAACTCGATCCGAACTCGAAAATGACCAAATTGTTTGGTACCGTTTGGGTGAGTTCAGGTGGGAAAAACGTGACTGGAAGGCCCAGGGAGGGGGAGGCAATTGAGGAGCAGACTTCCTGGCACCAGGGGTGGAGAGGCTTGGAGTAGCAGCCAGCCTGCCCAATCACCATCCCTTTTCTCCTCAGACCACTGGCTTCACAGTTGGTGATTGGACATGGGGGGAGGAGGGACTAGGCTGCACAGAGCCAATGGGGCTTGTGGTAAGGCGGGCACAGCAAGTAACAAAAGTCATTCCCCCCCTTCCAACACCTTCTGAGCTAGTAGCCACTGATCCTGTCAGCAGGTGTTTTCAGAAGGCTCCCTCTCCCAGAAGTTTGTGTTCCTCCCAATCCATTGGGAGGTGATGGTGGTGGGAAGGGCGGGGGAGGTGCTGACCCCCCTGATAGGGGGGTGTCACGGAGGAACATAGGGTCACACACGTGTAACATGGGACTACATGTAGACTACAAGTCTGGTAAATATGTAATGCCAAAGGTTCCACATGTATGTGATCTTGCAAGGGAGAACTATAAAATCCAGATCAGAGATGTAACACATGACAGCCTACAGGAAATACAAAGAGATAACAAAATGGGTATTGAGGTCTTGCCAGACAGCCTGGTGAGATGTAAATTGACTTCCATGTTTGCCTGGGTTGAGACGTGACCTGACCCACGATTCCCCAAAGGTGAGAACAGAGACAAAGAAGGGGAAAACTATATAAAAGGGGCCAGTGAGTCACCTAAAGGGTCTTCCATCCTAAAGCCAGCTAGAGAACTGATCTACATGTGAAAGCCTGTCTGGCAGCAGTTGGTCTGCAGAAACATGAGGTGAGAGACATGATTTTGCTCTTTACCAACTAAGAAGTCAGTGCCCAGTCATTCTACCTTTATGACTGAGAAACCAGAACTTTGGGACCTTGGTAGGGTAAGATGCATAATTTAGGAACTCAACCAGTATAGGTTAGGAATGCGTTATATTTACCTTTCATTTCTACTAACCACTCTGTATCAACTATCTTGCTTATGTAATCAATAAACTTACTTCTTATCTTTATGAAGAAGTGGCTGTGTCTAACATTGGAACACAAGTGAGCTACAAGAGTTCTCAAGCTCTTGCAAACCCAGAGAGTAAAGAGGCTGTGAACGGGAAGGATCGGGCCCTTGGGTGACAAAGGAGTTTCATTGTGACAGACTTGAATTAACCAGAGAGAGAAACTAATTCAAGAGGACTGTGCGCAAGGGAAACTGAGTCACTAAAACCCAGTAAAGTGGGGGGGGG
>QEPC01001421.1:104070-114828 GCA_003113815.1 Sphenodon punctatus
ATCACGTTTTTGGTGCCCGAACTCACCCAAATGATTCTGAACTGTTCAGTCGTTTCCGAGTTCGGCTCAAGTTCGGTTCGGCCGTTCGGTTTGGTCGTCCAAACGGACCGAGTTTGGTCCGAACTCCCAAACCGCATTCGCACATCCCTATCTAATGGACAAATGTTCACTTGTAAGTAGCAAGAGGCTACTTCTTAAAACGAAGCAACTCAACTTGACAAGCCGATCTCTAGTGACTATTTCATACAGAAGAATTAAATAGCAAATGGTAACTTTTAGGGATGTGCGGGGGGGGGAGTTTTATCTTTTTGTCTTTTTGTGTTTCC
Source organism: Sphenodon punctatus (assembly GCA_003113815.1). NCBI lineage: Eukaryota > Metazoa > Chordata > Lepidosauria > Sphenodontia > Sphenodontidae > Sphenodon > Sphenodon punctatus. Next base: position 104,397 of record QEPC01001421.1, read on the forward strand.
AGTTTTTGTGTTCTTTGTCTTTTTTTGTCTTTTTGTCTTTCATAGAAATTTACTGCAGATAATGAGCTCGATCCCATATCGCACGTAAACTGCACACAAGCTGCACACTCAGGTCAGCTATGAGGATACACACGGTTTGCAAGTGGTTTGCACGCGTGTAGTTCCCCGCAGTTTATGTGGGCTATAGGATTGAGCCCATTGTACAAAACACACTTTACACATTAACTGATAAATAATTCAAAAAGAATGGTATATAATATGTAAATAAGTGTTTTCAAATAAAGAGTTTTTCATTGACAAATCAACAGTTTCCTATGAATAGCAACTCTGAGTTTGCACTCTCTGTGTTGTGTAATAAAGTGTCTGCATGGAGTGCTTTCCTACGTTTCCTATTGTCTATCCCACCGCTGCCCGATTGCAGCTTGTGTTGGTGGCTTTATACTTCATTAGCCAAATACCTAACATCACAAATTACATAAAATCCATAAAAGAAGATAAAACAGATCAAGCAGGTTCGCATTGACTCATCAAAATGTCTAGTGGGCAAACCATGCCAAATAAACTGGCATTAAATGAAACGTATTTCATGAGACTGCTAAATAACTGATACCTAATTCAAGCAAGGACACTTGTAGGCTGGATAGTAAGAACTTATGAACTATCAGGCTACATCACACCAATGGTCCTTCTAGCTCAGAATCCTCTGAAAGAGGCCAGTACCAATTGATTCAAAATGGGATACTTTTGTGCAAGATTTTCCCTCTCCTCTCCCCCTGGGCCTGTACATCATCTGAATTCTCCAGGCTAGATTGCAGGAAAATATTTCATGGGAACAAGTCATTGGAGTTCTCCTTCCCACCAAAGGTGGTTGCCTGCCTGTATCCAGATTGGTGTACTTCTGAAGGTGAGGGGAGAAATGACAGTTATAACACCAAGCAGTATAGTTGGGTGTGAGGTCAGCTACACACTTACAAGGAGGGGAGGAGGGGAGAGTGTAATGGTCCTAATCATCTGTTTATATATTTTCAATTACATTTTTATGTTTGAAAACGAAAAAGATCTCCCTTACATAGAATCAGTGGGGTTCTATATTACTGATATTAAAACTCTGTGTAAGGGGGATGATTTGTGTGACATACTGTTTGGAGGGAGGATCTATAGCAGAGTGCCAAACTGACACGTGTATGTGTGTGGGGGTGGGGAGCAGGAGTTATAATGGCACAAAAAACCTGACATAGTTTCTAGCCAGCACCCTCCTAGGGGATTTCAATAAGAAATTCCTAGAGGAACAAAGACTTACTCCCTCCCCTGCTGCTAATCCACCAGCTGTATCTGGTGCGGAGGCTGCGCCCATACCTCTCCAGACCCGACCTGGCCGCTCTCATCCATGCCTTCGTTACCTCTAGGCTTGACTACTGCAACGCGCTCTATGTGTGGCTTCCCTTGATATTGGTGCAGAATGGTGCAGAATGGTGCAGCTGGTGCAGAATGCGGCGGCCCATCTTCTTACGGGGACGGGTCGCCGTGAGCACATTACACCAGTGCTCTGTTCTCTGCACTGGCTGCCTATAGCGTACTGAGCCAAGTTCAAGGTGTTAGTATTGGTATACAAAGCCCTATATGGTCTCGGCCCCTCTTATCTCAGGGATCTCCTCGCCTTCCGTGACTCAGGACAGACCCTCCAATCCACTGGGGGTGCCTATCTGGAGGTGCCCCCTGTAAGACGGGGTGGCACCATGGAGAGGGCGTTCTCGGTGGTTGGGCCACGGTTGTGGAACTCCCTTCTGAAGGAAGCCCGCCTGGCCCCGGCTTTGCTCACCTTTCGGCAGACATGCAAGACTTGACTGTTCGCCCAGGCCTTTGGAGGGGAGGGAGGGAGGGAAGGATAAATGGAGGAGATTGGTGGGGTGGGAAATTTGGGGGAATTGGAGGGTAGGGTTAGGGTTGGATTTTTAAAAATTATTTTAAAATTGATGTTGGTTTTTAATGTATTTTATTTTTTTATTGTATTGTTAGCCACCCCGAGGTGCCGTGCATGAGGGGCCGGCATAGAAATGCCAAGAAATAAATAAAATAAAATAAATAATCCCGGTAGCCTTGCATGCCCCCATCCGTTACCTGCTCAGAGCTTAAGAGATGCTTGCAGAACTTGGCACGTGACTCTCGTGACCTCCAGGGTCCCATCGGGGCAGCTTGGGCTGTACGCCTGCACAGCGTTCTCCAGCTCAGGTTGCCTCTGGAAGACTTCTCACAGCAACATCCCCAGCAGCTGCCATGCCTACTCCTCAGCCCCACTGTGCTTTTTGATCATCCCAACCACAGTGGCAGGAGAGTGCCACAGGGCAGGTGGCTCTGCATGTCCCAAATGATCTTCCAGAGTTGGGCCCATTCCCCCTCATCCACTGCAGTGAGCCGGGTCAGCAGAGTAGAAGGATCAGCCAGGCGAGAGTGAACTTCCTGTCCCTGGCACAGGGGCTAATGCGCCCTCCAGGACACCAGCTTTTCTCCTGGGTTGCACGGCTGCCCCGGTGTCCCTGGTGGCTTCTCTTCCCAGGGAGGCCAGGGTCAGGGGACCTCGTTCATTAAGGAACCAGAAATCTGGGGCATTTTCACCAGGGAAGGGGCAAGGAACCAAAAGGGGCATTTTTGTCAACATTTGTGTTCCTTAGAACCCAAATTGCACACCCCTAGCAACTTTCCAATGCACCGAGGATCAAGTGAGTGTGATGGGATCTTCTTCATTCCTTTCAGCTCGTTGATGAGTGTACCAGATCAGCTGCAAGGTACTTAATGAAGAAGGGAAGATAAATGGAAGTACTCCTATTATTTGTGCAAGCACTGCCTCAGTGAATCAGTGGCAGAGATGGGAAGTAGGACCAGGACTCTTGAATCTTACCCCTCTGCTCTAGCCACTAGTGGCACTTCCCTTTATACACAAGAGTCAATAAGCTGCTCCCCTCCCCCAATCCCTTCCTGAATTCAGCAGGCTTAAGAGGTACTCTCTATATAAATGCAGTGGCTGGGCTGACACAGTGTGTTCTCAGATGAATGTACTAATTTGTCTCTCCTGACAAAAAGCTATTAAACCACAGAGTCAAAATTCTCGTCTTTTACCCGCAGGCTTTGTCCGCGGAGCGGAGGCGCAGGCAAAATATTTTTCACTTTGTAAAACAAATGTGTGAAACAGTGTCACCACACACACTCCTTCTCCGGAGGGGATTTTGTACGACGTTGGGGATAAATAAACAACATTTCCAATTGAAAAAATACACATTATTTTTGTTTGCCGTGTCTGCCAACAGATGCCTGTTTCACATGCAATACCTCCTGCACCGCAGCAAAAACCACTCTGGTTTCTAGATGACTAAGCCCTTATTTACTGATAAAATGCCTAAAGAGATATACATCTTCCTTCCTGTGTTGGGTTGAACAGCCTAATGCCTCTTTGGCAAAGGCCTTTATCGCTGTAAAAGTTGATGACCCCTTTTACCAGGGACTTCTCTGGATTTCACAAAGATGCGGTAGCTGGATGCTTATGGCACTCAACTGCATCTCATTGGCTGTGGGTTCAAGTCCCAGTTGATCTTATTCTGAGCATGTGATCTTTTGGGTGAGAGAAATCAAAGGCAGTTGTGAATAATTAACGGCAAAACAGACAGACTTGTGTTTGCAAATATTATTTGGATATTCAGATAGGCATCCAAATATCTGAATAGTATCAGAATCCGAAACAGATATTCACATATCTTTTTCTTCTGTTCATTTGACTATTTGGTTTAGTTGTTTACTTCATTTTGGCACTATCTAGTGATGTTATGCAACCACAATAAACCAAATAACCAAACAAACCAAATAAACAGGACTAAAATAGGCAATGCAGATAATATCTAAATGGAGCAGGACAAATATCTGATCCACCGGATTCCGTTAAAGCAGACAAATTTGACAGATAATATGTAGGCATCAAATATTTCTTTCTTAATACCATTCCATTCCATTCCATTCACCATTGTAATGTGCCTTCCTGGGTTCCAGGGGTAACTGGGGCCTAAATCACCCTACACTCTTCAAAGGCAGCCGCAGGGGTGGCGATACTCCTGGGGCCCTGTGAGTGTGACAGCACTCCCCGAATGTCCACTGTCTGCCCACCCTGCTCTGGAACAGTCAAGTCTAAGGTCATCCACACTGGCCACCACAGACATGAAATTCTGCAAATTGAACTAAAGAACCAGGATTCCTAGCTGGGCTGTTACAGACTCATATACCCCCTACAGCAGGCACCCAGCCGGAGTATAAAACACTTTATTTCAAGTTCACAATCTGCCTGTCTTCCTATGTGTGTCAAACACACAGTGCCATCCAGATTGCGGCTCTCTCTGTATAGAACCGCGACATTATCAGATAAATGTTTGGCGTGGTTCCCCCCCCCCTCCCCATGGCAATTATGACGCTATAAAGAATGACAGCTTGCTTCAAATTGGTTTTTCTTACCACCAAGTCAATTCTCCCTTTGATGCAATCTGTCATTCACCGTGTAGTAATAACCTATTTTGTGTGTTTCCTGCAGATTTTTCAGCTGAATTATTTGCAAAACAGAATGACACATGGGAGAAAAAAATGTGATTGTTCGTGCCCGATGTAGTTTTCAATGCTCTTTCTCAGACAAATGGCACTTGGTCTTGAAAACTTGCGACAGAGACTTATTTGAAAATAGCCTGTCAAAGGATGCTGTTAAGACTAAAATTATATGTGATTTCCTTGCCGTATTAGTGATATTATTAAGCTGTTTTCTTGGTGATATCCTCTAGAGCTGCAGTTACCAAATCTTTTTGATCCAGCAGATTTTTTTCAAACCTCAAATTTTCTATGGATCTTGTAACCAGACTCCTTCTTCCACCAGGTAAGTAGAGGTAGAAGCCAGTCCATCCAAGAACAAACATCCAGTTAAGTCAGCTTTGGAGTTTCCTTTCTTTAATGGATCTTTGTTAGTGCATAAATTCCAATATTCCCGGTAGGAGAAATCCCATTAACATAAAGGCAAACTGGGCAACACAATGGTCTGAGCAGCCCCACCTGGGCTGTTACCTCACTTATAGCTGTCAACAGACCCCCTCCATCCTGGGATTTCTCCTCAGCACAGAGTCCTGAGCCTGATTCCTCAAGTGCATTGAGGTATTTTCCTTAGTAGCATTGGAATGAGCCTTGCTTTAGCTCCAAGCCTTCTTGATTCCTCTGTCCCCTAGAAGCTGTGGATCTGAAGCTCTCCTCTTCCAGCCTGCCCCTTCTGGCATCGACACCCTCCTTCATGCCTCCTGTAGAAGACTACCAGCAGACTGCAACCCCTCTGTGGACTACCCTTCCAGTCCACAAATGGGACAGATCCAAGGTGATGAGCAGACTCTCTTAAAGGAGTCATTACCTGCTTCGTCACATAGACCACCATGCAACTGACAGAAACAGTATAAGTGTTGGGGCATGCTCATTGTGGCTTAGCCATGACTGCCCATGTTCATTACTTCCATCCTCCAAAGATGGCCATTGCTTCAGCATGGACTGAAGTGAGCCTATTTTATTTGGCCATTGCTAGCTCCATGAACCAGCTAGAGATTGCTTAACTTGGCATCATTGACCACTAGTTGGAACCATTTTTCTAGAGATCCCAATGTCAAGGAAGACCCCCATGGGAGCGATTGTGTGCTCTACAATTGGGCTGGCAGCAACAAGAGAGAACATTCCTAGGCTCATTTTGACTTGTGACTGTGGTAAAGGGAGCCTTGTGGCCCTTGAGTATTGGGGGTCGGGATCTGTAGTAGGACTATGATTAGCTTAGCTGACTCGCCATTGGCTTTAGAGTGTGAGACCTCAGTTAACCCCATATTATATATCGGTATTATTCCTAGCAAAATGGGGCCCTCTTGGGGTGTCCAGGTGCTTTTGGCTATCATTGTGGCCACCTATAGGAACTGAACAAGGGAGCTAAAAACATGAACATGTACATCTCAAGCAAAAGAGATACAACTCCTGAAGAAAGGGGGGTGGGGAAGGTGACACACCACATCTTCATGTGGATTACTCCTTCATTTAACTGAAAAAATACATGTGGGTTTTTTCATGATTTCAAGCAGGGTGAAATTGATGCAAATGACATTCCTCACACTGTTCAATCAACCAATTTTTCTCAGGTTTTGATTATTTTGTTTGTTTTCCTTCATTTTGTTTGTTTCGTTCATATCCGATTTTCTGTTTGTTTTTTCCAGGAATGATGAAAATCGGTGGCGTAAAAACTGGAACTGGACACTTAACAGCTGAAACCAACAAAATAAATAAAAGACAAAGATGGGTAATTGATTGAAGACCAGGCAGATATTGTTCATTACTTGAGTCAGTTGCTTGGGGTGGGATCGCTTGGATTTGACAGATTTGCTCATTCTGGCGGCTACTCATTTCAGCTCCACTTTCACATATTGCAAATGATAAGCCTAAATGGAATAGGCATCTGCCACTAAACACACATGCAGCTCTCCATTAAGGTGATACTCTGAGTCAGTTAATTGGAAGCAGCAAATTGTGCACTTTATCTTGCTTCATGTTTTTAATGGGAGAAATATTTTTCTCAACCCCATTACTTTGGCAAAACAAGACCAATGGAGTAGAACCTGCCAGATGAAGCAATGCTTAGCCACAGGTGTGTTCAGGGCTGGCACTACCATAAAGATAGCACAGGAGGCCACCTAAGGTGGCAAGTTGAAAGGGGTGGCCTCTGCCACCAAAAGGTTCCACACTGGATTGGGAACGGGAGAGGCACCTCCTTCAACTCGCCACACTAGGTGACCCTACCCCTAATCCAACTGCTTCTGCCTCTCCCACCCTGAATCCAGCTGCTCCTACTAGGCTCCATGCTGAATTGGGGGTGGGGCCGCCTAGGGCAACAAGTTGAAGGGAGTGTCTCTCCTGCCAATAGTCCATCTCCTGATGTTAGCATCAATAAGCTCCACGCTGGATTGCAAGTAGGAGAGGCACCCGCTTCAACTTTCTGCCCTAGGATGCTCCGCTTCCTATCCAGCTGCTGCCAACACCACCAATAAGCTCCTCACTGGATCACAGGCAGGGCCACATAGGGCAGCAAGTTGAAGGAGCACCTCTCCCACCATTGTTCCAGCTATTGCCTCTCTCAAGTCACCACTGCCACCAGTAAGCTCCTTGGTTGGATTGAGGGCAGCAGGGATGTGGGGGGCAGCAGCGGGCAAGGCTGCCCAGGGTGGCAAAAAAAATCTTGCTTCATACCTGGGTGTGTTACAGCTAGAGATGACCACATCTACTTCACTTAATTGCAGAGAAATTTAAAGAAGAATGAGTAGCGTTCTCTTACTGGAAGTTGTTGGGTTTAATTGGCACCTTAATAGATACAAACGATCACTGTGCTTTTTAAACCAATTTTATCAGGAAATTGTCTTTTTTCTTCCGAGGGGGAAGGGGTTGCAACTAGTTTACAGAACCCAGTAATGAATTCTAATTCCTCACCATCTGTATGGATCTCCTGGTATTCAGCGCATGCTCCTTGACAATGTGAGAAAGAACTAAAGATTCCCTGTTAATAATTTAAAACTTTTGTTTAAACATTTATCAGTAAAAATGAACATCTCCTATCCAAACAAAATTGATTGCTTAAGTTAATATTGGAGTCTGTCTGGGGGATGTGGAGGAGGAGGAGGAGTGGTAGAAATGTAACAGCAAAATATACAGCCAGTTATTAAAGTTGAGTGTGCAGAGGAAAGAAATGAATAACAAGACCAACACAGTCATGGATGCCGCCTTCCTCTTTCAAATCTTGAGACCAACAGAGCTAAGTATTTCAGTGTTTGAAACCTTATTCACCATTGATTAGTGCTAACATGAATGTGTAACCCTGCATTCAAGAACTGAATTTAGGGATTGGTTACTCAAATTAAAATTTGTCACTTCTGTGAAATTCACCAAATCCATAGAATCATAGGGTTGGAAAGGACCTCAAGAGTCATCTAGTTCAACCTCCTTCTCCTCCGGAATGACCCATACCATTAGAGACAGATGTTTGGCTTAGTCCATTTTTGCAAACTTCCAAGGAAGGAGATTCCTCATTTTCTCTAGGCAACCTATTCCGTTGCCCCAATTGTTCTTACACTTAGAAAGTTTTCCCATATTTTTTAACAGAAATTAAATTTTTACAGCAATTTAAACCCATTGTGTATTATTCCATCCTCTGTGGCAATGGAGAATAGCTGTTTTCCATCATTTTTTACAACTGTTTAGATATTTGAAAACTGCTATCATGTCTCGTCATCTTTCCTTTAGACAATACAGTTCATTGAGTCTTTCCTCACATGGCTTGCATTCTAGCCCCTTTATTAGAGCTGAACTGAGATTGAAACAACTGTTCCATTTTCACAGATATTGTTCTGAAAATGGAACAGTTGTTTAATATTTCAACTGTATTTTTGATTGGAAAATTGAATCCCCAATTGAAATTTATTTATTTATTTATTTTTTAAAAAGGCCAGTGTGCCTATGCAAAATGACACTGCTTTTATCCAAAATAACAGTTCCAGTACCGCTGCCATTTTGGGTATGGGCAACTCCGCTGCGCATGCACAAAATGGCCACTGGACCAGTTTTCACATGTGCAGTTCAGCCTGGTGGCCATTTTTCACATGTACAATGACCTTTTAAAAAAAAAATCATCTGGTCTGATTGGAAATCAGAAAGAACATTCATTCCAATTTTGCTCAGACCAGATGAAATGCCCTGGTTCCAACTGTAATCATAACCAGGCAGAAATCAAAATTCAGCCCTAAAATGAGTATCCCCAAAATTGGGTAAATATGTCAAATATATGCTGCCCGAAAAAAGGGACCATTTAAACAATAACTATTTTCTGTTTATGCACCATTGTTTAATAGTTTGAGTTATTTGGGGTTGCGTTCTTAATATTTTTTTATTCAATTATTTCAGTGTTTTAGTCATTTCAGTATTTTGCTTGCATCATTTTTGCAATATAAGAACTTGTGCATGTGCACAATTGTTTAAAATGGTGGAACCAAAATGACCCCCAAATAACCAAACTGAACCGAAGAAAACAAAACCAGGGACCCGGGTTCACTGCACCAAAAAATCTTAAATTCTGCAACCAGTGAAGCCAAATTCTGAAAATTCACCTTGAGCATTAATATTTGTATCATTAACTTGATTTGCATAACTATGCATGCTGGGAAGCAAATTTGCAAAAGGTTTGACATAGAATCACAACTTTGCTAATCAAACACAACTCAAATCCTCTGGAATTACAGCACCCCAGAATTCCCACCTCATATTAAAACCCCAAACCTCTCTTACCCAAACATAGGACCTTCAGACCCCACCCACCCACAATTCATCTCCCAGGGGCCTATTTACCATTGGGTCATGGTCACACCTCCCGGGCAGACGGCAGCTGCAGCAGCAGTTTTAGTTTGGGGTCAGGAGACAAGTTTATGCCAGAGTCAGGATTTAAAGATCCTGCAGACAGCCCTTACTGCAATTTCAATGCAGTTTCAGCATGGCACTGCGAGGATTGGCTGATTCTGCAAAAATCACTGCAAATTGCAGCAATGCAGTCAACTTGGGTCCCTGAACAAAACAAACAAACAAAAACTGGAATACCCAAAAAAATAAATATACAAGCACATGTTTCAGTGATGGGTGTTATTTGGGTACTCAAAGAGATACCCCAAAATGCAAATAATACCAAATAATATATCCACTAAATAATAAATCCACTACAAAACAAATAAATCCACACCAAATAATAAATCCACTACCCTTTTCAGCTCTATCATCCTCGTTGCTCTCTTCTGAATTCTCCCCAATTTGTCAACATCCTTCATAAGCTGCAGCACTCAAAACTAGGGCTGAAATTTGATTATCAGTTTTTCGTGTTGAGGTGAGAATTGGCTGGATCCTTGCTGAGAAACTTGAGAATCTCGAGGATCAAAATTCCCAGTGCTGAATGCTGATGGGAGAGAGAGAGTCTGTCCCCTCCCTAGCGCTCTTATCCTGTCTGAAACTGGCAGCTCAGAGGGACAGAGCCCAGGGCCATGAAGAGTCTCTGTAAGGAGCTCCCAATACAGAATGATCAGCAATGGGAGGTGGAATCAGGAAGGAGGGGACAGACTCAGCAGACTCCTTCAGCATTCTATTGACTAGCAGGAGTCAGTAGCCAATATAACTCCCGCTGCCTTGACTTTCTATCCTCCAACTCCTCCCTTGACCCCCTCCAATTTGGCTTCCGCCCCCTTCATTCTACTGAAACTGCTCTTGCTAAGATCACCAACGATCTTCTGGTGGCTAAATCTAAACGTCTCTATTCCATTCTTGTCCTCCTTGATCTCTCTGCTGCCTTCGATACTGTTGACCACTC
>QEPC01001421.1:141197-169602 GCA_003113815.1 Sphenodon punctatus
GCACTGACAGACTGAGCTCAGGGGAAGGGGGCAGAGAGCAGGGCAGGCGCACAGGGAGAGGGGACAGATCCATGGCACTGATCTATAATCTGGACCCTACATTTCTTGAGTGCCTCCCTTAACCACCCTCCTAACTTCCCCAAAGTGACCCCTGGGAAGGAAAAGTCCCCCCTCCCCCCGCGCTGTATTACTGCCACCTCCTGAGATTAATCCCCTGAGGATTTTGCGGGGTTGGGTGGGGGAGATTTGAGTCCTTTGTGCTGGGTGTGAACAGGATGGAATGAATCAGGCCACTCTCGGAGACAGGATGCTGGGCTGGATGGAGTGTTGGCCTGACCCAGCCTGTTCTTATACTCGGAAGCAATTTGGCATGCTGCCAGTGTGACAGTACTGTCACTCGATCACAGAACTAGGGTTATGGAGTCCCATAAGCAAGTGTTTGGGAAGCATTGATAGACATTTGAGCTTCTGTTGGGCCGGGGGACCTAGCCAAATCCCAAACCTTCTGGAGAGGCTTTTAGGGAGGACTGGGGAGGTGCTGGCAGACCCGCAGTGTCAATGTGAGTCCCAACACCATGGAGCAGTGGTGTCCTCCTGAGGCTAAATGTAGGCTGCTACCAGGAATTTCCAGTCCAACCTGCAGAGGCAGAGCCGAACACAGGGGCTCAGGGCATGGATGGAAGAATGGGGGAATAAGCTTAGGGTTATTAGGGAGTTCGGGGAACCAATAATGTAGCAAGGCTGGTGAGCACCGCACAGGAATGGAATCCACCGGGCTGCTAGAACCCATATAATAATCAATCAGCCAGTGAGGATGACAGAGTCCTAGTTAAATAAGACACCTAGAAATAGGCCTTTATTGTTTATTTATCCCACCCTTCCCTTAGGCCTCAAGGTGGGCTAGAATATATTTTAAATTTAAATTTAAAAATGATATTTAGATAAATAAAATAAATATATTTAAAACCAAATAAAATCCCCTAACCCTCTCATATATTAAATACACAACTAAAACCAAGTGAAATCAGATAAAATCCCTTAACGCCCAACTCCCAAACCCTACCACCGCCTGACCAAACAGAAAGGTCTTGCGTTTCCTCGGGCTAAGACAAACCCACAAGGAGAGGGTGTTCCATGCTTGTTGTCACGGTTTTGGGGGTCCACTACCTCATCCTTAGGCAAACTCATTGCCTCCCATGGCTTCCAATGCCACCTCTATGCTGATGACACTCAACTCTATCTCTCTACTCCCTCTCTCTCTCCCTCTGTTCAAGCTCGTCTCATCAACTGTCTCTCTGACATCTCTACCTGGATGTCTCAACGTCAACTCAAACTCAACATGGCTAAAACTGAACTCCTTATCTTCCCCCCTCATCCTTCCTCTCCTTCCTCACTGTCAATAACTATTGATGGAGTCACCATCCTGCCTGTCCCCCAAGCCCGTAGCCTAGGCTTCATCTTTGACTCACCCCTTTCTTTTAAACCCTACATTGACTCTGTTGCTAAATCCTGTCGCTTCTCCCTCCATAACATTGCTAAGATTCGCCCTTTTCTCTCTGTCTCGTCTGCCAAAACTCTTGTTCATGCTCTGGTCATCTCTCGCCTCGATTACTGTAACCTCCTTCTCACTGGCCTTCCCCGGTCTCACCTTTCTCCCCTCATCTCTGTCCAAAACTCTGCTGCCAGGGTCATCTACCTCGCCAGTCGCTTCGACCATGTGCAGCCCCTCCTCTCTTCGCTTCACTGGCTTCCCCTTCCTGAACGAATCCTGCACAAGCTCCTAGTCTTCACCTATAAAGCTCTTCACAACCTTGCTCCCCCCTACCTCTCTGCACTTATCGCCCTCCATACTCCAGCCCGTGCACTTCGCTCCTCCTCTGTCCCTTCTCTCACCCTTCCACGCCTTCCCTGCTCCCCTAAGCGCCTTCGTCCCTTCTCACTTGCTGCCCCCCATGCCTGGAACTCCCTCCCTGTCCACATCCGCCTTGCCCCCTCCCTTCATACCTTCAAATCTCTCCTTAAAACTCACCTCTTTCGCTCTGCTCTGTCTGACTCTTTATCCTGCTGAGCCACTATTCCTATACCTACGATCGGTTTACCCTTATCCTTGCAACATGGACCTGCCTGCTGTCATTCTCATCGTAACCAAGCCAAGTACGTGCACTTGAGACCTCGCATCTTCATGAATGTTAGACCCCTTGTCTCTCCCTCTGTTCCCCTTCCTAAGTCTCTCCCCCAGCTCCTGTCTCTCAGATTGTAAGCCCTAGGGGCAGGGACCGTGTCTATTTTATTACTTTGTAAAGTGCCAGGTACACTGCTGGCGCTATATAAATGTTTGTTATTATTAATAATAATAATAATAATACCCCACTTTCCTGGATTGGGGGCGCTCAATTTCCCTCACTTGCAGCCCACCTGAACTGTTTTCTCTCTGGCTGATTCAGTCCTGCAAGTGGGATAATCCTGTTGTCTCCCAACTTCCCAGAAACTTCCCATTTACACACTGTCTCTCTCTGGGTTCTCCAGTGCTTGAAAGCACAAGTACTCAGATTGCGTCCCCAATGCTAGACAACAGACACTTTCTTAGTGAATAAGAAAGTTTATTGATTACATAAGCAAGAATCGTTTGACACAGGGTGGCTAATAAAGTAAACAAAATAACGCATTCCTAATCTGTACTGCCAGCGTCCCTAGTTAAAGTCCTACCCTATAAAAGTCCCTTCCTCAGCCAGTGATGTAAGGCGGCTGGGTGCCAATCTTAAGTTGGTTAGAATCAAAGTTCTCTCTCTCAGTCCATCGTTCCAGCAGTCTGGCTGGAGGCAAGCTGATGCCTTCCAGTTGCAGTCCAAGACAGTCAGAGGTTGAATTGAATTCCAATTCCAATTCCCGTCTCTTTAAATACTTTTGCAATCCCTTTGTTTGATTTTCCCGCCTGGAGCCTTCGTGTAATGTAGCGATAGAATATAGTTTTATTGATATCTTATGTTCTCCTGGTCTGGACAAAGGGAGCCAGACCTAACTTTGGTCAAGCAAAGGCAAAGAGCAGAGAGAGGGTCCAGAGCAGCCAACAGGCCTGAGATTGTGATGGAATTCAAGCTGAGATGACTCAACGTGCGGATAAGGCCCCATCGGCGTACTGACAAAGGCCTAGTCAGACACTTAACATAGGCTTCCTGCTCAACACCTAGAGTTGACAAATAAAACCCATTGTGAACAGACAAATGGGACATTGTCAACACACCCCGCACAATCAGACACGGAGCCATCATTTTGGTATTAAATCAGGGCTCACTCTTTATTAACAACCACCTGAGGCCAGTGGGTAATTGCCCAGCAATTTTGGGTCCAGCATGCTAGCTAAATCAACTTTTATTAACTTGGGCTAACTTGGGTGTGCCTCCCAATGTCAGCTCTGCTTAACATAACTTCAACAACCCCTTCGACAGGCCCTAGCCGTGGGCGAACGGGCAAGGGTGAGGTGTGCCACCCTCACCCCATACCAAGTAAGGCGTGAATGCGCTATCGAGGCTGAGGACTGTGCCCATCCTTGCCCCCCGAGCTAATGCACACTCCCCGAGACATAAACCCCAGGCATGTTGCACCCCACATTACCTGGGTGTCACGTCCCCATCTCTTAAGGAGATGACTTCATATTACCTATGCCCTACCTATGTATCTACTTCCACATACTGGACCCCTGCTGAGTGCGACAATATTTACCCGTACTTAAGTCACAAAATCAAATCCAAATTCAACCAATTACCTTAGGTATAATTGTCAATTTCCTATTTAGTATATATTCGAATAACTACTCCAAAACACATTGAATTAATTGATAACCTATTTAACCTATTCTCCACTGTGAAGGAGGCAAAACATAATGACCCATGAAAACATGGGCTACTCATTCAAAATTCCTCCTTGGCCCCTTAATGGCAACCAGCTAACCCGCAGTGGAAGAGGGAGGTGGGTGGGGCTGACTGTTCCCTTTCCCAGGCCAGAATGATCCGCTCTCCGAGCGGCAGGGAGCCGACCCCTCCTACAAGGGGCGGGCTCCCCTGCCCCACGTGATGCACCTTTTCGCGCCACTGTGGGGGAAGGTTGCCGGGCAACCCCCAACATCAACACCAGGGGAGCCTTCTAACGGGCTTCCTTTGGCCATGGCACCTTCTCTCCTGCTGACCAGGAGGGGCGCAACAAATTCCTGTCACCGCCATTTTACGGCGAAGGGACTTTGCAACTCTTGCTACTGATTTCCAGGCCAGGAAAAGAACCATCAACTAAAAGATAAAGATGCTAATATGCTCAGGGCCCTTCCTCCCAGGAAGACGCTCTTTTGATGTGCTGAAGAACTATGTGATGTCACCATGACATGGCATCTTGCTATTACTGACCTGTACCTCAGAACTGTATACGAGACCTGGTCATGCAGCATGGCTTTGGGTGGGGGCTTGTGGTCACCAGTTTGGTGAATCATGTGACTTCACTCCCTTCCAGACCTTACACACACAGATCACAACTTATTGTTGCTCGCCAGCCGCTCTACTCTCCAGCACCAAAGGGCCCTCTCTGTCTTTCCCCTGAATCAGCCTGAGAGCTTCCAGGATTTGGCCAGTCACAGGACACATAAGATATCTTTATCTGGGGACTATCTGTATAATACTGTGTGTGTAGTATAATCCTGCCAAGAATAGAAAACCAAGGTGTGCCGTTCCAATAAAGTTTTGTTTTGTATACCACATTGGAGTGGTGTTTTATGACGATCTCGATCCCAATATTAGTTACATTTGATACAGTCACGTCCGTAGAAAGGCAAACAGGAAGACATGCAGATTCATTTGCAACTCCATGGGGCTTCTGTCCGGCTCTCCAGAGTGGGTTCTCTGAATCCACATTCTTTTATCTCTCTCCATTTGCTGGAGTGCGTTTCCAGCTCTTGGTTTTACATTACATGATTCCATGAAGCGAGTTTCCAGTTCTCAACTTTAACATTACGTACATGTTTAACCTTTTAGCTTTACATATTTGTTAGACCTATGCTCCAGTTTCTTTTTGTGACACTTGTGACCCATCCACCAAGAACGCTATGCTGCACCGCACCGTGGGCCCTTCTTGTAGGAATTTGATGGGCAGATGATGCTGGCAGGAGGGTGTTCTCAACATGTTCGGTGGTAGATGAACAATGATCAAATGTGTCGGTGCTTATGTACAAATGATGCTTGGCACCATATTATAGGGCCACAGTGGTGGCCCTATAGTTAAGGCGGTAGCAAACTCTCATTGAATGGTGCCTACGCTGTTCAGTGGGAGTCAGTAGAGCAAAAACGTCCGGTTGGCGACTGTTCTAGCTTTCCTCCAGCAACACACGTGTTCTGTGATTACAGACAATGAAGGGGAGTCCAGGGGCGGGGTGGGGGCTGAATGTGTGTGTGGGGGGGGGTCCCTATCCTTCACCTGCCTCTGCCTGCTAGTAATGCAGCAGCAGTGATCAGAAGATTGTTGCCTTGTAAAAAAGGTTCTTCAAGATGGCTCCTAACATTCTCACAACTGGGTTGTGCATGCTCACCCTAGGGCCCTTTTAGACTAGCGGGTCGCCATTGTGTGACCCGCTTGCGCGATATTTAAAAATCGATTACACAAGATGGAAGCACAGGATCACGTGCATGGAAGGTGGTCACGCATTGTTTGCCAACCACGAATTAAATACCTCACACATCGAGATATTTAATTCACGGTCGGCAAACAATGCGTGACCACTTTCCATGCGCGTAATCCCATGCTTCCATCTCGTGTAATCCCACCTTGCAGGATTTTGAAATATTGTGCGAGCAGGTCACGCAATGGCGACCCGCTCGTCTAAAATCAGCCTTATTCAAATAATAGAGCACGTGATGGTCTCGACAGCGCTGACTCTTCCTCCTTAGAATGACAGTTCCTTCCAAACCTTTCTAGGAATATAAGAAAACATTCCATGCAGGGCTGGAAGGGTGGGCGTTGTGAGAATGTTTGGACCCATCTCAAAGAACCTTGTTTACAAGGCAGCAACCTTCTGTTGTTCTTCGAGTGGCTCCTCACAGGCTGTTTTTACATGGCTCCGCCAGGTGGGTGTGTCTGTGGGCACACCAGTGCATGGACGGGGCATGCATACGGCTGCACCCACATCTCCCCCAATCATCTGCACCCATGGAGCAACCACCGTTTCCCTCGGTTGCTCCGTGCATGAGGACGAGATGAGGGGTGAGTGGGGATGCATGTCAGGCATGTGCGCACCCCCACTCACCGCGGGCACGCACACTGCATCGTTCACACAGGGCTTCCCCACACATGAACACGCAGAAATCTGCATGCTCATGGGTGGGAGAGGCCCGTGTAAAAATGTCCACATTCTCACAACTGTTTTACTTATACTATCTTAGGTAGGAATTTAGGATGTAAAGCAATATCTATTCTATCTTGGAAAATCTGCAAATATGGTTCTGAGATTATTATGGCTGCTTTTTATTAATGTATTATTATTATTATTATTATTATTATTATTATTACAAGCATTTGTGCAGCACCAGCTGTGTACCTGGTACTTTACAGAACAACAAGAAAGATGTGGTCCCTGCCTATGGCTCACAATCTAATAGACACGGAGGGGGGAGACAAGGAGAGGGGACATAGGGAGAGACAAGGGATAAATAACATTCAAGCGGATGCGAAGTCGCAGGTGCACGTGTTTGGCTTGGTTGCAGTTGGCAGGAGTCTGCGGGGAGGGCAGACAGTAAATATTGCTGGGAAAGTTCTAACAGGTGTCGGGAAAGGTGGTGAGGAAGAGGTGGGTTTTGAGGAGGGATTTGAAGGAGCGGAGGGAGGGGGAAAGGTGGATGTGGGCAGGGAGGGAGTTCCAGGCATGGGAGGCAGCAAGGGAGAAGGGACAAAGGTGGTTAAGGGAGAGGGGAGATGAGTGAGAGTGAGAGAGGGGGCAGAGGAGGAGCGGAGAGCGTGTGCAGGAGTGTGTAAGGAGATTAGGGCTGAGAGGTAAGGGGGAGCCAGGTTATGAAGGGATTTGTAGGTGAATACCAGGAGGTTGTGAAGAATGCATTCGGGAAGGGGGAGCCAGTGAAGCGAGGAGAGGAGAGGCTGCACGTTGTCGAAGCGACGGGCAGAGTGGATGACCCTAGCAGCGGAGTTTTGGATGGAGATAAGGGGGGACAGGTGAGAGTGGGGGAGGCCAGCAAGGAGGAGATTGCAGTAGTCAAGGCGAGAGATGACCATGGCGTGAACAAGGGTTTGGGCTGAGGAGACAGAGAGAAAGGGGTGAATCCGAGCAATGTTATGGAGGGCAAAGCGACAGGACTTGCCAACAGAGTCAATGTAGGGTTTAAAGGAAAGGTGAGAATAGAAGACGAAGCCCAAGCTACAGGCTTGGGGAACGGGGCGGATGGTGACCCCATCAATAAGGATGGACAGGGAAGAGGGAGAGGAAGGGTAAGGAGGAAAGATAAGGAGTTCAGTCTTAGCCATGTTGAGCTTGAGCTGACGTTGGGACATCCAGGTGGAGAATCAGAGAGACAGTTGGTGAGGCAAGCTTGGACAGAAGGGGAGAGAGAGGGGTGGAGAGGTAGAGTTGAGTGTCATCAGCATAGAGGTGATATTAGAAGCCATGGGAGGCAATCAGTTTGCCAAGGGACAGGGTGTAGAGAGAGAAGAGTAGAGGACCCAGGACAGAGCCTTGGGGAACCCCCACTGACAGGAGGAGGGAGGAGGAGTTGGAATTGGGAAGGGACACATTAAAGGAATGGTCAGAGAGGTAGGAGGAGAACCAGTCAAGGACAGAGCCGCCAAAGCCGTGGGAGCGAAGAGAGTCCAGTAGGAGTGAGTGGTCAACAGTGTGGAAGGCAGCAGAGAGGTCAAGGAGGACAAGAATGGAGTAAAGGCGTTTAGATTTAGTGACCAGTAGATCGTTGGTGATCTTGGCAAGGGCAGTTTCACTAATTCTTCTTAATGAAGTTATTGCTAACAGGAATACGGTCTTTAAACTCCCACCCCATAACCAGTTCATTTGCACCCCCCATATAATCAATATACACTGCCCCGGGGGTGCAAATGAACTGGTTATGGGGTGGGAGCAGCGTGAATTGATTATATGGGGGCACAACTGAACTGGGTATAAATATATGTCTCTTTTCATGGCATAATGTGCTTAATAGGCTGGTTGCATTTTGAGTGTCTTGTGTGTTTGATAGCAGCACCCCCAGGCCCATCGAGCCGGGTGGCACCCCTAGGCCCGCCGGCAGGACACAAAGAGGGAGGCCCATCTTGACTTCTTGGCCAGGGGCCCATTGTACCCTAGCTATGCCCCTCGTCTAGTGTGCGTGACTGATCAATTTGAATGAGTGTGTGAGGTGAGAGCATGTGTGTGTAGTGTGTATGGATGTGTGTGTGTGTGATCAGTTAGAATGAGTGTGTGTGTGTGTGTGAGAGAGAGAGAAGAATGCATCCAGGAACTGCCTCAGGGCAGTGTGTGTGTGTGTGTGTGTGTGTGTGTGTGAGAGAGAGAGAGAGGTGAAAGCACATGTGTGAACGAGTGTGACACCACACAGTGGCATGGGTGGGTGCATCTCAACGAAAGCAGTTGCTAGTGTGCTCTCGTGTAACACGCACCTCCACCCATCCCCCCTGCACAGAGAAACCTGTGAAAAAACACAGGTCCATGTGGGGGGATGGGTGAGCGCCTGGGGGCACCTGCAGCGTTCGTGTGTCTGGGGCCAGCTTATGCATTAACAAAATTATTAAGTTTCAAAAGAAGGACAAATTACCTAGACAAAAAACCTTTGGTTTAAGAAGCTTGTTAAAGACCAAAAACAAGTAGCCAACATTCTGTCTGGTAATATCCACTGACAATACATGCTGGGGAAGAAGCCGACAGGTTAATTAGAGCCAGAGGTCCTCTATAATGGCGGGTGTTGTAGAAATTGTGACAGACTATTATTTTTGTACGTCCGCCCCAAAGTGCCCAAGGATCTTTTGAAAATGGGGCTTGATTTTCAAAAGAATCTAAGTGACTTTGGAAACTAGCTTTCAGGCTAAACCACCATTTCCCAGCAGCAGAGAGAAAGCGGTTTAACTTACTGGATTGTCAGTCCCAACGTCGATGCACACGGGAAGGCATTTATCAGGCCGAATTCCAGCGCAGGCTGTATACAGACACAGCTTCCCTACAGGAATTCCCATTCCATAGACCCCCAGGTCTCCAAGGCCCAATATCCTCTCTCCATCAGTGACGACAACAGCCTTAAATTGCAAATACGTCCAAGTGAATCGGGCATGCAAATATTGTATAAATCCTCTAGAGTCTTTCCTGGCCTAGTAATATTTGTTTTAACTATTGAATCAATGGGTAAAACCAGATGTGATGCGGGCGCACTACGTGACACGTCTGTTCCCCGGCCGCCAGATGTGGACCTGCTACAGCCCAGGTCGGGTTGGCAGCTGGGCCGGAGCGTGTTGGTCTCCCAGGAGCACATTCCTGGTCACAGCCCGGTGGGCCAAAGAAGCCAACATGTCAGTACTGGTCTGCTTCGTTGCCATGGCAGCCTGTCATGGCAGGGCGGGGCGCTGGGCACAGCGTGGGGCCGGTCAGCCACACATTCCTGCTTCTCCCCGCCCTCCCCAGGTCTCGAGGGCGGCAGGATTGCGGCCAGGCTCACGTTTGCTCAGCGCCTCGACCCGAGCCATGTCCGCCCTGGTTTCCTGCCCCAGGCTGGTGCTCTCATGTGTTTTTACCCAATAAGTTTTCACAGGCTTATCTGAATTACCTACAGTAGAAACCCTTTAAATCTTTGCCACCTGGATCCAATATGAAAAGGACAACGCTATCCCAGTAGCTGCAATGTTCCCTTGCTCTTCTCCCACTCTGAATATGGAGGTGATCCAATTACAACAAATATTCATGTAGCTATTGAGTTTTTAAGAGGATCACCAGCATCACCCGATGAAGAGCAGGCGGCATGTCAGGAGAACGGCGGGAAACAGCTTCACCCGGTCCCTTTCCTGACAGGCCTCCCCGCCCAGAGCGCTGGGATGGCACGGTGCTCCGCGCGGGCCCAAGCCGGCTGGAGTCCAAGGGGCTTGGGCGGGAGGATTCCCAANCTTAACTGAAATTAAACTGTCTCCATTTGTCATCACGTATAAGTATTGTTCAGTCACCCTAACCCCACACATGCAGCTTCATTTCAGTTGTCATTTTTTAATGAATGAATGAGAAAAGGAAAATGTATAGATTGGTCTTATATTTAATAAAGTTGCCTTTACATACAATTTACTGTCGTGTTAACGTTTGAGTATAATTTGTAATGCAGCCTGAACGAGCTTCTTAAACCGAAGGGTTTTTGTCCAAGTAATCTTGAATAAATTAGAGAGTAGTCAAATAAGGGAAACAAACTGTCCTGTCTCAATAGAAATCCTAAGCCTCCATATAAAATGAGTAAGAGTGTCAACCAGCTGAGCGCTAGGGTAGTGGCCGATTGTGAAATGCTAAGGGCAGTTAGAGAGATTATAAAAACACAAAAGGGGTGATTTATTGATCCTTCCTCATGCTTGTCAAGGGGTCACATTTTCAGGGAATCCCCATTCACCAACGATGCTCTAGTCGGCCTGTTACGCTCACCTTGACAAGTGCAAGGTCACGGAAGGCTCCCCCAAAACTGGGAGAGTGGGCTATAAAATGGCAGATTCATTTCCAATGTTGTTGGTAATGGGAATACATTCACACACAGTCCTGGGATGGTCAGGAATGGCTTCCAGGAGGGGCCTTTTGCTTTGAATGGAGGTAACTCCCTGAGTCATGGAGGAATGGGAGCAGCAGCAAGTGACCAGCAACCAACGGTTATTTCCCTTTCTCATTGGGGGGGGGGGGGAGCATAGCTCAAGTGGTAAGAGCGTGTGCTTTGCATGTATAACATTCCAGGTTCAATCCCCAGCATCTCCACTTCAGGATCCCTGGTAGCGCGCCTGGGGGAGGCCTCTGCTGGGGGTTGGAGGGGTCTCAGGTAGCACGCCGGGATGGCCTCTGCCGGAGACCCTGGAAGAGCCGGATTTGGACCCGAATTTGAAACCCCTGCTGCCGTGTCCGGTTGTGACAATACTGGGCTAAGATGGACCATTGGTCTGACTCAGTTAGGCAGTTTAGTTAGTTAGTATAATACAGGAAATAGAGAGGGGCAGCCGATGGAGGTTCCAAGACAAGCAGCAGAACAGAAGCCTTTCTTTACACAATGCACAGTCAACGTGGAGGGTTCACAGGCTGCCATGGTTGTTGAAAGCCAACAGGGTTCAAAAAGGGATTAGATCAATGAATGGAAAATATATCTCCCTCCCAACATTTCTAAAGGCCAGAGGGACAAGTCCAGCCCAGCAGCCAATAAGCTCCTCCCCCTCGCACACTGACACACACTTTCCCCAACATCCCAAGTGCACAGAGAGGGACAGACTGCTTTTCATCATTCCATCCTTTGCCCAAATGCTTTTCCTGGGAGGCAGCCAAGAGCTTGCAAGGCTTGGAATTGTAAAGTGTTTCCGCAGAAACCTTTCCTGTTACAGGCAGCAAATTTGTAATAACTCTAACATGTATTGGTACATATTTTCTTGATAAAAATCTGCCACCTGCCTAGCTTAGAAGTATTTCCTCTCTCTCTCTCTCTCTCTCTCTGTTATTTCTCGTTCTGACAACTGGCCGTTCCTCCCTGTGCTAAGGGGGAAACCCCACACTACCATTAGCAGTAGTCCTGACAGCTAACCATCTCATTTACTGAGCAATACATTTATTTCCCATTAGTAATGAGACCTTTGCTGCTGTCAGGCTATTGCTCTGTACTTTAATCTCCTCTGTCAGGCTCTGTGCCGGCTAACCCGCTAGTGCTTAGCTGAGAATCTAATTATCCTGTATTATCTAATTAGACACTTATACTAACATTTTCACAGCTACGGGCAATTAGGAATAAAACAAATGTTAAAGGGACAACAGGTTCCAGGCCTGCAGTTTGTAGCAGACTGTTTCCAGAACAGTGGAATAGAGTGCAGGGTTTCCCAAAAGGCACCATGATTAACTCCCATAGTGGGTAGAAAGGAATGCCACTGGGGACTGATCTGTTCTCCCGAAGCCACTTAAAACAAGCATAATCCAAGGGACAATGCCAGGAATTAGAACCTCTCACACAGATCCAGGACTTGTGTGTCCATACATCCCAACCGACCCTCAGTACTTTACTTGCCTTGGTTTTCTCTCTAAGGCAACTCTCCTCTTGATTCTGGACTTCATGTTACAATTGAGCTCCCAAATGCGACTGACAAGTCAAGTTGTGTGAAGAACTCATCTCACTGAGCCAAAGTGAAAGTGACAGCTGGGTGATCAGCATTTTCATAGGAAATTGACTTGGGTTACAAGTCACCATGAGATGTGACCAGGCCCCAGCCCGGAGAGTTTAACCTATCCCCTGGAAATCAAGCAGCGTTCTTACTGCCTCATCATCCAATAACACCGACAGTGAGTATCCAGGAAGCGCACAGAAGGGAAAGTCTTCTGCTCTTCAAAAACCAGGGGAATCTGGACAGCTGAGCGGAGGAAATGTTGGATTCGTTTCAGCTGGTTTAGATGCTGGAGCGACTTCCCTTCTTCCCCTTACCTGACTCTGCTGAAGTGAACAGCAATCAGAGGGATCTGTCTGACTGCTGCAGATACTCACAGTGGGCACGATCCTCTAGCAGGAAAGTGCAGACACTAGCAATGAATGT
The DNA here is from genome assembly GCA_003113815.1 of Sphenodon punctatus. NCBI lineage: Eukaryota > Metazoa > Chordata > Lepidosauria > Sphenodontia > Sphenodontidae > Sphenodon > Sphenodon punctatus. Next base: position 153,975 of record QEPC01001421.1, read on the forward strand.
GGGAAGAACATGGGCCTGAGGCCCATGCTAGATGCTAGCACATCCACTATGATGCTAGAGGATCACAGTGCCAGAGACATCATAACTATGAGTCTGTGAGTGGGATTAGTGTCTGCTTTATGGAGAGCCAGAGTCACAGTCAAGAACCATGCAGGATCGGAGCCTCCCTCAGTGAATTCTCTGCTTTCCCCTTGTCTGGGAAGTTGCACACAGCATCATTCATCTCCTCTTCAAATGCTATTGCAGAATTAGAAGGGTTCAGAGAAGGACTAAGGACCTGGAAAATCTCCCCAAGAGGAAAGTGCGAAGAACAGATTGTTCCCTTGCAAAGGAGGTGAATTCAAAAACGTCTGTTACGTAACCAATAAACAGCAAATCAGAAGCTACCACTGCTTTCAGATTTTACAATTTGAAGGGAATAGATTTTCAATCAGGTTAAAGAGCAAATTCAATATTGAGGAAAGGAAACAAATTTCCATGTGATATGCAATTAGCTTCCGGGGTGGCAGAGATCAGGAATCCAGTCAGATTCCTACTTACCCTTAGCCTACACACTATGAAATAATGCAGTGCTATTATTATCCCCATTTTACAGCGGAGGAACCACAGAGCGTTAGAGAGCGGGAGTGACTTGTCTAGGGCCTGACAAGGAACAACCTAGACTAATAATACTCTAACCACTGGACCATCCTTCCTCCTTGAACAAGTGGACCTTTCTGAGGGTGACAGAAATATCCAGAGCTGCCTGTTTAACCCTGGGCAGATCAGCAAATCTGTTCCTCCTGCAGGGAAACTAGCGAGGGGAAATCAATCCACCCTCACAAAAGGTCTCCAAGGGCAGGATCTGAGTCATTGGCCGGGGGCAGGGGAAATATTGTCAGTCAGGTTTTTCAGGATTTGTCCCTCTGAATGCAAAAGGCAACAATGGGAGCATCGGCTTCTACCGTTCTGACCCAGTCTTCTTCCCTAGCCCCTCTCTCCAACAGTGACAGTCTTCCTTTGCTTCAGAGAAGTGTGCAGACCCATCGTTTCCTGCTGTTTGCACTGAGCCCCAAGCCATCAGAAGTCTCCTCTCCCAACTAACTTGAATCTATTAGGGGGGTGCAATTCGTTTTCATTATGATAATGAAAATTTATGTTTTCATTTTCGTTATTGTAATAATAAAATCCAATCATAATAACAAAAACTAAAAAACAAATTAGTTTTTTTGAAATAATGGGGAAAACTGAAACATGTATTTCTGGCTATAACGTTTTTGTTTCTTATTTAATTCTTATGAAACTTGGGGAGATTGTACCCCCAATGGAGGGAACTAAGTGAACTGAAATTCAGAAAGATTGGATAAAGGGAACCGAATTTATAAGCAATTGTATGTTGTAATTTTAAGGAAAACTGCACACATATTCCTGGATACAACTTCTTTATCTTCCATCCAATTTGCATAACACCCAGGGAGATTATGTCCCTTCCCAAGATTACCAATCCTGCCAAATTTCAGAAAGATTGGACAAAGGGTCCTGATGTTATAAGACATTAACCTGAAAATGCATTTCTGTGAGTAACATTTGTATATTCCATCCTGTTCACAAGACATTTGGCAGGAATGTATCACATACCTTCCCTGTCATCTCTGCCAAACTACAGGACAATTTGATAAAGGACCCCAATTTTCTAAGCAATTGAAGTTGTCCCCTTGAAGACCATTATTCAGATAAATAGCAGCACATGCAGTGCCAGACAGAGGCAGGCACCTGGCATGGCAGGGGGAGAGAGATTGTAGGAGGGAGGATGTGGAGCAACCCAAAAGACTAACAGACACATTCACTGGCCAAATACTGCATGCTTCCAGCTTTACAGGACCAATTGGTGGTGGCTTTGAGGCAGGCATAGGGGGTGGCCCTGAGGCGGGCATAGAAGGGACATAACTGGGACTTTGGGATAGCATCCCAGAAATCAGGAGACCTATTTTACACATCCAGACTGGTCAATTATCATCACAATCACATCCTGCAGCACTGGGTGATTTCAGACGTTACGGGCAGGCGGTTCACCACAGTGGATTCCCGGTGGGGGCGAACAAAACAACCACTCCCCGGGGCGAATAAAAGCCCCAAACAGACGTGACGGGACCGGGACCACGACTGGGAATCGGGCAGACAGATCACAGATCGGGGCAGCGCAACAGACGTGACGCCAATCCCCAGCCGTGGTCAAAACTCCCAGAAGACACTGGGCAGGGGCGGGACACAGACATGGCCACCTGAGGGCAAACGAAGCCAAAAGGCACAAAAGGGAACGCCCACAAAAGGGAAACGGGAAGGGAGGGGGAAGAGGGAGAAGAGGCTGACAGGTACCACACACACAGCACGCACACAGACAGTGGAGACACAGCGCAACACACAGCACGACCACACGCCTGGCCACACATGCGCATGCGTGCGTGCGCGTGCACGCATGCACACACACACGGGAAAGGGGGGAAGGGGGGCAGGGGCGGCCGGAAAGCACACAAGGAACAACGGGAGCAGGAGGGGGACACGGAAGAGGGGGGGCACTGTAAAGGGGCAGATCAGGACATAGGCTGCAGCAACCCCCACCCCCACAGCAGCACAGTCCACAAAGGCGCCCCCACAGCAACACAGGCAGTCTCAGAAAGGGGGGGCCAGGACCCTGGGACCAAGGCACGATGGGGGCCCGCAATGCATAGCGAGCCTGGTGGAGACGGTCCAGGAGGAGAACGGTGACCCCACAGTCACAGAGGGGCAGATGGAGAGCAGCCAGGACAGGTGGAGCTGCGCTGCAGGTCCAACGACACGCACACACACACCCCCAGGGGAAGCACCATGGCCCAGTTCGGGGGCGCCCTAACCCCCAGGTCACACACGCAACCAAGAGGGGGGGCGCGTGCAGCAGGTGGCAGCGCCAGCGGGTGCCGACAGGTAGCTGGACACAGGCGGGTTGGAGAGGCCACACAGAGCGCCACACCCAGGCACTAGGAAGCGCAACCGGGGGGGTCCCAGAGGGGGCCCAGGGCCACAGGCAGGGGCAGCAGCACACCACGAAGCAGGCTGGAACACACCACGGCTAAGACATCAGGGCGGGAGCAGCCAGTGGGGACCGCCCTCCCCCCGGGCTGGGTCGGGAGTCCACATGGGGGCAGGACACCGGGGGGGCCGGGAGGAGCACTAGGAGTCACAGGCTGCCGCTGGGGGCCACTGCGGGCCTAGGGCCCGGGTGTCCCGCCCGGTGAACCAGGTGGGGCCAATGGAGCAAGCCCCGGAGGTACCCCAGCACGGGCATGTGGTGCGCGATCAGGTAGTATGCCTTGAAGGGATCTTGCATGGAGAGAGCCAGCTGGACGTCCACATGGGACCACACCCCCAACAGAGCCAACATCTCCGCCGCGGAAGGCTCTGGCACACAGCAGGCAGCAGAAGGGGGCCAAGGAAGATGTCCCAGCTCCAGCAGCCGGTGGTACACCGCCCCACGGGTGCGCTGGTACCCACGCGCCCTGTGAACACAGGAAAAGTAGGACACGGCCAAGGCAGGGCCACCCTCAGCAAGGCACTCCATGTAGGCGCTCAGACCGCACACAACCAGTGCAGAAACGGTCTCCGCCCCGGACCAGGGCACATGAGAGCACCGCTTGTCCGGGATGCACCCCTCAGGGAAGCGAACCAGCCCCAGGGTCTCCGTATGCAGCCAGAAATCACGAGCGCTCGCCTGATAGCCGAAGTAGCGGAGTCCAGAGCTTAAGCTCTCAAAGGCACCCGCACAGCTGCCCGGGGTGGCCAGGAGCAGCTGCACGGCCGGGGTATGCCACAGGTCGCAAAGGGACATGGTCTCGCGGAAGATCCAGATATGGGGGCCCCATGGGGGCCGGGGAGCGGGAGCCCCGTGGACAAGCAGCCAGCCATGGTCCGGCACGACAGGGAGAATAACACAGAGCCCTGGGGGCACACACACCCTTCAGGGCTGGGAGGGGCACCGAGGGGTCCCATGTACAGGGAAAGCGACTGCGGACCACAACATTGTAACACAACAGAGCGAGGCGTAGGGTGCAGACCCGGCACAGCTGCACAACACAACAGCGCTCACTGTCCGGCTAATCGCACCTCCAAGGCCATACTGTAGCAAACAGTGTGGGGAGGGGTGGCGGGGTGGCGGTGGAGATGGCTGATGGAATGCAGCTGTTCTGGGAGCGCGCAGACCGACGCGCCCGTGCAGGGGCGAGGCCAGGTGCCCCGCCTGCCGGTGCACCTAATTGCACGCACGCATACCTGAGGCCGTGAGCCGGAGCACGCACGCATACCTGAGGGGGGGCCATGGCCACCCAGGGGCCCGCCCCCCGGACAGCCCTGCCATCAGAGGCCCAGTATAACTGCTACCGTCCCCCCCCAGTGGGCCCTACCACCATGGAGCGGGACAGGGCAGCTGCCTATTGGATGTACCTTGTGTTCGCAGCCGAGTGGTTCCGCGACCACACCGAGCAGCTGCACCTCCTGACCGCGGAGGTGCAACTGGCTGCCCAGTTATGGGTTGCCCTGGCCCAGNGTTGTGAAGAGCTTTATAGGTGAAGAGTAGGAGCTTGTGCAGGATTCGTTCAGGAAGGGGAAGCCAGTGAAACGAAGAGAGGAGGGGCTGCACATGGTCGAAGCGACTGGCGAGGTAGATGACCCTGGCAGCTGCGCTTATTACACTAGGGGAACCTGAGGTTATGGAAGTCATGCCTTGTCCGGTTTTATGGGATCAATTTCAGTTGGTGACACCTGCTGATGCGGTTGGAACCATTGGGGCTGTTAGGGCCACCTCTTGTGAATTAGATTGGTACCCGTTTTGGCTAATTAAATCTTGCAAGGAGACAATGGGGCCATTGCTGGTGGGGGTGGTCAATGCCTCCCTTCAGCAGGGCAGAGTGCCGGGCTGTCTCAAGAAGGCAGTGGTGTGGCCTCTGCTCAAGAAACCATCACTTGACGTTGACTCCCTTGCCAGCTATCGGCCTGTCTCTAATCTCCCCTTTTTAGGGAAAGTTATTGAGTGGGTGGTGGCTCAGCAGTTGCAGGGGAATCTTGACCGCGTCGGTTTTCTTGATCCCTCTCAGTTGGGGTTTCATCCGGGTTATGGCATGGAGACTGCGCTTGTGGCCTCGGTGAATGATCTGTGCCAAGAGATGGACCGGGGCCATTCAACCCTGTTGGTTCTCACACCTGCAGGACTGTGCAAGGCTGGGTGAGACTGTTCGTGAATGGTTCTGCTCATTCCTGACAGAGAACCCAGCGTGTGGTACTCGGAGAGTGTTTTTCATCATACCGAGGCCTTGCATGTGGTGTCCCGCAGGGTTCGGTGCTGTCCCCACTTCTGTTCAACGTATATGCAGCCTCTCAGTGAGGTGATCAGGAGGTTCAGCGTACGGTGCCACCAATATGCTAATGACACCCAGCTATACCTCTCTTTTTCAACAAACCCAGACCCTGCAGTTTCTGTGCTTACTTGGTATCTGACCGCTGTGGGGGATTGGATGAGGGCTAATTGACTGAAGCGGAATCCCAACAAGACGGAGGGGATGCTGGTGGGGAAGGTGATGGAGTTAACGGCCCCCATCACTGATGGGGTCTGTCCTCCATTGGTTCCCCAGGTGTGGAGTCTGGGGATGCTCCTTGATGCGCAGCTCCACCTGGATGCTCAGGTGGAGGCCGTGGCGAGGGGTGCCTTTCGCCAACTGTATCTGGTGCGTTGGCTTAGGCCGTATGTTTCGGACTCCGACCAGGCCACCATCATCCATGCTTTCATCACCTCGAGACCAGACGGTGGTAACGCACTCTACGGCTACCCATGGTGATGGCCCGGAAGCTGCAGCTGGTGCAGAATGTGGCGGCCCATCTCTTGGTGGGACTGGGCCATCGGGAGCACATTACACCCGTGCTCCGTTCTCTGCACTGGCTGCCGATAGTCTTCCGAACCCAATTCAAGGTGTTGGTTTTAACCTATAAAGCCCTAAATGGTCTGGGCCCTGCCTATCTGCGGGACCAAAGAAACTTTGGAATCTTTCTTTGGTGGGGCTGCAAAGAAGAAAGTTGAGGCAGTGTCACCACCGCTATGCCCCGTGCTTCTAAACCGCTTCCTACCCCGGTGGGGTTTGAGGAGCCAAATAATATCATTGGGGAAGCTTCGGGGTATGAAATGGCTCGAGCGAGTGAGCAGCCACTGCCAGGGCTAACACTGCCTCCCCCTGTCACAAGGAAGTGGGGCCTGATCCCAGTAGCAGACGGGAAGTTGGCAGCCTTTTTGGCTGAGCATGTAGTCCTTACGGCTGAAACCCTCCAATATATGTTCACAAAACTCACATACCGCCAGGGAAAAATGGAAGATATTGAGAGACTTATCCAGGTGAAAGATGGGGTTAACCCGCGGGCTATAGAACCAGACTCACTCCTGCCAGTTTCCTCCCGAATGGTAAGAGATCTGGAGCCTGCTCCCCAAGTGGTGCCTACGGCTTCTTGCTCTGAGCGCCTGCCTCCAACTACGGCCCGAGAGGCCTCTACACCCACTATTATGGTGGAGGGTGGGGGAACTTTTGGGCTACTGATGAATTTGCTGGTGTTTTTTACCATCCTACCACAAAGAGGGAAGCGGGTGCTAAGATGGGACACTGCTCTTGATGTAGCGGAGCACTAAAGACCGCTTCTGAGAAGCAAGAAAGTAATAATAACTAGAAGAGAGATATTGTCGGTGAATCACTTGGTTACGCTAGAGGACAGACAAGTGGTTGTGGTAGCCTTTGTAGCCAGAAGCATTATCCCCCATATCTGTGCATTGTCCAAACATTTAGAACAACAGGCTATCTTTGTCTCACAGGTCTTTCAAAGCTCCCCCCCCGCCCCCGCCCAGGGTGGGTTGACGAGGGAGCTACCGGGGCTATTGAAGAGGACGGGGGCATGGGATTAACCAGATAGGGCGGACACCCCCTAGCCCACCGGTGCCAGTTGCCCCACCTCGAGCCAATAAGCCCAAAAGGATCGAATGTCTAGTGCCGCTGATGCCCAAAACTCCAGGGACGATACCAATAACTAGGGAGCAGGGAGGGATGCCCGCCTTGTTATCAAGAGGGGGGGCCTTGAGGGAGACCCCTCCCCCCAGCGACAGTCTGGTAGGGAGGGTGAAGCTGCCAGTCATACCAGTTCCTCCTTCAGAAGACCCCCAGAGGCGGTTCTTGGATCATTTAGAGTCACTCCAGCATCAGCTGGGGGAAATTCGAGCGGGAGAAAGTAAGCCCCGCTTAGCTACACCACTATCAGTAGTATCGGCCTCCTATTCACGCACCCAGGCTTTTAATTGGATATCCCCAGGAGGGAATGGCGCCTCAAGAGGCGAGGAACAGGCGGGTCTTGTGGTTTTCAGTTCTACCCCGCGGAGTGGACTCAGTGGGGAGTCCATGTCTAGAGAGGGGTGCCCCGTGAGGGGCGGGGCGACAGCTAAGGTATGGCAGATTCAGGAAGGGTCCCAGCTGAGGGAGAAGAGTGCCCCCTTAGCGGAGAGGACACTGGAGGGGCATCCTGGCTTAGACGACCCAGGCACTCCAGGGATACCCCGGACAGAGAGTACCATAATGCCCCTGTCAGAGTTTTGTCAATTGGCTCCCCTGCCCACAGTAGGTAGGGTGCTGAGGCAGAGAACAAGACAAACCCAGGGGAAGTGACAGGAGGCCGGGGAGGATGCCTCTTTCCATTTGACATCATGGAATATCTCAGGATGGAGGTGTCATAATGTAGATTGGAAGAAGAAATACCGGTGGGCTATGGGAGGGGCAGAAATTGAGCAGGTGACCAAATACAAATATCTGGGGGTTATTATTTCAGCCAGCCCAACATGGAATGCCCACTTGAAAGCGGTACAGGCAGTGGTAAGAGCTACAGGGCAGGGTATTGCCAGTTTCTACTGGAAACAAGGGGGGAAATTATTCAAACCAAGTAAAAAATTGATAAAAGCAAAGTTGGTTCCCCAACTCCTTTATGGAACTCAGGTTTGGAGCATTAGTAAGCAAAGTGACATGGAGATAGAGCAAAAGAGGCTGTTCCATATTATTTTGCATGTACCAAAATATATTCCAGCAGTGTTGTTAAGAGCAGAGTCCGGGTTTAAACGTATTGCCCTGTATGCAAAAATAGCAACGATAAAATATTGGTTGTGATTAAATAAGATCGCCTCAGGCTCATTGGCTTCACAAATAATACACTCAGCTCAGGGTCGCTGGTTGGAATTTATTAGCTCTACATTGAGCTCCTTTCAGCAGCGCATCTCCTATCTCTTTCATATACAAAGGCTTGGTTTGAGATTAAATTCCGATATTAGACCAGGAACAACAGTCTGAACATGCTCTGCTGAGCTCTCAGAAAGTAGCCCAAACATACGAGAAGTTTATGCTTCCAAGAAAAGGAGCCACCTCTCTGTCCGACTACAGGATGAGGAGAACTAGGATGGCGCTGACATTAGCCCGTTTTAATGTATGCCCATCAGCAGTTACTAAGGGTAGATTGGAAGGGATACCTCAGCAAGAACGGCTACGTAGGGAATGTAGTAGGGCCAATCATAGATGTGTCGAGACAGTGGCACACATATTGTTGGTCTGCCCTGCCTATCAAGAGTGGAGGGAGATATTTATTGTTCTTCTGCTAAGAGACCAAGGAGGGTGCAGGATGGAGGAAAAATTCTTGCTTGGAGATAAAAATCAGTTGGTTTCTGGAAAAGTGGCTAAGTTCTTGACCTTAGTTAAAAATGTTAAAGATAAATCCCAGACAGATTCTAAATTGGGAGGGGACTAGGAGCCCTGAAGGTGAGGTTATGCGAATTTACAACCACTCGTGAAAGTTTCAATTTCAGGAATGTGAATTGTGGATGATTATGGATAACAAGTGGGGATTGATTTAAAGGGGGGCGGAGTAGGGAAACGGAATTGCGCAGGTGGTCTTAAGAGTTAGCTCGTGAGTTCCCCTATCCAAATACAGTAGTAGTTGTTACCCACTTGCGTCTTGGTAATGTAGTTTTGGCCTTAGTAAATGTCTTTTGTACTAAAGTAAATATTTTTCAGTAGACTACTGGGCGTCTGAAGTCTAGGGGCAAAGTCTGCTGTCCTAAGCTCGGAAAGAGTAAAGTACCCAGCTACCTTTCAAATGATAGTGGCAGACGATGGTTAAGACTAAGGAGGCTTGGGAAGAAAGAGATCTACTTCCCTAGTGGACCCCAAAAGCCGTAATTAGGTACTATAAAGGGTTGTTGTCTGCTGTTGTTGTTTTTTGTTGTTAAATCTCATATTTTGGAACTGATTGTAAGATTGTCCTGTTATAAAGGTACTGTATATGATGCAGACCATAGGGAGGGTGTTCTGTTTAATGTTTGGAGGGCCAGTCACCATGTCCCCGCAGGATATTAGGAAGGGCCTTATTTTAGGCCCTTCCTTGTAGAGTGATAAACTGTGTTCCCTGGCAAAGAATTGTGTTTCCTGGCAAAGAATTAAGAAGGGGACAGGTTGGGTGAAAAAAATAAGGTTGGGGGGATGTATAGTCAACCTCCCGTGGCTATGAAATTGCTATTTTTATATTTATTATAATGTGACGGGACTTGGATAATTGTATATCCTATTGTATTGTATGTTTTATTATCTTATTATTATTATCAGTGTTATTTTGCTATATTGTTATGGCCTAAAAAAGGCTAACAAATAAAATCAAAATCAATCATAATGTAGATCCAGAGTTTTACGCTTTCCTTGGTCAGCATGACATAGTTTTAATACAAGAAACCTGGCTGGCTGTTCCGCCAAGCGAGGCCAGGTGGAGAGGATTTGACACATTCTGGGTAGATGCAACTCCCTCTGTAGTTCAGGGCCATTCTAGTGGTGGCTTGGCATTGTTTATTACATCTAAACTCTCAGCTAAGGTGAAGCAATTAAGGTGCATTAAAGCTAATTTTGGCCTTTTTCATTGCCATCTCCCAAGTGGGTTGGACTTATTGATTGCTATTGCGTATATTCCCCCAGATCACTCACCCTACTATGATCCAGTAATCTGGTCCCAGATAGTGGACTCTGTGAACGAAGTCACGAAGCAATTTCCCGAAGGCCTGGCTAATAATGGGAGGCGACTTTAATACCCAAGTAGGAGACTCCACAAGCACCCAGCTTGTTCATGGGTGGGAGGACTCCTGGGTTACATCTATTCCCATCCCCCCGCGTTACTCTAAAGACAGAGTCATTGGACACAGGAAACACCTATTGGAAAAGTTACTGGTGGAATTAGACCTCATCATTGTTAACGGAAGAGCAGATGGGGACTGCAGCGGAGACTTTAGGTATCACTCCCACCAAGGCTCGAGTGTCTTGGATTTTTTATTAATCCCATTGTATCTATTCCCCTTAGTGGAAAGGTTCCAGGTGGCCCCAATAGGGGTGTCTAACCATTGCCCGCTGGAAATGGAGTTGTGGGGTTCAAAAGGTCGTGAGCGGGGCAGAGGGTTAGAGGGAACCTGGCAAACTAGTGGACCAGTATGCCGCCCAAAAAAGTGGTCGGAAGTCCTGAAAAAGGCGCTGACCAAGGTATTGGAATTGCCACAGGTAGCAGCTGTGTGCACAGGAATGGCAGTACAAGGAACAGATATTATTGCAGGTTATAACAAATTGTTAACACTATTGAAACCTGTTATTACCACCAACACTCTCCTGGGTAGGAGAGCATATTCCACCACTAACACTCCGGTGTGGTTTGATGCTGACTGCAGAAGGGCGCGGGCTCTGTTGAGACGCGCCACGAGGGACCTGAGGTACAGGCCCAACCAAAATGCAAGGTTGAAACTGAGTCAAGCTCGGAAACACTAATTAAGAGACTCGCAGAATGTGGCATGGGCCTCCCTTATTAAAGCTGCTAACGAGAAAGACTCTCGGAAATTCTGGACAATTATTTGTCATGCGCAGAAAGTAGGGGTAGGGGAAGGACAAGGGGATAATATAATACACCCTGAGGCATGGCAAGTTTTCTATGAAACTCTCTTCTCGAACGCCAAGGTAGGGGATGGTGAGCTGACCCTTTAAACAGATTACAGAGTTGGCCACCAGTTTCAGAGGAGGAGGTTATCTCCCTTATAGGGGAGTTAAAAAATGGGAAGGCCCCGGGGCCTGACTTTATCTCCACCGAACACCTGAAAAGTGAGCCTGGAAGATGGGCAAGGTGGCTGGCACTTGTATTCTCTTATATTAATGAGACGGGCAGAGTCCCGGCTTCTTGGCTCTCGAGTATCGTAGTCCCCATATACAAAAAGGGGGACTCTAAGAACCCGGCCAACTATCGCCCAATCAGCTTACTATGTGTGATAGCAAAATTATATTCTACACTCCTACTGAGTAAACTACAGTTATGGGTAGAGAGGCAGAAAATAATCGAGCCAGAGCAGGCTGGATTTAGATCGGGCATGGCCACAACGGACCATATCTTCGTTCTGGCTGCGCTGATAGATAAGTTGGTCAAGGATCGGAGAAGGTTTTTTCTTTGCTTTATAGACCTGGGAAAGGCCTTTGATTCAGTTAACAGGGAGCGACTTTGGACCAAATTGCATGCGCTGGATATGGAACCCAGACTACTGTACTTAATAGTTAAACTTCACTCAGGAAACTCATTGAGGGTCCGGGTGAATCGGGAGGGTGCTTTGTCTAACTTGGTACAGGTGAAGGTGGGAGTGAGGCAGGGGTGCCTGCTAGCCCCCATCCTCTTTAACCTCTACATCAATGATTCCATTAAATTTATGAAAGCACGCGAGACCCACGCCCCCAAGATCGGGAACCGTTGCGTGCCATTACTGTCATACGCGGATGATACGGTGCTCATTTCACAGACCCAGGTGGGCCTGAGACGTGCCATGTCCAGTTATGGGGAATATTGCCAAACACAAAAGCTGAATATAAACTATGCAAAGACCAAGGTGTTGGTAGTGAGAGCAGGAGGGGCACAGAAACCACACCGTTGGGAAATTAGAGGGAATTACATAGAGCAAGTCCAGACTTTCACCTACCTGGGGGTGGTTTTCTCAGCCCGTAAGGGATGGAGGGCTCATTTCATTGCTGTGCAAGAGAGGAAAATCTATGACGGCAATCATAAGGTTCTTCTTCAGACAAGGGGGGAGGCTGATTTCCCCAGCTTTGCGACTTTTTAGGGCAAAGACGGTGGGTCAACTACTATATGCCTTTCCGGTATGGGGACTGGGGTTCCTCTCTAAACTGGAAAGGTTCCAGAATAACTTTCTGAGAGCAATTCTGGGTGCTCCAAGATGCACGCCTCAGGTTATACTGAGGATGGAAGCTGGTTGCTTGCCACTCAAAACCTATGCCTCCCAGGTTTTGCTTGCCTATTGGATTAGGATGGTTTGCTTCACCCCGCCCACAGGTAACTCATTGGTGGGACTGGCTATTTCTTCTGGCTTGGGGGCTGGGTGGCAGGCCTCGGGAGCTCAGGAGATTTTCAAGTTAGGGTTCTCCCCGGAATTCATGGGGCAACTTGGGATAAATGCGGCCAAGGGGCTGCTTAAGAGGAGATTAAGGGACCAGACCCTTCAAGTGGAGGATGCCCTCCTGGGCAACCAGAGGGTAGCACCAGACTTCAGACCCCATAGGTCCTCCTCTCCGGGCAACCACTACCTTTTTACATGGCAAGATGCCAACAAGCAAACGGCGTTTTTTAGAATGAGAGCCAACATTTTTCCGTCAGCGGTACTGGAAGGGCGATACACTGACATTCCATCTGAGCAGCGCTTGTGCCCACTATGCCATCTGGGAGAGGTGGATACGGCGGACCACATACTCGGCCACTGTACCGCATTTGCAGGCCCCAGATACAAGTACCTGGGGAGGTGGCTTCTAGATAAGGCCCCATCAGGGGCTGGTAAGAAGCATCTCCTGAGCCCGGTTGATTCTGAGACATCAAGAGCGGTAGCCAACTTTTGCTGGGAGGCAATCCAGATTAGAATGAGGATTTTGGCCCCCCTGACCACAGTACGACCACAGTATGACTGAAAGATCTTAAGCCTTACGGGCTCAGTCACCTAATGCTATTACTTAGACCTTGCTGTATAATATAAGAGGGGGGAAGCGTGGGTATCGTGGATATTATACAAGTCTTTGGATGCTTTTTTTATGTTCATGAGCATGTTGGCTCATTTTTATTTCATTTTTAGTGCATTTGTTATGGCAAAATTTTGCTAAACAATAAAACTTTATTATTTAATAATATATGACAAGTCAACAAAATACTGGACAAGGAGAGCACCTTCTTTCATGTTTTTAATATCACTCTTATGTTCCCCAGAATGTATCTTCATTTTTCTATTGGCTTTTCCTATATAAAGTTTGTTGCAAGGGCAAGAAATGGCATATATCACACGGTTCCATGTGACCGTATTCCAGGTACTGAAGAAGTCAGGCTGACTGGCCTATAATCCCTGGTGCGCCCCGTTCCCCTTTCTTGAAAATAGTCCCTAGGTTTGCTTATTTTCTCCAGCAGTCCAGTAAATTATTCTATTGAGTTCAAAGGTTCCTTTTATCCCCCACCCACCCCCCGCCCCCATATCTGTTATGCCTCCTGGAAGTAATATTGCTCCAAGTGACTTTCCCAGTAAATAATTCATAATCAATTGCACTGGCAATGTGCTGGCACTGGACAGCCGTCCCTCTCCCCAACTGGCCTACAAAGGAGGGGCCAGGATACATTCCTGGGGGTGCTTAGCGATTACTTCATGGCAGAGACAGGCCCCTCCCCACCTGGAACAGCTCTGCCAGAGGAGACTTTGCAGATGCTCGGATAGCGGAGAAGAAAGCTTCATTCACTGCCATCACAGTCGTGGCACAGTCCTTCAAAAAGGATCTATGCCACAGTCGATCGGCGCTCTAACTGCCTCCCCTCCTGCTTCAGCTGCTCCAGACCCCCCCATATAGCAGGGGGACCTATGCTACCGTAGCGGTGAAACGCGGCTGTGCCGATGGCCGTGGTAGTCATTCCATATAGCAACCAGGTCATCGATAGAGCAGCAGTAGCTAGATTTTATTTATTTATTCAAATTTCTGCCCCGCCCTTCCCCTAAATTTCAGGGTGGCTGACATAACAAAAAAACACACACATCCTAACAATATAATAAAACTCCATTGAAAAACCTCATTAAAAACCCACCCTCACCCCCAAACCCTCCCACCTCAACCCCTAATATAATCTCGTCTACCAAATCTTTGCAAAAAAGAAATATTTGACACTGCTGCCTCCAGAAAGTGTTTGGGCCCGGGCTCTGACAGACCTCATGAGGAAAGGAGTTCCACACACCGGGGCAGCCACAGAGAACGCCTCCTTGCAGGCCCTTGTCCTACGGACAAGACTAGCAGGTGATCCCCACCGACCGCAGGGGTCACAGTGGAGCAAGGTGGTCTCTCAGTTGGATTAATTAATCTTTGGGGGCAGACCAACCTAACTGGTCCCCCATCCCAAGAGGAGCATAAGAGGCCCACATAGCCTGACTGGCAGGGATCCCAAGGCCCCATGTGGCTATTGGTCGTCTATTCGGGACCTCCTGGAAGCAGGTTGTTACAGAACCCAATCTCCTCCCCTGTTATCAGTCATTTCCTATAGTGTCCAAAGGTGGCTGGACGTTTGCTGTGGGGCAGACAGCTCCGTCTGGAGCTCGCTCCTCTCAGGGGTTCATCTCGGTCCCTCCCTCCCTCCAAAAAGTACCTGAAGATTTTTCTGTTCTCCAAGTGGTTTTACAGGATCCACCGCTGCCTCCCCTTCATGTCGTTTTACCTGCCTCTTATAAAGGGTTTTAGATGGATTTTCGCTGGTGGTTTTATGGTATTTCACTCTATTTTTGTATTAACGTTGTGAAGTGTCGTGAGCGCCATTTGTGGGTGGGAGTGGGAGCACTATATAAATAAAACATTTCATTATTATCTTTGGCTCTAGGTGGCTTGGCATCTTATCCCAGCTGCCGGACGTGGCTTTGCACCCAGGATACAGGGAATTCTACTGCTCGTTCAGATCTTTGATTTTCTCCCCCTGAGACAGAGGGGCAATTTGGCAGCAGCTTCCGTTTCCTGCTTGGACACTATGAATTCCGGAAGGAGGGGAGATGCTTCTGCAAAATCCTTCTCCCTTGGGTGCTCCCAGCAGCCGCCTCGGATCCTCATTGTCGATGTCAGGCCACCTTTTGGGGCCAGCGTCTGCCCCAACCTTTGTGAAGCACTGGAAAACTTCTTCTCTCTGGTGTGTAGTTTGGCAGGTCCCTGCCATGTCCCGCTGCTCAGCCTGTATGCGGTGCAGAACCAGCCAGAGTGCCTGCTTCCGCTTGTGGTGAGTGTGATGGGATTGGAGCCCCTCTGCCCCCTCTAGGCTGGGCGTGACTCAGCCCCTCTGCCCCCTCCAGGCTGGGCATGACTCAGCCCCTCTGCCCCCTCCGGGCCGGGCGTGACTCAGCCCCTCTGCCCCCTCCGGGCCAGGACTGACTCAGCCCCTCTGCCCCCTCCGGGCCGGGCGTGACTCAGCCCCTCTGCCCCCTCCAGGCTGGGCATGACTCAGCCCCTCTGCCCCCTCCAGGCTGGGCATGACTCAG
>QEPC01001421.1:174638-188771 GCA_003113815.1 Sphenodon punctatus
CCCCCCCCCCCAAAGCACCAGGCTCCCACCCCACTGAGTTCTGTCCAGCTTCTCCCCCCCCCCCAAGCACCAGGCTCCCACCCCACTGAGTTCTGTCAAGCTTTCCCCCACCCCGAAAAGCACCAAACAAGCTCCCACACCTAATGTTTATGAATTTATTAATATAAACACATCTGGCAGAGAATTGTTTCTCCAAAATCTGAAATGTTATTTAGGGCTGGAATTTGATCCTTTTTCGATACCATTTGAGAATGGACTAGTTTGTCAAGGGGGATGGGGCATCACTGGAGACATCTGTCAGGAATCCCGTTCATGGCAGAGCTGGGGGGCTATTAATTATTATTATTATTATTATTATTATTAACATTTGTACAGCACCAGCCGTGTACCTGGTGCTTTTCAGAACAAAGATAAAGACGTGGTCCCTGCCTATGGCTTACAATCTAAAAAGACAAGGAGGGGGTGACAAGGAGAGGGGGCAAAGGGAAGACAAGACCCGCTCCCTTCTCACCTCCACCTAAGAGCATTTCCCCTACTTGCTGAGTGCCACAATTTGCCCTTATTCTGTTTGGCTCCTTGCTGTCTGCTCCCATCAGCGCAGTATCATTCCGAATGCTTTCGAGAAGGAGTCTCTGCCTCTGTCAGGGGTGGAGCTGGCTGGAGTCTGCATCCTGAACCCCCTCTTCCAATTCTGACATTCTAGGATTCTGGGCTCTCATCCACTCCCCAAAGAGACTTTATCATGTCATTTTCCTTTTATAATTGACTCCTCTAAATGTGCCCTGTGTCACCCAGGGACAAGCTGCAGCAGCAGCAGCAGGAGAGTGGGGACGGAGCTGCCCCTGGGTGTTCTGGGAGCTCCTGTACAGACAGGAGTTTTCCCTGGAGGAGACTGTTTCATGACATAGGAGAAGCTGCCTCCATCCCATTCCCTGGTCTATAGGATCCCTTTTCAGTATCCTGGGAACTGCTCAGCGGCCAGGAGATAGGGACCCAGACATGAGATGCCAGTACGGAGCTCAGCTAACCCTAGGCCGGAGGGGGAATTGCCTGTGAGAAGACCCTCCATTCTCGATTCCATCCAGTGCCCCTTCTCTTACCTTGCTGCTTCTAGCTCAAGGCGGCTCCAGTTCCACTGGGGGGGAGTGACAGGCAGTTGGGGGGGGGGGTGTTGCTGCAGGAGGGAATGTGTGCTGGGCTGTCAGGGAAGGGTTGGAGGAGCCCTGGGGGCAGAGAAAGGGGCCTTCAGCCTGGAGTGGGGGCAGGAGGCTTCATGTTATGTTCTTGCTAAGGCAGCCAATGTGAATCCTGTCCTGCTGAGAGGACAGCCGAAGCAGACTGCCTGCCAGCATGTCACAGCAGCTAAAAGGCTGACTGAGGCTAGGGACTAAATACTGGGGATTCAAGGCTGTGGGAGAGTGCATCGTTCAGGCCAAATAATTCCTTAAGGGAGATGTTATTAGAGGTGAATTATTGCTCCCTCTCAATTTCCCTGAACAATATTTTTCAGCAAGTTAAAGGGAACTTTCCTCGGCTTCAGAGCTGCATCACGGAGCTTTGTTCCTTACCAAGGGAAGGGTCCTTCCGTCTGAAGGGGCATGGGCCTGTGAGGCAGGCTGTGCAGGACGGGCTGCAGCAGTTTAAGGAGTATGCCCGGCACGCGATAGCAGGAGGCTCGCTGGACACGTCTTCCGTCGAGGTAAGAGAGACACGTGGGCACCCTAAGCAGGAGTAGGCGAGGCGGCACCGTCCCATAGACACCCTAAGCAGGAGTAGGCGAGGCGGCACCGTCCCATAGACACCCTAAGCAGGAGTAGGCGAGGCGGCACCGTCCCATAGACACCCTAAGCAGGAGTAGGCGAGGCGGCACCGTCCCATAGACACCCTAAGCAGGAGTAGGCGAGGCGGCACCGTCCCATAGACACCCTAAGCAGGAGTAGGCGAGGCGGCACCGTCCCATAGACACCCTAAGCAGGAGTAGGCGAGGCGGCACCGTCCCATAGACACCCTAAGCAGGAGTAGGCGAGGCGGCACCGTCCCATAGACACCCTAAGCAGGAGTAGGCGAGGCGGCACCGTCCCATAGACACCCTAAGCAGGAGTAGGCGAGGCGGCACCGTCCCATAGACACCCTAAGCAGGAGTAGGCGAGGCGGCACCGTCCCATAGACACCCTAAGCAGGAGTAGGCGAGGCGGCACCGTCCCATAGACACCCTAAGCAGGAGTAGGCGAGGCGGCACCGTCCCATAGACACCCTAAGCAGGAGTAGGCGAGGCGGCACCGTCCCATAGACACCCTAAGCAGGAGTAGGCGAGGCGGCACCGTCCCATAGACACCCTAAGCAGGAGTAGGCGAGGCGGCACTGTCCCATAGACACCCTAAGCAGGAGTAGGCGAGGCGGCACCGTCCCATAGCATTCAGATAGATTCAAATGGGGAGAAGCCACAGCTTTGCTCTGAGTCACGGGGCGGGGCACGGCCTGAGGCCCCAGCTGCAGTCATTGGCAGAGTGGCTGGAAGTGAGGTGCTGAGCCCCATGAGAGGATTGATCGGGACATCGCCACTGGCCACACCTCAGCGGGAGGGATGTGTCCAGTTTGGGAGCCTCGTCGTAAGGAATCCCTTGACAAATTGGAGCGGGGTCAGTGGAGGGTAACGCAGACAATAGTGTGTCTGAAAAACAAGTCTCAGTTTATTTTATTTATTTATTTATTTATTTATTATTTATTTATTTATTTTACACACTTACCCCGCCCCTCCTGCTAATAGCAGCTCGGGGAAGCTAACAATATCAAATTACAAGAAGGCAAGTAAACCACTGGAAGATTCCTGGTAAATAGCAATCCACAGGCTTATAGCCTGAAGTCAGGGATACACGTTCCAAGAAAGCTGCCCGGTTTCCAAATGGACAGTAGCAGAGGGAACCCCGTTCGGAACCCTTAAAAGAGAGCGGAGAAACCTCAGCTGAAGGGGGGCAAGGTCAAACGTTTGTTGAATGGCCCAAATGGAGGCCCCATAAAGCAATTGAGCCCTCGGCTTGGCCTCCAGAACATGGCAGGCAGGAGCAAAAAAGCCCCTTCCCTGTTATGGAAAAAACATAGTATCGACAAAATACATCCACCAGCCTTAGCTCTGGCCGCTAAAAAATGTAAGTTCCAGGCCAAAGAAGCCTGCAACCAAATCCCCAAATACTTGTAGCTCCACACTTGTTCTATGTGGGAGCCATCAATAACCCAGGAGTACCTTTTCCTGGCTCGACCGAAAACCAGAACCTTTGTTTTAGAATAATTGATTTGGAGCCTGTTTCTAAGACAGTAAGCAGCAAGTGTGTTAAGTTGCCTCTGGAGACCAACTCTTGTTTGCAACAAAATTGCTGCATCATCAGCATACAATAAGATGCCAACCGGGTGAGAATCCAGTTTCGGAGGAAACAAACTAGGGACAGACAGTAATGGGACCAGGTCATAAAGAAATAACTTAAACAAGGTTGGGGCCAACACACACCCCCCGGCGAACACCAGAGGCTGCGCAAATCCGGTTGGACAAAGTACCAGACTGGTCCATACGGACTGCTAGTGTGGTATGGCTATGAACAGCTTCCAGGAGGGCTAGAAACCTTCTATCTATAGTAGACCTCTTTAATTTGTCCCAGAGGAGCGGTCTGTCAACAGAATCGAACGCCCCTCTGAAATCCACAAAAGCACAAAACAGTCTCTGGTGACCCCTCGTATATTTCTCAGCCAAATGAGCAAGTGTCAAGTAGTGCTCCACCGTAGACCTCTGGGCCTGAAATCCTATTTGCTCTGGGTAAATAATTGTCTCCTCAATCAGCCAGGTCTCAAGACGCAATAATAACTGCTTTGCATATAACTTAGCAATGATACTCAATAGGCTGATTGGCCTATAGCTCCCTGGCTGGGACAGGAGCCCATCCTTATAGATAGGAACTATTCTTGGGGGGGCTTGGTTCATTCCAAGATGCAGCGGACCTATTATCTAGGGACCTGAGGTCCGTCAAGGCACTAGTCCGGGTAAGACTTATTGATGTCAGCAGACAGGAAGATTCTGCAGTAGTCTCAGAATGTTCCACTTTGTTAGGCTATGTGCCACTATTATTGGGCCCTGGAGTTCCCGCGAAATATCTGTTGGTCAAGGTTTCTTTAAGGAAAACCTGGTTGTTTTTGTGTGCGCGGCTCAATGCCCTGCTGACTCGGCTGTTGGAGGGGCGCTACAGTGGGATTTTGCGGCATTTAAGACTTTGTCCTTTTGACAACCAGGAGGCTGAGGGCACGGAGCATAGTTTTTGCTCCTGCCATTTATATGATCCTCAGAGGATAACCTGGTTGTCGGCCTTTTGGGGACGCTTGCCTGGGTGCACCCCAGATGAGCTGACTCGGTTTCTTCTCTCAGACACTGCCAAAGAGGTGACCTCAGCAGTTATGTCTTTCCTGGTTTGTGCCTTTGACGCTCGACGGAAGTTTTTGACTTTTCAAGCTCAATAGGTGTTAGGTGCCTTTTGTAATTACTGGTTTGTTTTGCCTGGTTAATCTGAAGGGGTTGGGAACTTTTGTTCGGGTTGAAGCCAAAAGATGTTTTATTTATCTAGCCCCTGACGCCCATTTTAAGTTGTATTAGTTTAGTTGTATTAAGGCCGTTGGGGGGGTTGTACTTTTTGTGTTGGTTTGATTTTCCTCTTTTGTATGTGTTTTTAATTTTATTTTATTAGTGTTATTTATTCTTATCTTTTGGTGCTGTCTATATTCGTAATTGTGTCTGTTTGGTTGTTTGTGGACAATGAGCAATGGTCACGCCCTTTGAATAAGTTTGAATTTGAATATAAAATTACACGTATAAAATAACAGTACAAACCATATGGTGGGGCACCAATTTTTTTTAAAAACCTCCCTAACCCCCCACCAAACGCCTGGTGGAACAGCCAGATCTTACATTGTCATCTCAAGGAGGTGAGGTCCAGGACCACCCGGGCCTCTGTTGAGAGGGAGTTCCACAGCCTCGGTGCGGCCACCAAGAATGCCCTCTCCATCGTCGCCCCCAAGGGGGACTTAGAGAAAGGTGCCCCTGGTCGACTACAGGGCCCGATCCAGAGCACCAGTTCCCCACAGCTGCCAAACACCGAGTAAGCACCGAGACTGCCAGGTCTGGGTCGTGTCATCAGCATATTGATGACACCGAACATCAAACCCTCTCACGAGCTCACCGAGCGGCTGCATATACACGTTGAACAGGAGAGGGGACAGAATAGAACCCGCGGGACTCCACACAAGATAGGAATGAGGAAAGGTTGAAGGAACTGGGTATGTTTAGCCTAGCAAAGTGGAGATTAAGGGGAGACACAATAGTGTCTTCAGATCTCTAAAGGGCTGCCCCCAAGAAGAGAACAGGGAGCTGCTCTGCCTGGCTACAGACTGGGCAAGATTAGAAACAAGGGGCTCAAGTGACAGGAAGGGAGATTTCTGTTAGAGATCAGGGAAACTCCCCAGCACAGCAGTCCGAGCTGTGAAGCCATGGAACTGTTCTAGGCTTTCTGTCGCTGGAGGGTTTCAAAGAGAGGCCAGACAACCACCTGCCAGGGAAGTTATAGCTGTCGTCATTCTGCCTCCAAGCAGGGCGTGGGACTAGATCCCCTAAGGCATGCGTGCAAACCGTACACAACTTGCACTGCCTGCATGAGTTTAGGATCCAGCCCACTGTCCCTACAAGCCTGGGCCACTCCTTCTCTGGACTGGTCCCTCCCTCCTATTTCCTTTGATGCCGAGTGCATGGCTAAGCTGGCGTCGGACGTGATCTGACGCCGACCGACTTCTCCATAGGGTGGTCCTATGTTGAGGCTGTGAGGACAGCAAGGAAGGAGTTCTTTGCCACCCTCATAGCATCTGCGAAGTCACACCCGGCGAAGCTGTTTCGGGTGGTGCGGGGGCTGGTCAGTCCACCTGGACAGGGACTTGTCCCAGGCCCGCTGTGAGGAGTTTGTCACCTACTTCGCAGACAAGATCGCTCGGATTCGGAGCGACTTTGACGCTGGATTAGGGGCAGTAAGTAGAGAGTGCGAGATGATGGAGGCCCCATCCAGTGTAGCTTTGTGGAGGGAGTTTCAGGAAGTGACGCCGGCTGATGTGGTGGATGTCCTGGCGTCTGTAAGGGCCACCTGTTGTGAACTTGATCCATGCCCGTCCTGGCTGGTGAAAGCCTCCAGGGAGACCTTGGGGATGGTGCTGACGAGGGTAGTGAATGCGTCCTTGCAGCAGGGGAGGTTGTTGCCCAGCAGGGGAGGTTGTTTCCCAGCAGCACCCCCTGCTGAAAAAGCCATTGTTGGATGTGGATGCTCTCGCCAGTTACCGACCTATCTCTAACCTTCCCTTTTTAGGGAAGGTTATTGAGTGGGCGGTGGCAATCCAGCTCCAGGCGCATCTAGATGGCATCGGTTTCCTGGACCCATTTCAATCTGGGTTTCACCCCGGCTAAGGCACCGAGACGGCGTTGGTGGCCTTGGTTGACGATCTCCGCCGGGAGATGGACACAGGATGTTCGACATTTCTTATCCTGCTAGATCTCTCTGCTGCTTTTGACACCATGGACCATGGGCTGCTGCTGAGGCGGCTGCGTGACCTGGGGGGTCTGGATGGGACCATTCTTGAATGATTCCGTTCATTCCTCTCGGGGAGGAGCCAGCGAGTGGTGCTGGGGGATGAGACATCTTGCCCCCGCGCCTTATCGTGTGGCGTTCCGCAGGGTTCTATTCTGTCTCCATTATTGTTTAATGTATAAATGCAGCCCATGGGGGAGGTCGTGAGAGGGTTCGGGGTGCGGTGTCACCAATACACTGACGATACTCAGCTGTACCTCTCCTTTTCAACGGACCCAGACCCTGCTGTCTCATTGCTATCCCAGTGTCTGGAGGCCGTGGCTGAATGCATGTGGCAAAGCAAACTGAAGCTCAACCCCAATAAGACGGAGGTGATGTTGGTGGGGAGAGCGAGGGAGGTAGTGACCCCCCTGATTGGGGGGTTCACCCTCCTATAGCTCAGCAGGTCTGGAGTCTGGGGGTGATATTGGACGCAGATCTCTGCCTGGAGCGGCAGGTGGAGGCAATCGCAAAGGCTGCTTTTCACCAGCTGCATCTGGTACAGAGGCTGCGTCCGTTCATCTCCGGCCTGGACCTGGCCTCCCTCATCCATGCCTTTGTCACCTCGAGGCTGGACTACTGCAACGCGCTCTATGTGGGGCTTCCCTTGTGCCTGGTTCGGAGGCTGCAGCTAGTGCAGAATGCAGCGGCCCACCTCCTTTCAGGGACAGGTCATCGGGAGCACATAACACCTGTGCTCAGGACTCTGCACTGGTTGCCGATAGCGTGCCGAGCCAGGTTCAAGGTTTTGACTTTGATCTACAAGGCCCTTTACAGTCTGGGCCCCTCATACCTCAGGGACCACCTCGCCCTCCGCGCCCCAGAGTGGCTCCTTCAGTCTGCCGGGGGGGCCTTCTTGGAGTGTTAAGCGGGGGGCCACAATGGAGAGGGCATTCTCGGTGGCTGGGCAATGCCTTTGGAACTCCCTCCCAGAGGAAGCTCGCCTGGCCCCGAGCCTTTTGACATTCCAGCGAAGATGTAAAACCTGGCTGTTCACCCAGGCCTTTGGGGAGGGTGGAAGGGTGGGTTAATGGGGTTTTATCTCCCCTACCCTATTTTATTGTTTTCAATGTATCCCTGGCCCTGTTTTAATACTTTATGTATTTTTGATGTGTTTTTAACTGGTTTAATATGTTTTTTATATTTTTTTGTTGGAAGCCGCCCCGAGCTGTTCTCAGGAGGGGCAGGGTATAAATCTAGAAATAAATAAATCAGCTCCCTGGGCAGACACATTGCTTTCTTTGGATGACTCCCATTTTTCTTTTCCATTGGGATCATTTGTGATCGTGCCCACAGTATCTCTCTTTTTGGACAGTCCCAGCCTTCTTGGACTTCTTTAGATTATCGAACCATGGAATCCTACAAATCATTTCTCTGAGTTCATTCAAATGAAGCCCCAAATCTGCATTTACCCACCTTGGCCTTTCCTTAGGCTCATGAACTCTGATATTATATGATCACTTCCTACCTTAAAACATGGCTTCTGCAAGCAAAAGGCGTAACGGCATCTCTGTTTGGGGGGAGGAACTTTTCTAGATCATAAAAGGGCATGGTCTGGCAGCTGTGTCCAACCCTTTCTTAAACCCATAGGCCTTGACCACCTCCTCTGGCAACAAATTCCACGAGTGAATTGAATCTGCTGCTAGTTAGTTTCATGGAGTGTCCCTTAGTCCTAGTACTATTTGAAAGGGTCAATAACGGCTCCCTGTCTGCTCGTTCCCCACCACTCATGATTTTCTAAACTTCTGTCCTATCCCCTCCAAGCTGAAGAACCCCAACCCATCCAGCCTCTCTACATAGGGGAAGCCGTTCCAGACCCTGGATCATTTTTGTTGCCCTTCTCTGTCTCTACTCTGTCTTTTTTGAGATGGGGCGGCCAGAACTGCACACAGTACTCAAGGTGCCGTCGCACCACAGATTTATAGAGCAGCATTATGATATTCTCTGATTTATTCTCGATTCCTTTCTGACTAATTCCTAACATTCTGTTTGCTTTTTTGACGGCTGCCACCGCACACTGAGCTGAGGATTTCAGTGTATTGTCCACAGTGACTTCAAGGTCCATTGGTGGTAGCACTGTAACCCCTGTGGCCATCTCATCAGCAGTCAGGTCAAAAATGGTCACAACCTGGTACCTCCATGATCATCCCAGACTCTCCCGGGCCTTTTCAGTTCCCCCCGCATCTCGACAAACACCCTGCCTCTTGTGTTTCCTACAACGGGCAGTTCACCGGCGTTCCTGCTTCTTGCGTGTGTACTCTCGCGCTTGTAATGAATCAAGGCTTTGGAAACGTTTTGCAAACACAGTGGTGTGACTAGCAAAATGATGGTGGGTGACCCACTCAAACTACCGTGAGTGAGTGAGTGATCCAGGAAACAAGGATTGCCTCCTTTTTAAATCAGGGTGTCACTTCTGAGGGCATTCTGCAGCCAGCATGAACACTAGAGTGTCTGCTAAGACAGCCAATAGCTGATGGAATCTATGACCCAAACTAAGCACAAGAAGAAGCCTTGCCCGGATTGAAAGCCTTAGCCCTCCTTTGTCACTTTCAGTTCCTCTCTTTAAGATTGATCTGTGTTAGAGGAAAGTCAGCTCTCCTGCCGTATCTGCATTCCAGATAGTCCTGAGCAACCTACACTCACATTCTAGGGTTAGGCACTCCCCCATTCTGGGCATGAAACTCCCACTGACATCAATGGGGCATTTGTACTAAAATCCTAGTTATGCCTCAAAGTATGTCCGCAGTTCATTAAAACATCTATTCACACGGAGGAAGGGAAAACGTTTCACTATTGAGCAAGTCTGTCGAGTAGCAAAGCACAGGAAAGCCCAGAAAATGCTCATTGTTTCAGCACAATCATGTTTCTATCACTTTTCAGGGCAGAAAGAACATGGGATGTCTGTACTTTTAAAACAGAAGCTGCTTTCTAGCCAGCACCTAACTCTCTGTGTGATAGTAGCCCAAGGTTGTCACACCAAAATGCAGGGCCCCCTGCCACGAACCCTCATCAGATGGAACGTCTTCCCTTAGACCCTGTTGAAACTCCACTCTGGAAAGAAGGTGTGCATGGGTTGGGGGAGCTGGGAGCGCAGGAATGAGATGAAGGTTTCCACTAGTTTAACTACATCAGTCTTTGAACCACTTCGGGATAAGAGGAAGGCCTAAGGGATCACGTAATGCCCATAGTGTGTCACTTAGCACAAAATTAGCAGCTGCCTTTATTAGGAGGGTTCTACAACTTGCTAGCAAAGGGACAGATAACAAAGTGCAGAGTCAGAAGGGCTATCAAATGTGTATGAACAACACTGCCCTGCTCTGGGGCCGCCGTCGGGTGACTTGTCCCCGACTGCTCTGCTCTGGGGCTGCCGTCGGGTGACTGGTCCCCCACTGCCCTGCTCTGCAGCCACCGCCAGGTGACTGGTCCCCCACTGCTCTGCTCTGGGACTGCCGTCGGGTGACTGGTCCCCCACTGCCCTGCTCTGCAGCCACCGCCAGGTGACTGGTCCCCCACTGTCCTGCTCTGCAGCCACCGCCAGGTGACTGGTTCCCCACTGCCCTGCTCTGGGGCCGCCGCCGGGTGACTTGTCCCCGACTGCTCTGCTCTGGGACTGCCGTCGGGTGACTGGTCCCCCACTGCCCTGCTCTGCAGCCACCGCCAGGTGACTGGTCTCACACTGCCCTGCTCTGGGGCCGCCGTTGCGTGACTGGTCCCCACTGCTCTGCTCTGCAGCCACCACCAGGTGACTGGTCTCCCACTGCTCTGCTCTGGGGCCGCCGTCACATGACTGGTCCCCCACTGCCCTGCTCTGGGGCTGCCGCCAGGTGACTGGATGCCCACTGCCCTGCTCTGGGGCCATCGCCGGGTGACTGATCCCCACTGCCCTGCTCTGGAGCCATCGCCGGGTGACTGGTCCCCACTGCCCTGCTCTGGAGCCATCGCCGGGTGACTGGATCCCCAGTGCCCTCCTCTGGAGCCATCGCCGGGTGACTGGTCCCCACTGCCCTGCTCTGGGGCCGCCGCCAGGTGACTGGATCCCCAGTGCTCTGCTATTGTCAGCTCTGCCACCCGTGGAGGCCTCTGAATTCGCTCGGGCCTTCCCCGCTGTCAGTGGGGAGGGTCCTGCCACAACCTGCCCCTGCCCCCAGTAGGGACGCAGGACGCGGACGTCCCGGCTAGGGCACCACCAGCTGGGAGCGGATTGCGGCCTGTGGCCACGCCCCCAACATCGGGGCTCCACGTAGGGATTCCCCCGCCCCTGCTACGGCACTCAGAGCAACTGCGGGCACGTACAGTGGCGGGGCTTGGGACTGAAAAGCCAGCGCCCCAAGGGCAGCAGCGCTGGTGATTGCAAATGAAAACCCCCCACCCCCCCTTGAGCTGTGGGTGCATGTTTACTTGGATGAGAGAGAGAGACTTAAAATTGTACTTGTGGACCTTCCTGACCCATGGACCTGAAAGCATCTGTGCGTGAGTGTGTTTGGTGAGACTCGTGAATTGGTGTGACTGCGGGACCTGGTGGGGGTGCGTGGGGCTGCTGTTGGGTGGTTCTGATCATTCCTGGCTGGGTGAACCCAGAGGGGGGTGATGGGCAGTGGCTCATAGTCCCCTTGGGAGTTCCCTTGTGGGGTCCTGCAGGGTTCCATCTTGTCCCCACGCCTGTTCAATGTGTATCTGAAGCAGCTGAGCGAGGTTGTACAGAGATTTGGAGTAAAGTGTCATCACTAGGCTGATGACACCAAACTCTCTTCTTCATCTGACCCAGACCCTGCAGTCTCAGTGCTTACCTGGTGCCTGGTTGCTACTGGGAACTGGATGCAGCCAAGCCAATTGAAGCTGAACTCAGACAAGACCAAAATGATGATGGTTGGCCAGGCTTATGACCTCGGAGACGTAGGGATGCCTCTTATTGATGGGGTCCAGCCTCCTTTGATCACTCAGGTTCACAGCCTTGGGGTGCTCTTGGATCTGTAGCTGCGTCTTGATTGCCAGGCTGTGGCAGGGGCCAGAAGTGCTATTCACCAGTTACATGTGGTGAGAAGACTGCGACCTTTGTTATCAGATTCAGATTTGACCACCCTCCTCCAGGCTTTCATCACTTCAAGGCTAGATTACTGCAATGTGCTTTGCGTGGGGCTGCCTTTGGTAACTGTTTGAAAGCTGCAATTGGTGCAGACTGCAGTGACTTGTCTTCTGTTGGGGGCATGTCACCAGGAGCACATTACACCAGTGCTCCAGAGTCTGCATTGGCTGCCAGCTGGTTTCAACCTGTACAGCAGCTTCCCTGCCCGCTCTGACTGAACTGGTGTTGGAGGTGGTCTTGTGGTCCCCCGGGATGGTGATTATTAATTATTATTATTATTATTATTATTATTAACAAACATTTCTATAGCGCCAGCAGTGTACCTGGCACTTTACAAAGTAATAAAATAGACACGGTCCCTGCCCCTAGGGTTTACAATCTGAG
The DNA here is from genome assembly GCA_003113815.1 of Sphenodon punctatus. Classification (NCBI taxonomy): domain Eukaryota; kingdom Metazoa; phylum Chordata; class Lepidosauria; order Sphenodontia; family Sphenodontidae; genus Sphenodon; species Sphenodon punctatus. Next base: position 186,747 of record QEPC01001421.1, read on the forward strand.
AGACAGGAGCTGGGGGAGAGACTTAGGAAGGGGAACAGAGGGAGAGACAAGGGGTCTAACATTCATGAAGATGCGAGGTCTCAAGTGCACGTACTTGGCTTGGTTACGATGAGAATGACAGCAGGCAGGTCCATGTTGCAAGGATAAGGGTAAACCGATCGTAGGTATAGGAATAGTGGCTCAGCAGGATAAAGAGTCAGACAGAGCAGAGCGAAAGAGGTGAGTTTTAAGGAGAGATTTGAAGGTATGAAGGGAGGGGGCAAGGCGGATGTGGACAGGGAGGGAGTTCCAGGCATGGGGGGCAGCAAGTGAGAAGGGACGAAGGCGCTTAGGGGAGCAGGGAAGGCGTGGAAGGGTGAGAGAAGGGACAGAGGAGGAGCGAAGTGCACGGGCTGGAGTATGGAGGGCGATAAGTGCAGAGAGGTAGCGGGGAGCGAGGTTCTGAAGAGCTTGGTGATCCTGGGGGACTTCAATATTCATGCCGACACTGGTCTTGAAGGGGCGGAGTGTGAGTTCATGGCTGCCATGGCAACCGTGGGCCTGTCTCAGAGAGTTGTGGGCCCCACACGTTGAAGGACATACCCTGGATATGATATTTTGCACTGGCCTTGAGGTGGGGAATCCATTGGTGGGGGAGGTGTCAACAGTGCCCCTTGTCATGGATAGATCATTATCTCCTCCAGGCCGGTATCCTAACATGCATCGGTCCCCAAGAGGGTAGAGAGCCAGTTCGGTTGGTTTGCCCCCGAAGGCTTATGGAATCAGAGAGGTTCTGGAATGCTCTGGGGGATATTCCTTCTGATTTCAATGGCCATTCACTCAATGACCTCGTGGCCTTTTAGAATTTTGTGTTGATGGAGGCCATTGACCATGTGGTTCCCAGGCGTCCACTCTTGAATCGCTGACAATGCAGGTCCCCGTGGTATACGGAGGAGCTGCGGCACATGAAGCGAGAAGGGTGGCAGTTAGAGCAATGGTGGTGGCATTCTCACACTGAAGTTGACCGATTGTGACACAGAGTCTGGTTACGTACCTATGCCATGGTGGTGCAGACAGCAAAGAAGGTTTTCTTTGCTGCCCTCATCGCATCTGCTAAGTCCCGTCCGACTGAGCTTTTCTGGGTGGTGAGGGGGCTGGTCAGTCCAGCCTCCGTCCGCCTGGATCCAGAGTTATCTAATGCTCGCTGTGACTTGTTTGTGGACTTTTTTGCAGATAAAATCACTCAAATTCATCACGGTTTCGACGTGGCACTTTTAACAGCAAGTGAGCCAAAGGCAGTTGAAGCCCCATCTTGTCCTGTTTTATGGGGTGAATTTCAAGACATGTCACTCTCTGATGTGAGGGATGTTCTTGGGACTGTTCGAGCCACTTATTGTGAATTAGATTCCATGCCCGTCCTGGCTGGTTAAAGCCAGTCAGGAGACATTAGGGCCATTGCTGGCCAGGATAGTCAGCGCCTCCCTTAGGGAGGACAGGGTGCCAGACCACCTCAAGGAGGTGGTGGTGCAGTCCCTGCTCAAAAAGCCATCATTGGACATTGACGCCCTGGCCAGCTATCGGCTGGTCTCTAACCTTCCCCTTTTAAGGAAGGTTATTGAACAGGGGGTGGCTTGGTGGCTTTAGGAGCATCTGGACTAGATCAATTTCTTGGACCACTCACAATCTGGCTTTCATCCGGGTTATGGCATGGAGACTACGCTTATTTATTTATTTATATAAAATGTATATCCCGCCCCTCCTGCCCACAGGGCAGTCTCTCCGGGGCAGCGAACAACAATATAAAAATAAAACAATTTAAAACAGTTAAAAATACAAATACAGGGGGGGGGAAAGACCCTACCCCCCACCCTACCCCTCGCCAAAACCCTGGCGGAACAGCCAGGTCTTACATAAATGCCAAAATAGCAGGAGAGTGGGAGCCAGTCAAGCCTCCTCTGGGAGTGAATTCCACAGCACGGGGGCAGCCACCGAAAAAGATCTAATATCGGTGGCCACCTGCCTCGCCCGGGAAACCTCCAAAAAGGC
>QEPC01001421.1:200479-220910 GCA_003113815.1 Sphenodon punctatus
TGGGGCTGTCCGAGAAGCTGGTCCGGAGGCTGCAGCTGGTGCAGAATGCCGCGGCCCGTCTCCTTACTGGGGCGGGTCGCAGGGAGCACATGACACCAGTGCTCCGGACTCTGCACTGGCTGCCTATAAAGCACCGGGCCAGGTTCAAGGTGCTGGTTTTAACCTTTAAAGCCCTTCATGGCCTGGGCCCTGCCTATCTGCGGGACCGCCTCACTCGCCATGTGCCCGTGCGACCCTTAAAATTGTCCGTGGGAGCCTTTTTGGAGGTTCCCCGGGTGAGGCGGGTGGCCACCGATGTTAGATCTTTTTTGGTGCCCACCCCCGTGCTGTGGAATTTGCTCCCGGAGGAGTTCGGTTGGCTCCCACTCTCCTGCTGTTTTGGCGTGTATATAAGACCTGGCTGTTCCGTCAGGCTTTTGGCGAGGGGTAGAGGTGAGGTGGGGGTGGGGTTTTTCCTCACATATTGTAATTTTAAATTGTTTTTTGAATTTTTATATTTTTATTGAGTGTTGTTCCCTGCCCCGGGCTGCCCTGAGGGCTGGAGGGGCGGGATATAAATTTTAAATAAATAAATAAGAAAGAGAGATTGACTGCTGTCGGAGACAGGATGCTGGGCTGGATGCACCATTAGTCTGACCCAGTCGGACACTACTTATGTTCTTGTGCCCTACTGGGTCAGACAAATGGTCCATCATTGCCGTGGTCCCATTTATTTATTTATTTTGATTTATATTCCGCCCTATCCCCGAAGGCTCAGGGCAGCTCACAGACACATATAAAATATAAATGTAAAGTAAATCATTAACACACACCCCAATCTATCCCTGCCCACTGAATGCCCAGTCTTACACTGGCTCCAGAAGACATTCAAACTAGGGCTCAGGCGAGCCAGACTCCAAGGGGAGGGAGTTCCAAAGCTGAGATCATCTCTCATATGACTCGGGCCTGCAGAAACTGGGCCAGGGCTGGAACCCGCAAGAGGCGCCCCCCCGCAAGATCTTAAGGGCATTGGTAATGACCTTTAAAGCCCTAAACAGTCTGGGCCCCGCCTACCTGCGGGACCGCCTCATCCCCCGGGCCACGGTGTGACCCGTACGGTCGACCGGGGATGTCCAACTCAAAGTCCCCCAGGTCTCCCAGGTGGCAACGATGGGGAGGGCGTTCTCAGTGGCCACACCTAGGCTGTGGAATTCCCTCCCGACTGAGGCCCACTTGGCCCCAGACCTCCCGTTCTTTCAGAGCCAAGGCAAGACTTGGCTCTTCCGCCGGGCCTTGGGGGAGGGAGGCGGGGAGCTGGGGAGGGTGGGGGGATTTCATTTTTGCTTTCCACTCTTTTTAGTATTTTATGATTTTAATGATATTTTTAGTTGGTATTTTATATTGTTGTTTTATTGTACGCTGTTGTACACCACCCCGAACTGCTGTTGTGCAGGAGGGAGTGGGATAAGAAACTACGAAATAAATAAAAATAAATATTCTAGCAAAGAGCTGTTTATTTGTGGAACACAGCATGAAGAATTTCTCTGTTAGGGTTAGGATCTTACAAAATTAAAGAGACGCCTCCAGTTAGTCCTATCGATCACTGAAATGGTGAACTCTGAGATGAAGCTGGCAGACTGTGAAACGGGCTCTCGGGGGGTCATTAATTGACCTTGTTTTTAAAGCGGTGTCATAAGGAGATACTGGGCTACAGGTAGACTACAGGTCTAACAAATATGTAAAGGTAAAGGTTAAACATGTATGTAATGTGAAAGCTGAGAACTGGAAACTCACATCATGCAATGGAGAGAGAACAAGATATGCCGGATGTGGATTCAGAAAAAGCCTAAACACCTCCTGCAGACACATAGACCATTGAGTTGAAATGGATTTCTTCCTGTGGACGTTACTGAAAGCACAGAGCCACCTGGCAGGAAAATCAAACAAAGGACCCTGGAAAGGTGCTTAAGGGGGAGACAAGACAATGAAGAGGACTATCTCTCTCAGTTCGTTGAGTTCAGCTTGTTGAGCTTCATCTGCATCATCCTATCTTACCAGCCAGAGAAGGGCTGCACCAAAGGAACTATGAAGTAAGGCCTTTTGGAAACTAAGACTGGGACCCAGCCAAACTTTCCACCGCTGGCTGTGACATGAACTGAAATAGCCTTGGACCTGGATTAGGGCAAGAGCCTAGGGGCGAATTCACACGTGCAGCAATTATCTGGATTTTTAAAAATTGGTTCTCAATAGTTCGCTGTTAACAAGTCCTGTTGCATTCACATGCATGCCATACCGATTTTAAGTACAGCGAAATAATGCATTCAGACCTTCTTGTAGTGCGTGCTTACCCGGCTGCTCAGTACGGTTCAGTTACAGGAAGTGGCCTGTGGGGAGCCAGAAGGTTGCTACTTTGTAGCAAAGTACAACTTTGCTACAACCTTTGCTACAACTTTGCAACAACCTTTGCTGCAACTTTGCAAACTTTGCAACAACCTTTGCTACAACCTTTGTAGCAAAGGTTGCTACTTTGTAGAATCAGGGAATAAAAACGGAGAGCCTGAGGCTGCTGGAAAGAAGCCCCTCGCATAGTGAGGCGCGCTGCTTCTCTCCCTGGTTTCTTTCCGGTATCCCGCTGCTGCTACTGCTGCAGCACTACGGTAGAGGCAGAGGCAGATGATTGAAAGTCCCTTGGAGGGAAGAACTTTTTTGGGGAGAAGCATGGAGGGGAAACATGGAGGGGAAGAACTTTTTTGGGGAGAAGCTGGCTGCAGCCTGCACCCAGCGAGGCAACTACAGGGCTCCAGCTGGTCTCACTGCTTCCGGTAGGGGCAGGAGTAAAACAGCGCACTTGGAAGCACGGTTGCATTCACATCAGAAAAGATTACACACTAGTTAAAACCAGTACGATGTTGCTTTCACACTGCTGTTAAGTGCGGATTTATTGAAAACGGACAGCAAAAAGGTAGGTTTGAGTAGCTTTTCAACACGCATTGCTTTAGTGCGATATTGACTCCATTTAATCGAATTTAAGTGTTCAGACAGGCATGAAACATTCGTTTTTTTTAAAAAATCGCACAAATCAGAACGTCTGAATCCCCCCTAAGTCAGGAGAATCCAAGTACAGATAGGAATGCGTTATCGGTTATGTTGTTTGGATTTCTGTACTCTCGAGTATAATCTTGTACTGCAGCTTATTCCTGATTTATTCATTAAACTTCTTTTAACTGAACTGCGTATGGTCCAGTGGAATCGCTAATCCTAACATTGGAGAGACACAGTTTGCGGTTAATTCTGTGTTTACAAACACAGACGAACCTAGAGAGAAAGAGTCTGTGCTGGGAAATTCTGTGGCTGAAAAGGTGACAGGAAGGTTCCCCCGTTGCAGGCTCAGTTGGTTCTAGAGAGAGAGCTGATCCAGTGAGAGCTGCAAGCCAGGGAAACTGAGTTATGACAGCCTAGAGTGGGGTAGTGAGACCCCAATCTCATGACAAGCAGTTAAACAAACAAACCAACAAATATTTTCTTCCGTTTCAGCCCAGTCCTCATGCTAGGCTGTTGACTATTTGAGATTTGCGCAAATGTCAATAAATTAATACATAGAAAAGTATTGCTTGGCTGTTCTCAGAAGTTGGACATTGTGTCTCCAAGGCAGGAACTCTAGGCTCCCCTGAGTGAGCAGACAGGGGGCTGGGAGGGACGGGTTAGGGAACATTTGGAGAAGGGGTGGGATGATCTTGACTGCGGTTACTGGAAATGCTTATTCTCTTCTACAGAGAGCTCTATCCTGGGGACCAGCGTCGACCTCCAGAAAGTAGAGAATGAGCCTGTCAGCTTGGAGACTTTCTTCAAAGTTTGGCTCTGTGACCAGAGCACCGACCGAGAGCACCTCCACCTCCTCCTTCCCACAGGAATCTGCAGCCACTTCACTGCCTCCAGGACCAACCTGAGTATTGACCTTTCCTTACCCTTTAAGCAAGGGGCAGGAACCTTTTTCAGTGCAGGTGCCACGTTGGCAACTTGAAAATGTTCTGGGGGGCCACAATTAAAAATCAATTAATTGTGCTTGGCAGGAGGGACGGGGTATAATTTTTTTAAATAAATAAATAAATAATAAATAAATAAAATAAAATAAAATATCCAGTTAAAAATGAAATAATTAAAAGGTAATTCAAATCAATTAAGTAATCAGTTAAAAAAATCAATCCAAAAATCAATATTTTCAGCCCCCAACCCCCTTCCTGTCCCCATCCCTCACTCTTCCCCAAACAGAGCCCCCAAATCCTCTTTCCCTCACCCCCTAACTCACCCACTCCCTTCTTTCTCTAACACACATGCACTTGTTATGAATTGAAAGGGGTTCATCTGCTTGTCTGCACTTTGGGTGAAGCAGGTAAGCTGCTTGTCTGCATTCTAGTGAAGCAGGTCCCTTCCAATTCCGGGATCAAGCAGGATACTACTATGTTTTTGAGAGGGAGGGAATTACTCCTTTGGGGCTCAATAAGCATTCCTTTATTTTAAGCAAATAAGCATTTATTTAATAATACCAAATTAACATGCCAATTATCAAGGAATTTTTGCACAAAACATACACCCTGCACCCTACTCTGACACTAGACACACACGTTCCCATACAAGAAGTATATGCTTACATGTCAAAGATCTTTAGGTCTCGTCTCGGAAGGGAAGGTAGGGTGGGGGCCCAGAGCTGTCTGCCTAGGGGCCTGCCTGCTGGATCTAGGCTTTTCAGGGCCTTTGAGAGCAATGGAAAAGGGCCAATCGCCGAGATAGCTGGCACCCTGATACGGGCTAGCGGACAAGGACCATGAAAGGCAACTTCTCTGTCTAGGGACTGGCCTTTTATGCTGTTTCCCTTGTGAGTTATCCAGAGCACGGGGCTAACAGTTCCACGTCAAGAAAGTTCCTCCCCTTCACTATTCAGGTTTGGGGGTCCTTCCCTGTTCATCACTGTTGTTTGGGTTTTGGCATGACCAGATTAGGTGCTGCCTGCCCTCCCTCTGGAAGAAAGGCATGATCTTAGGCCATAGATCTCCCCACACCCCTTCTCTGAGGCGTCTCTCTGTCTGATCAGACCATCTCTTTTTCTCTCTTGTAACGTTAGTTCTGTTATCAACTTTTGACCTTCCTCTGTTCCTAATGCCCCTATGAATTATAAACTATTCAGTTTTGCTTTGGGAACGAGAAGTTCCTGCTTTCTCTCAGGCGTCATTTGACAGGGATATTGCCTCCTTCACACCAGTTTGCATACCACCCTGTGATCTACCTCCTCTGACCATTTGACCACCTTACTCCTAACACATTCTATTCCTTAACTATCTAAATCAATGAATCAATGCATATACTAAATAATGTCTTACCTAACTTATAACACTCTACATAATCTTAAATGAGGGACACAATGGCCTATACAGAAGTTTCATTTAGTTACAATATCACATAATTATAAATCCAGTATATACTTTTGGTTACATTTCAACAAAGAATGAGTTACAATAGCATTCAATGTCTGCTCTGGTATATTTGTGTCAAAAGAAAGCACTTCTGCTTTGGTTACATTGTAGCAAGGAAATCAGCATTTCTTGTTAGGCCTGTGTCATTTCACAACACACTCAGTCACCCCTCCCTCCCTCACACACACACACACACTCACCCCCTTCCCCCCACAAGCACGTACACATGCAGGGAGCAGAGATTTAATGTGGACAAGTGCAAAGTGATGCCCATAGGGGAAAATAATCCAAACTATGAGCACACAATGGTGGGGCTTAACCAAAATGGAACCAGGCTGCCAGTGCTAAAAATCAAAAAGATGGTAGAGAAGTTTTTAAACTAAGGTCTGGGGGCAAGCCAACACTTGCTGTGGAGCATGTGGTTCAGATGGAGGCAGCCCAAGGGGATGCCATCTTTAGTGGTGATACTTCGCAACCAGTAAAGAGGACAGGAAAGAATCAGCGAGAACAGACGGGAATTAGTATCGGAAAAGCTTGAATGCTTCCAAATTAAACAAAATAATGCAACAACAACCCCCAGAATAAGTATAATAGAAAGAATATGTTTAAGTGTCTATAATGGGAGGATTCAAGTATTTGGCACTCAGCATAATGGGAATCTCAGAGACCTGGTGGAGTGAGGATACAAATGGCACACTGTAATACCAGAGTACAAAATATATCGAAACAATTGAGTAAATCAAGCTGGGGGGGGCACTATGTGTTAGAGGCAGCACTGAGCTGAGCAGGCTTAAAATTTTAGATGAGGTGAAATGTACTCAGAATCTCTTTGGATAGAAATTCCATGTGCAACGGGGAAGTGTAGTAAAGTTGGAAACGCAGCAATAATGGGTGATTTCAGTTCCCCGAATATTGACTGGATGAATGTCTTCACAGGGTGTGAGGCAGAGGTAAAATGTCTAGATGCCACAAATGATGGCTGCTTGGAGCAGCTGGTCCTGAAACCAACGAGAGGAAGAGCTACTTTGGATCTAGTCCTAAGTGGAGCGCAAGGGGTAACTGTGGTGGAGCCACTTGGTAATAGTGATCATAATATAATCAAATTTGACAGCAATAGGAGGGTGAATGACAACAACAACAAATGACTGCAGTAACATTTAACTTTAAAAAGGGGAACTATGAAAAAATGACAAAAGTAGTTAGAGGGAAACTAAAAGGAAAAGTTGGGACGGATAAATGTGTGCAAGAGGCATGGAGATTATTAAAAACACTATCTTGGAAGCACCGATTAAATGTATTCCACAAATAAAAAAAGGTAGGGAGAGGAGCAAACATCTGCCTACGCGGCTAAATGGGATGGGTAAGGAGGCGATTGGAGAAAAAAGGCATTCTTTAAAAAAATGGAAAGCGAGTCCTAATGAAGAGAAGAGGAAAGAGCATAAACACTGGCCAATTAGATGTAGAACATGAATAAAGCCGCCCGAGAGGGAACTGGAGGAGTGACTTGCTAAAGACATACAAACTTTTTCAAATCCATCAGAAGCAAGAAGCCTGCTAGAGTCAGTTGGGCCATTAAATGAGCAGGGGGTGAAAGGGGCGCTGGCTCAGGGAGGAAAAGGACATTGCAGAGAAGCTGAATGAATTATTTGTTTTGGTCTTCACCGCTGAGAATGCTGAGGAGAGACCCACGCTGGACCGAGTCTTTGTAGGGGATGAATCAGAAGAACCATCACAAATCAATATGACTCTGGAAGACGTTTTAGAGCAAACGGACAAACTGAATAGTAACAAATCGCTGGGAGCAGATGGTTTACACCCCAGAATTCGGAAGGAACTCAAATACGAAGTTGCATGTAGCGAATGTGATGCCAGTATTTAAAAAGGGCTCCAGAGGTGATCCTGGAAACTACAGACCGGTGAGCCCGACATCGGTGCTGGGAACACTGATGGAAAGGGTTCTTAAGAACAGAATAACTGGATATATTGTTAAACACGGTTTAATGGGGAAGAGTCAACGTGGGTTTAGGAAAGGGAAGACATGCCTCACTAATTTATTGGAATTTTTTAGAGAGTAAATAAGCATGTGGATAAGGGTGAGCCAATCGATATAGTGTATCTGGACTTTCAGAAGGTATTTGATAAGGCCCATAATGATCAGGGCCCCAAGCCAAATGCAGGTCCGTGATTCACGGTTTTCCCGCAGAATCCCCCTCTCCCTATGGAATCTCCTGCCCCGCGTCCCCAAGCACAGAATTTCCAGCCTGCACTGGGGAGAAGTGGTGCAGGAGTTTCAATGGGGGAGGGGAATGAACAAACCCTCAGGGCTTCCCCTGCCCCGCCCCCAGGCTGCGTTGGATGGGAGGGGCTGCCAGGACTCGCCTCCCCCCCAGTCTGGTAAATTAACTCACCCAGCAGTGGCTGCAGCCGCTCCCTTCGGCTCATCCCCATCCGGCTCCTGACCCCTCCCAACAGGGCCTCTCAGGGTGATGCAGCTGGATGATGTCATCTGTCTGCGCTGCTCTGGGAGGCCCCGTTGGGAAGGGCCAGGAGTCGGATGGGGATGAGCTGAAAGGAGCGGCCGCCACACCACTGCCAGGTGAGTTAATTTACCAGGCTGGGAAGCAGGGGGAGGGGGGAAGGAAGAGGCAAGCCCTGTCAGCCCCTCCCACCCGACACAGCCTGGGGGGGGGATCCTCTGCCCTGGATTTACCAGGCACGGGAGGGGATGGAGGCAAGCCCTGTCAGCCCCTCCCACCCAACACAGCCTGGGGGGGGATCCCCTGCCCTGGATTTACCAGGCACGGGGGGGGGGATGGAGGCAAGCCCTGTCAGCCCCTCCCACCCGACACAGCCTGGGGGGGGATCGACAAGGCTTGCCTCCATCCATCAGCAGTGGCAGCGACCCTGGCAAGGGCAATGGTCAAGAAGAGGGGGTACCAGGAGGTAGTGGCAGAAAGGAGGGAGACCTCAGGGCGCTGCCGGCTGGAAGTCCATGATGCCCCGCGCCAGGTCCCGGGACCTACCCCGGGCCCAGTGGAGCCCGTGACGGGGATGGGGCCCTCGGGACTCACGTATGTTACCAGTGTGGGCGGCCCAGCCATTTCAAGCGGGATTGCCCCCTCATGGACTGAACCTTTGCGGATGGGTGACTGGGAGAGGACCCCAAGGGGTACTGTGGGGAGCGTACGCCCTTAGTGGCAGTGTGGATAGGAGGGCGGAAGTATAAGGCCCTTGTGGATACGGGGTGTGGGAGGACCCTGGTGAGGGCCAGACTCCAGGGCCTGCCACAGGCCAACCACCCCAGCACCTGCATACGATGCATACATGGGGATGTGCACTGGTACCCCACTTGTCCCATAACCCTGTCAGTTGATGGGTGCACGAGGATCCAAGTCATAGGGGTAGTACTGGGGTTAGCTCACCCGGTCATATTGGGGTAGGACTGGAGGAACCTGTCTATGCTATTGCAGCCAGTCGACGACCTATGGGGAGATGAGGACGACACACCGCAGCCAAGCAACAACGACTGAGTCCCCGACAACCGCCTCAGCCTATGTGGGGACATGTCCTGGCTGGTAAGACCTTTCGACTTTGTACAGGCCCAACGTAATGACCCCTTACTGACCAATGCATATAAGCAGGTAGCAGTGATCAATGGGAAACCCCGGACCCCGGGGCGGGCATTGACATACCCCCACTTTGAGTTGATAGAGGGCCGGCTCTACCGGGTAGACCGGGACCCGGAGCGGGGGGAAGACCTGTACCAGTTGTTAGCCCCTAAAGAAGTGCATCTAGACCTATTGAGGATGGCCCATGAGATACCCTGTGCTGGGCACCTGGGGCGGGAGAAGACGTGGGAATGGCTGGCCGCCCGGTTTTACTGGCCAGGCATCCAAGTCGCAGTGCAGCAATATTGTGCCTCCTGCCCTGAGTGCCAGCTAACCATGAAAAGGAGGGTGGCACCAGCCCCTCTGGTCCCCTTGCCCCTGGCGGGAGTTCCTTTTGAGCGGCTGGGCATGGACATCATAGGGCCGGTAGAACGGTGAGAGATACCAGTACGTATTAGTGACCATGGATTATGCTACCCGATACCCCGACACCGTTGCTCTAAAGTCGGTCAAAGCCCCAGTGATAGCTAGGGACTTGCTGAAGATGTTTTCAAGAACAGGCTTTCCCCACACCCTGCTGACAGACCAAGGGACTAACTTCATGGGCAAACTCATGAAGCAACTGTGCCAACTACTGAAGATCCAGCAAATCTGAACCTCAGCTTACCACCCCGACCGACAGGCTGGTAGAGCGCTTCAACCAGACATTGAAAGCCATGCTACACAAATTCATGAGGGAAGAGCCCAGGGCCTGACCCTCTTTACTCCCAACGCTCTTGTCCGCCTACCAAGAGGTTCCCCAGGCCTCCTTGGGATTCTCTCCTTTTGAACTCCTCTATGGGTGACGACCAAGGGGCTTATTGGATTTAGTGAAGGAAGGATGGGAAGAGACCCCTACCCCCAAGCACAACGTCATCCTTTACATTACGCATCTGCGGGAGCATCTACAGAAGATGCGAGGCTGGGCGGAAAGGAATGGCTTAGAGGCCCAAGCCCAGCAGAAAGCCTGGTTTGATAAGAAGAACCGACCCCACCACTTACAACCTGGACAGAGAGTCTTCGTGCTCCTGCCATCCCCGGAGTCCAAGCTCTCAGCCACCTGGCAGGGTCCCTACGAAGTCGTGAAACAGGTAGGTGATGTGGACTACGTGTTGCGCCAACCGGGACGGTGGCCTGAACTACAGACGTCCCATATTAACCTGTTGAAAGAGTGGAAGGAATGAGAAACCGGCCCAACAGATGCCTGGGGAGGCGACAGCCCAAACACAGGAATCCCGGAGCCTGAGGAATGCCCTGTCCAGTTGAGGGCGGACCTAGATGACACCCAGAGGGCCCAGGCAGCATCCTTGGTGACCTCCTTCCACCACGTCTTTACCTGTACCCCCGGCTGCACCACACTTACCCAACATGACATTGTGACTGAGCCCGGGAAGGTGATCCGAGAGCCGCCCAGGCGACACCCCCACCACCTGGTGCCAGTAATGGGAGAGGAGGTCCGTACTATGCTGAAACTGGGGGTGATCGTGGAATCTAACAGCCCCTGGTGCAGCCAACCCGTACTGGTGGGAAAACTGGACCATTTCTGCATCGATTTCCGCAAAGTAAATGCCATCTCACGCTTCGATGCATACCCCATGCCACGGGTGGACTTTTTGCTTGAACGGCTAGGGGACGCCCAGTACCTATCCACACTTGACTTAACGAAAGGGTACTGGCAAATTCCCTTTGCCCCGGACACCCAGGAGAAGACAGCCTTTTCCACCCCAATGGGGCTCTACCAGTTCATACAGATGCCGTTCGGCCTCCATGGGGCGGCGGCCATCTTCCAGCGGTTGACGGACATGGTCCTGAGCCAACATGGGGCCTATGCCACTGCCTACATAGATGACATCATCATCTTCAGCCCCACCTGAGTCGAGCACCTTGTCCAAATCCGCCAGGTAGCCCAGGCACTGGCAGACGCCGGACTGGCCGCCAATCCCAAGAAATGTTGCCTCAGGCTGCGCAAGGTCACCTACTTGGGGTACCAAGTGGGGAGAGGGCAGATCCGCCCGCTATCTCCCTCCACCCTTATTTATTGTATTAACTATCTTAGCGCTACCCTAGTTTTAATTGTTGTAATTTTACTAGTGTTTTAAAATGTTTTATAATTGTATTTTTATATTTTCTTTTTTGAGATTGTTAAACGCCCCGAACTGTTTTCCGGAGGGGTGGGATATAAATTTGATTAATTAAATAAATAAATAAATAAATAAATATCTAGACGGATCTGGTGGCTGCCGCAACCCACAGTCTGCCCACGCAGCACACCCCTCCCCCACACCAGAGAGTTGTGGACGGATCACCTACTGCCCACAACTCTATGGGGTTTCCTAGAGCAACCGCTGACCAAGAGCTGAGCTGCGTCAGCTCTGTAGACAGCGGCAGTGCTCTGCTGGCGGTGCTCTGACCGGGACGTTCTGGATCACTGCAACTAGGGCTGGAGCAAAGCAGGCAGCACCTGCTTCAACTCTGCTTTGCCTGCATATCTGGCAACCCCGCCGCCCTCGACACCGACGGACCCCCTGGGGCAAAGCAGAGCAGTGGTAGGGTACACCCAGTGGTGACGCCAGGATCCTTCTCCTGAGTGGTTGCACCCAGATTAGAACCGAGCATCGTGTGTGTAGAGTGAGGATGGTTTTCCTGATGTGCATCATCTTGCACTTCTCAACATTGAATTTCATTTGCCATTTGATTGCCCATTCAGCTAGTTCCTCACAGTCTGCCTCCTGGGTCTTATAACTATCTTGAATAATTTGGTGTCATCTGCAAACGTAGTCACTTCCCTCTTTACCCCTTTTCCAGATCATTAATGACTATGTTAAACAATCCTGGTCCCAGTACTGACCCCCAAGGCACCCCACTATCTGCCTCTCTCCAACTTGAAAAATGAACATTTATCCCTACCCTTTGTTTCCGATCCATGACAGGACTCTTCCTCTCATCCCGTGACTACTTAGTTTACTCAGGAGTCTCTGGTGAGGGCCCTTGTCAAATGTTTTTTGAAAGCCAAAATATACTATATCAGCTGGATCACCCGTATCCATGTGCTTATTGACATTCTTATAACATTCTAATAGATTAGTGAGGCATGACTTCCATTTGCTAAAACCATGCTAGTTTTACCCATCAAATCACGATTGTCAACGTGCCTAATAATTCTGTTTTTAACAATGGTCTCCACCAGTTTGCTCAATACTGATGTCAGGCTTACCAGTCTGTCATTTCCAGGGTCACCTCTGGAGCCCTTCTTAAAAATGTGTGTTACATTAGCTACCCTCCCATCTTCTGGCACAAAGAAGGATTTTAGTGATAAGTTACATATTACTGATAGTCGTTCAGCAATTTCAAATTAGACTTCTTTCAGTACCCTTGAATGAATACTGTCTGGTCTGGGTGACTTGCTACTGTTTAAACTGTCGATATGCAGTAAGACCTTTTCTGGTGCGACGCTAATTTCAGATAATTCCTCAGATTCATCAACAAAAAATAGTTCTGATGTGGGTATCACCCCAACATCCTCGGCAGTAAAAACTGATGCAAAGAACTGATTGAGTTTCTGCGTAATAGTCTTGTCATCTCTGAGCGTCCCCTTTGTTCCCGAATCATCTAGCGGATAAACTGTCTCTTGAGCAGGTTTCCTGGCTCTAATGTATTGAAAACAAGTGTACTGAAAATTGTTTTTGCTATTGGATTTTGCATCCTTAGCAAACTGTTCCTCAAATTCCCTCTTGGCCGGTCTCTTATCCTAGTTTTACACTTTCTCTGCCAATGTCTGTGCTCATTCCTATTGACCTCATTCGGAATACTCTTCCATTTCTGTAAGGACAATTTTTTGTCTCTGAAAGCCTCTTGAATGTTACCATCCAGCCATGCAGGCATTGGTTTGGGTCTCTTCCTGCCTGTTTTAATGTGTGGTCTACATTTAATCTAGGCATCTAAGATAGTAGTTTTCAATAGCTTCCATGCCTCTTGCCGGCCTTTGATCCCAATAAGTTCCCCTTTTAGTTTCCCCTTGACTAACTGCCTCATCTTTTCATAATTCCCCTTCATGAAGTTAAACACCCTTCTGGCCAATTGATTTGGTAATCTCTCTCCTATTAGCATGTTGAATCTAATTACAGTGTGATCACAATTAGCAAGTGGCTAAGTGTAAGAGTTACCAGATGATGGCCAGAGAAGGGAAGGAGGGAGAGAGAGAGAGAGAGACTAGATAAAGGCAGTGGCTGTGCTGGTGAGTAGGGGAGATAGAGCACAGTTGGAGGCCAAATGAGGGGGTTAGGGCAAGAACCTTGGAGGCAGAAGTCCGAGGGGTCACCGACATGGGTCCCCAAGAATAAGGGAAGATGGGCAAGGAAAAAGGAAAGCCAGGAGTCAGTCAGTGAGGAAGGAGGAGGGAGACTATAACAGGGCACAATCTGGCCAAGATAAGTCCCCACAGGATCAGAACCGCAGGGTCAGTCTTGGGAATTCAGCTCACAGTCACAGACGTTAGGGAATTAACTCACCATCTCTTTATTAGTCTCTCACCCAGTTCCTTTGTCTCTGGGGCTGCAGCTGGCTCATCCGCCTGCACCCTGCAGACCCAGCTTAGTCTCTCCACATACGCATTGAGTTCTCCACCATTAGACAGTCTGTATCCAGATCTATAGAAGTCTACAATATACGTATCCTACCCAATGCCAGGAATCAGCCCTTTGGCAACCCAGGCCCCGTCTAACCTCAGCTCTGAACATCAGACTCGGCAGCCTGTAACCAAGTCTCACCAGGCAATCCACAGCTCAGCCTGGCTTCAGTACCTGGACAGCAGTCCTCAGGCAGCTTCCAGCAGGGTTCCAACACTGGACAGCACCCCTGCTGAAGGGCCCATGAGATGTTGCCTGTTCAGCTCCCAGGCAGAGACTGAAGTCCTCGCTGACTTGCAGCCGCTTATGTAGCAGGAGTAGGTGTGGCCAGCTCTCTAGGCTATCTGCTCTTAAAGGGCCAGTGCCCTGCCTCACTCCCTTTCACTGCTCAGCCAGTTTCACACTCACGGTGTCTTTCTCCAACAGGGCTGGCATTGCCACCCGCCACGCCAGCGTCACCCGCCTGGTGCTGTATTCTTAAAGGGACAGCATCCCCGTAAGGCTGTTCCCTGCCACAGGAACTTATCAGAGGGTCTATAATGACAACTACCTGGAGAGATAAAGGGGGTGAAGAAGCGGATGGAGTGGACCTCAAAGGAGGGAAAGGAGTGGGATGGAGGAGGTAGGAGAGGTTGAAACCTGCAGGAGGAGGAGAGAAACAGCCCCACACCAATACTGCGGCAGCCTACAGAGTGAGGTGTGTGGGAGAAGAGACAGTCTCCATGATAGAGTGCAGCAGCTGAAGCCGAGTTCTCAGGGGAAAGCCAGGTCTCCAGACTTTCCCCTGTAGAAAAAGGGGAACCCTCCTCTTCCTGAGTGCACCCCTTAAGCACCCCCATTCCCAACGTTTCTGCTGCCTTTGGAGCATCTACTAATTTTCAAAGTGACCCCTGCCCCAGGAGGGAAACGTTTCACAACTACTGATTTCCAGTCAGTGTAAATGAGGAGCCGTCTGTGCTCAAAACAGGGAATGCTTGGCCATTTCCTGGAACTAGTTCCTGGGCTAGCGTGAACATGTTCCAGGCACCTAGACAAGTGGGAGACTCATTGTCATCTGTCATAATTGGACTTGTTGTCCCCATTCTAGCTTCTTGAGGTCCAAAAGCACTCTGCTGGTGTTCCCTTCCTCTTCCGAGGTGAGTTCATCCTCTGGTGCCCGTTGCTGCACCTGCTCCCTGTGTATCTGCTGCATTTGGTCTATGTTGAGGCCAGACGGATCTATGTCTCTTGCATTGCATTCAGCGATAAGTTGATCCTTTTTCATATTTTTTAATCCCTTTCTTGTCTGAGCCATTTTCGTGTGCTTTCCCTATCTCCTGAAATCAATTCAAAGTACAGTGTTGCACCCTCTGATCACGTTCAGCCTGTTATTGCCACCTAGTGGCCGTTTCTTGGCAGAGCCCTCCTTATGAAGCTCCCCTTTCTTTCCAACTATGCACCACCTGGTGGTGTTCAGTGGTCAGTGCGTTTAAGTCTTACTGACCCACTTTTAAACCAGCCAATTTGGTCTAGCTTCTCTCTGACCCTTTATGCTTTTCTTAAGCATTTTACGGGGTTCAAATGGGGTACTCCAGAGTACTGGTCTGGCTCGCCACTGTCACTGAGATTGGGGTCCCCCTCTTCATCTAGGCTGTCCCCTGGATAACCACTAGGCCAGCCACAACCCAGTTGCCTGTGCCCATGTGGGTTCCCAAGCGATCAGCAACCCTCACCGCAATCAGGAAGCTTTTGGAGGTTCACACCCCCAGAAATGCCTCCCCTTTCCCCCCCAAGCCCAGCCATAACTCAGAGAAACTTCTCTGGCCGCCCGTAGCTTGGAAGACTTCGCAGTGGGGTTGTCTTATACAAAAAAGGTCCATCTAGGCTCTCACCTAGTACCCCCTTAGTGAGCCCCCCAAGGCCAAATAAACACGCAAGCACGCTAGGCTTGGTTATAAAACATATATTAAGTGACTACAAGTATAAGGCTGTTGATCGGATGGTTCAAGTCCACAAATCAAATATAAAGTACACGCATTCTAAAATATACTGACGTTCCCTAACTGTCCTCTTACCCTAAGGCACAATCCAGGTCCATCAGAGTCTCTTGCGGCCTTGGGGTTGAGGCCGGGCTCAGTTCCTTTAGTGAATTGGAAAGTCTCTAGTTCATGGTTGTGCAGCCTGTCCTGCAAGCTGCTTACTCCTTGCTGGTCAAGATGGAAGACGAGAGGGTGAAGAGATCCTGTGTCTTCACTTTCTTTGCAGGGGGCTTGGGTCACTTCCTCCCTCCTGCTCCTTTTGTTATTCTAAGCTGGTTGCAGACCCCACCTGGGTGTTACCTTTGCCACAAAATGCTCGTTCTGCCTGACAATGGTTTCTCTGTCCTCCCCCCCCCTGCCAAACCAGTTCAGCAGGGTGGTAAGGCTCACAATCCTCTATTCTTTATCTTTAACTGCCCTTCTTAGTGGCCATATTTACCCCCAGTACCCCAAATTCTGTGTCCCATTACCCCAAATGACTGTGTTGCCCCCTTTTCCCCATGACACTCATCTCATTGCATTTCCCGCAATGCCTGCTCATCCGCCAGTAGACAAAGGAGGGGCCCTGCTGATAGGATTTCCATTCTGCATCGTCTGTCCATCAAGAATGCTGCGCAGTGAGCAGCTCTTTGAGGAGCAGCACGCTGTGTTCACTTCCCTCCAAGCCCTCCCCACCGTCCAGGAATGATTGCGATTGTGCAACCATTTTGCCAATCTGACCTTTGGGGCATTCTCGAAAGGGAGCAGCAGCTCTAGGTGGTTCCCCATTGGCAGCTCCTACCTGTTAAGTGATCTATCTGCCTGCGTCCACCCGCCTGCCCGTCAGTGGCTGTGACAGCCCCAGTGAATCTCTGCAGGCATTTCACAGACAGGCTCCTCCCCAGAGGCAAGGCTGGTACAGCAGAGGGAGATGCCCCTTTGAAGCTGCAGAGGCTGGCACTTGTGAGTGGTTGTGACAGACGGACAGCCTCCCTGTCTGTGTTGAATCGGACACTTCCTACACTGCCTTCTTGGAGCAAAGAGGAGCGGGCTCACTGCTTCCCTAGGACAAGCTGCTTGCAGCCTTGCAATAAGCAAGATGACTTTGGGCTTGGAGCAGCTGTTCCTGCAGCTGGAGCGAGTCAGTCAGCTGAGTGAGAAAGACAGAATCTGCTGCTGCTGCTGCTGCTGCGACTGTTTAGCGGCAGCTGCCAGGCCTGCCTGGGGCCAGCTTCCTCTCCATGCCGGGAAGAGTTAGCTCGAGACCGTGCCACTCTCCTGTGTCAGGATGGGCTTCCTCTTGGCTCCTGCTTCCAAGAGAATGTTGCAACAAAGGCTCTTGTGGCTAACATGAATCAATCATCATCATCATCATCATTTCATAATTTTATTTTTATACTAACCCCCCCCCGCCTACATGGCGCTTGCTTCACATATTACATACAAGTCAAAACAGTATAAACAAACAATTTAAAACAAAGTTATTTAAAAGAATAAACAAATTTAAAATAGGGGAAGAAGAAAGGGAGGACAGAGCACATTAAGGGAACCAGCAGTGGATCCTAAAAGCACCTAGAAAATCAATGCACTTTCAGGTGCTTTTTGAAGGCAAGTTGAGAGGAGCTGAGCTGCACATCCAAGGGGAGCGCGTTCCACACCGAGAGGCTGCCCCACAGCAAAAGCCCAATCACCTGCTGACTTAAGACGCGATGGCGGAATCCCCAAAGAGCAGGTGGTTCCTGAGCACAGACGTCCGTCGGTGTGAGGCTCCAGGAGCCAGGGCCGAAACTTCAGGGCCCTGAAAACCAGCAGCACAATCTTCAGTTTCCAGGGAGACAGTTAACATAGTTATTGCGTATTCTGCATGCACAAAGCCAGTGCCCTCTCCCTGTGCACCTGCCCCGCTCCCTTCCCCTGAGCTCAGTCTGTCAGTGCGATCTGTCCCCTCTCCCTGTGCGCCTGCCCTCCTCTGTGCTCCCTTCCCCTGAGCTCAGTCTGTCAGTCCGATCTGTCCCCTCTCCCTGTGTGCCTGCCCTCCTCTCTGCCCCCTTCCCCTGAGCTCAGTCTGTCAGAGCGATCTGTCCCTTCTCCCTGTGTGCCTGCCCTCCTCTCTGCCCCCTTCCTCTGAGCTCAGTCTGTCAGTGTGATCTGTCCCCTCTCCCTGTGTGCCTGCCCTCCTCTCTGCCCCCTTCCCCTGAGCTCAGTCTGTCAGTGCGATCTGTCCCCTCTCCCTGTGTGCCTGCCCTCCTCTCTGCCCCCTTCCCCTGAGCTCAGTCTGTCAGTGCGATCTGTCCCCTCTCCCTGTGCGCCTGCCCTCCTCTCTGCCCCCTTCCCCTGAGCTCAGTCTGTCAGTGCGATCTGTCCCCTCTCCCTGTGCGCCTGCCCTCCTCTCTGCCCCCTTCCCCTGAGCTCAGTCTGTCAGTGCGATCTGTCCCCTCTCCCTGTGCGCCTGCCCTCCTCTCTGCCCCCTTCCCCTGAGCTCAGTCTGTCAGTGCGATCTGTCCCCTCTCCCTGTGCGCCTGCCCTCCTCTCTGCCCCCTTCCCCTGAGCTCAGTCTGTCAGTGCGATCTGTCCCCTCTCCCTGTGCGCCTGCCCTCCTCTCTGCCCCCTTCCCCTGAGCTCAGTCTGTCAGTGCGATCTGTCCCCTCTCCCTGTGCGCCTGCCCTCCTCTCTGCCCCCTTCCCCTGAGCTCAGTCTGTCAGTGCGATCTGTCCCCTCTCCCTGTGCGCCTGCCCTCCTCTCTGCCCCCTTCCCCTGAGCTCAGTCTGTCAGTGCGATCTGTCCCCTCTCCCTGTGCGCCTGCCCTCCTCTCTGCCCCCTTCCCCTGAGCTCAGTCTGTCAGTGCGATCTGTCCCCTCTCCCTGTGCGCCTGCCCTCCTCTCTGCCCCCTTCCCCTGAGCTCAGTCTGTCAGTGCGATCTGTCCCCTCTCCCTGTGCGCCTGCCCTCCTCTCTGCCCCCTTCCCCTGAGCTCAGTCTGTCAGTGCGATCTGTCCCCTCTCCCTGTGCGCCTGCCCTCCTCTCTGCCCCCTTCCCCTGAGCTCAGTCTGTCAGTGCGATCTGTCCCCTCTCCCTGTGCGCCTGCCCTCCTCTCTGCCCCCTTCCCCTGAGCTCAGTCTGTCAGTGTGATTTGTCCCCTCTTCCTGTGCACCTGCCTTCTTCTCTGCCCCCTTCCCCTGAGCTCAGTCGCTTGGTGCTTGTGGGGAACAACAGATACAGGGAGCAGATCCAGGCACTGGAAACTCGCCAGCATGGGCTGTACTTGGCCCCTGGGCCCAAAGTTCTGAACACCAGACTGGACGATCCAGGAGATCCCTCCCTGCCAACTGAATCTAGTCCTACCGATATGGGGCCTTGCTATCTCTCTGACTCAGTGTCACGGGGTTGGGGTCCACTACCCCACGTTTCTGGGTTAGGTGACTCAGTTTCCCTCACTTGCAGCCCGTCTGAATCAGTTCTCTCTCTGGCTGATTTAGTCCTGCAAAGGGGCAACACTTTGGTCACTCAAGTTCCAGAGGCTTCCCGTTCTCAGACTCTGTCTCTCTGGGTTCACAAATGCTTGAGTGCACAAGATACTCAGACTGCGTTCCCCAATGTGAGACAACAGAAAGCACTTCTTAGTAAAGAAGAAAGTTTATTGATTATATAAACAAAGATAGTTTGAACGCAGAGAGGCAAATAAAGCAAAAGTAAATAATGCATTCCTAGTCTGTACTGAGTAAGTCCCTAGTTAAGACCTTACCCTACAGAAAGCCCATGAGCTTGAATCCATTTCTCAGCCAGGTGTAGTGAGGCTGGGCTTTTAGTCCTTAAGCTGGTTAGAAAGCAAAGTCTCTTCTCAGCACATTGTTTCAACAGGCTGGCTGACCCGGCTCCTGCCTTCCAGGTGTAATCGGAGACTCAGCGAGTTAGAGGTTGAGTGAGATCCCAACAGTAACTGTCCTCTATGGGTTCAGATGTCCCTTATAAGTCCTTGGGGGGCGGGGGAGACGCTAGTTTCTTCTCGAGTCTTCCAGAAAGCTCTTTTGTTTTCCCTTTTTTCTCCTGTGCCTCTGGGATCACTCACGTATGCAGTTTCCTCTCGTTTACATTCTTAAAGCTGGTGCTAGACAGACTCACACCTTTTGGAAAGACTTCTGTTTACATATCAATGCCCCTTGTAGAGCTATGCTGCTATTATTTCGCAATGTCTCCTCTTTTGCAATGTTACAGTAATGGTTTCTATAACTTAACAGTACATGTTACAAACTGGTTTCTATAAATCAACAGTGCATGTATATTCCCTCTGGTCATGTGTGACCCTATGTTCCTTCGTGATTCTCAGTCTGTCCTGTGTGTTCAATGGGGATAATTCTCCTTAACCAGATGCTTGGGGACGGCAAGGACTGGTTTTGCTGGTTCTCTGTATAACTGCCGTACAGCACAGAGCGGCACTATGGGAAACATGCTCCAGACATCTCTGTCTCTGTCTTGCAGTGATCGTGAAATGTGATCTCCAGGAGAGACTGCTCAACCCAGCGCTGCTCCCTGGGGAGCTGGATGGGTCAGTGAGGAGAGAGGAAGCAAAGATCCCTGAACAGCTGGTTGCAGGGGGTCCAGCTGCATCCCTTAGCAAACTCAGAGTCCTCAAGTAGGTGCCCCCACCCCCAACACCTCCCACCCTCCTGCTGGAGAGAGTTGTTGAATGTATCACCACATTGCCCCCCCCCCCCCCCCC